>CAWUFW010013503.1:0-471886 GCA_963921515.1 Calotriton arnoldi
AAAGTAAGGCTAGGTCGGCTCGGAAGAGATGGAGCCAATTGGCCAGTCCTAGCGGCTTACACACCGCATCCAGACATTGAGTCAATGCCAGTGGCAGACCTACGTCCACTTCATAAAGAAATAATAAAACATTACAGAAACCTGACACAGTTCGTGATGAGAACACTCACACTTCAGCCAACAAGAGCTACTCAAACTGGACAAATTCAGGGATCTACAACTAAAATAACTCCAAAAACGCTACACGCAGTTATGGGTAAAATGCCCACTAAACGTGAGCAAATGCCATTCTGGATAGCTCAAAAAATAACACAGCTAGAGGCAGTATTTCCACACACAAGCCCTCAAGAAAAACAAATAATGCTAACAATCTGCTTGCTAATGGGGATAGCTCCCCAGATAGAGGATTGTACTACTTGGGGTACAGTTTTCGCTGCCATATATACCAGAACTCATGGTATCCCATCATTAGCAGTAATACCAGATGTATTAAGACAAATACAGAATGAGTATGGAGCAGAACCTGGTATGAAATTACTAGGCAATTTTGCCCAGGTTTCAGCTATAATGTTAGCAAATATAAAAGGGGAGGCAGCAGCAGTGGCAATTCGCCAATGCCTGAGGGATTTCACTCCTTTACAACAGGAACGTGAATTACCTAAAATTATCGAAGACACCTATGCTGAATTAGGTAGAGACAATTTGGGAGCTAGAGCAGTAAAACCTCAACTCATGGGTGGTCCTGAAAAGGATAACACCAAACAAGCACCTGATTCTTGCAAGAAGAAATGGGATAATAACAATAAAAAACAAAAGAATAGAGAAAATAGATCTCAATCCAGGGGTGGGTCTCCTCAACAGGAACCCTCCGAAAGGAGGTACAACTTTAGGAATAGAGATAATATTAAAAACCCTGACAGGTATCAGGATACTGATACACGTTCCTCTCGTTCCTTTCAGAGTTCAAGAAACTCCGAGAGAGAAGGACGGTCAGAACACAGACAAGAAGAGCGTACACTCCACGCACTTCAGATTATACTTCCAAGAAACTCAACTTCGGAATAGGGAAGGGGCCCTGACGATGCTAGACAGCGCAGCAGAATTAACAATAGCTCACCAGAACCTGATGGAATTTCTGGTGACAGCGGAGTTGAATGAGCATATCACAGTGGACACACCTGATACAAGGGTAAGTGTCCCACATCAGTTACATGAGATAACACTCCAAATGGAGGGGGACAAACCCAGAAAAATTAAAGGTCTCCTTTGGGAGAACCTGACTTTTGGCTATGACATCCTTTTAGCTGAGAAAGATTGACCGCCTGAAATTGTTATGGATTGCCAAAAGGGAGAAACGGTAATTTTGCCAGCTTTTTCCGACCTCGTTTCAATATACTTAAAACACACATATGCGCAGGAGTGGGCAGTAGCCCTTGCTCCAGCCTTATATCGCAACCATGTTGGGTGGGATGCTGAGTCACCTCACCATATAATCCCAGTAAAAACTACTCCAACTCCACAGAGACAGTCCCAATAAAACAAGAAGAGAAAAAACAGGTCAGGGAGATCTTAGATCAGCTTGAATACCACGGTGTAATAGAAACTTGCACCTCTCCCATGAATAATCCACTGTTTCCCGTAATGAAACCAGATAATTCATACCATCTAGTTTTAGACTACAGACATCTGAACACATGCACGAAAACATTTGCAGTACAGAATGCACACAGTGCCACATTAATGAATAACATTGTGTGGAAAAAATACAAAACAACACTGGATATCTCAAGTGGATTTTTCTGCCAAAATATAGCGCCTGAAAGCAGATATTTGACAGCATTCTCAGAGCTAGGTTCACAGCATCAATTTTGTCGACTCCCCCAAGGGTATAAGAATAGCCCAGGGTTGTTCTCTGCTAGGGTAACAGAGTTACTGCAGAAATTGGATGAAGAGGCATTGTCCTATGTAGATGATATTTATGTGACGGATGATGATTTAAAGGATCACTTGAACAGGGTGAGCATCATAATTTTGGGGTTCGCCTCGGAGGGCTACAAATTTAATTTTAAGAAATCGAAAATAGCCCACATCAATGTCCTATTTTTGGGATATGAGTTATCAAGTTAAGGTAAAACCATGGCAGCTAACTTTTTAGAAAAGTGCGCGCTGCTCCAACCTCCTAAATCTTAGAAGAATTTACGATCCATATTAGAATTTTAAAATTTTGGCAGAACATACATTTTAGATTATGCAGAAAAATTCAAACCTTTCTACGACTTAATAAGACCTGATTATTCAGTTAGGCATTGGACACAGGAACATACAGATATCCTTTGTTCCCTACAGCTGACATGATAGCTTCAAAACACTTGAAGACACCCGTAAATGTCTGCAACTTGGTGATCCGTGTTATAGCGGGTCAATCTGGGTACACTTACCTAACCTTCAATGAAGGAGAAACAGTACCCATAGCATACAAATTTGCTTCTACAGAAGAAATACTGACAGCAGTACAGACCGCTGTACTAAGAGAAAGAGCACTGGGTCAAGTGAAACGAATAATTGTCGTAACTCCGGTACCAGCCTTAGAGGCTGCTACAAAGGCAAGCGTTCCTAATGCTAAAGCCTTACATCCAAGATGGATACAATGGGCTAATTCTCTCACTGCAACGGATGTAGAGTACAGATATGACCCTAGTCTAGAAACACAAGCATTCCTGCAATATGAACAAGAATATCCTCTACCAAATGAAATAATGCCTCTAGATCAGTATGAATACATTATTTACACTGACGGATCTGCTCAGCAGGGCATAGGAAGTAAACAGCAACACAGCACAGCGTGTGCGATTGTGAAGGATCGTATGCAGGATGGCAAGTTCCATCCTAGCAGTACAAAGACACAGTCTCTAGGAGACTGCACGGCTCAGCTGGCAGAACTAAAAGCCCTATTACTGGCACTTATAAATACGGATCAAGAATTCCCCACACTGACAGTGTACAATTCTTTTTACTATGTCCAGCCTTACAATCAATATCTTCACTACTGGGGTCAGAATGGTTTTAAATACTCAAAAGGTGGGATAATTAAGCATAAAATGCTATGGAAACAGGTAGCTGAGTTGAAAAACGAACTACCAAGAACTCACGTGATACACACGCTGAGTCGTATTTATTTATTGAAGAGTTGTATATAGCGCTAGCCAGACCCGAAGGTATTGGAGCGCTTCACAGCATGGGTGAAAACACACAGTTTGGCAGTCGAAAACATATTGATTCATGGCGCAATTGGAAGTCTCGGCGCACTCAACAACAATTGCAGGAAAGGAAGAAACAGAGAATCACAATATTGAGCACATTGACTCGAGCCGAGCCTCCTTTAGGGAGGGGGGGACAGAGGGAGGGGTCAGGAAGGGGATGAGGTACAAGTCTTAATGACGAATTGTCTGAGTCCTGAAATGTGCAAGCTTAAGCGTTTCGGCTATCCATTCAGGAGAGACCGTTCGAGGAAGAGGTCTTTGAGCTGCCTTTTGAATTGTATAAAGGAGGGGGTAGTCCTGATATGGACTGGGATGGAGTTCCAGATTTTTGGCGCATTTCCAGAGAAGGATCGAGAAGCGGTTTTTTGTTTGCGGATTTTCGGCGGGATGAGGAGTAGAGTGTTAGAACTTCTGAGGCTCCTTGTCTGACCGGCCTTCTTGAGTTTGGCAGCCAGGTAGGCGGGTTTCCCTGTGTGCAGGGCTTTGTGCGTGAGGCAAGCCATTCTGAAATTGGCCCGCATTTCAATTGGGAGCCATTTTAGCTCTCTGAGTGCGGGCGAGATGTGATCATACTTCTTTACTCCGGTGACGATTCTAGCTGCTGCATTGAGAGTTGATCTGAGGGGGGCTAGGTGGGATTTATCTGTACCTGTGAGGGAGGCATTCCCGTAGTCTAGTCTGGACAGCACCAGGAATTGAGTAGCTTGTTTAAGGTCGTTAAGCGGGGTGAAGGGTTTTATTTTGTTGAGTAGCTTCAGGTTGAGGAAGGCGCTCTTTGCGGTGTTCTTGATGTGTTTGGTTATGTCGAGCTTTGGGTCAAGGGTGATTCCCAGCCAGGGTGAGATTGCCGTTTAGAGCATCAATTGCTTTTAGCCATTCTACGATTTGGGGGTTCTCCTCTGTGTTGGAGATGAGGAGGATTTCCGTTTTGTCTTTGTTGGTTTTCAGGTGGTTTAGTGATAGCCAGTGTTGGACTTCTCTTAGAGTGTCATTTAGTCTATGAATGTGGAGTGAGTGGAGAGGTGTGGTGCAGCGGCCAGGGCAGCTGACTTCGGAGCACAGGTTCACAGTTCGATCCCCGGCTCCGGTGGCAGCTCAGCTCAGCACCATGTGACTCTGGGCAATAGCTCACTTAATTTCCACTCCGGCCCCCAGCGCCTTGAGACCCGTAAGGGTGAGTAGCTGCGCTATATAAAAACAGACTTACTTACAATGTCATCAATGGAGGAGGTTTCGAGGTAGATCTGGGTGTCGTCGAGGTGGAAGGGGATGTTTGTCTTTTTGAATATGGTGGTGAGGGGTTCCATGTAGATGTTGAACAGTTGAGGGGAAAGAACTGATCCTTGGGGGACACCCCTGCTGACGGGGTGTAAGTCTGATGAGAAGTTTCTGATCTTTATTCTTTGGGTGCGGTTCTGGAGAAAGGAGGAGAACCAGTTTAAGACCACCTCTCCTGCACCTACCCTTTCTTGAAGTACCTTTATGAGTAGGTTGTGGTCCACCGTGTCGAAGGCAGCTGATAAGTCCAGGAGTATGAGTAGGGAGCATTGGCCTGCATCGAGTGATTTGTGTAAATCGTCGATGACATTGAGGATCGCTGTCTCTGTGCTGCAGCCTTTTCTGAAACTTGATTGGTGGGTGTCTAAGAGGTTGGCGCTGTCTGTGTGTTGAGTCAATTGGAGGAGAACACACCTTTCCAGGATTTTGGCTAGGAGAGGAAGATTGGAGACTGGTCTGAAGTTATTCAGATCATTAGTGTCTAAGCCCGGTTTTTTCAGTAATGGCGTGACTTGGCCAACTTTGAGGCAGTCCGGTATGACTCCGGTTGTAAGGGAGCTGTTAATGATCTTGGCCCAGAGCGGGGTTAGGGAGAGATTGAGCTTTTTGGGCAGCTGGGCCGGTATTGGATCCGAGGCGTGTGAAGAGGGTTTGGAGGTGGAGATAATTTTGGCTATCTCTGCTTCGGAGATGGGGTTGAAGGCATTCCAGTGGTTTAGGGGGAGCTTGGGTGTGATAGCTTCTATCCCGGGGGACGCACTCCTGTAAGGGGGACTGCAGTTGACGTCTAGGGAGAGCTCAATCTTGGTGATTTTGTCATTGAAGAAGTTGGCAAAGTTCTCACACAGGTCTTTGGAGGCCAGAACTGCGGATGCAGGGGGTTTGGAAGTTTGTTGTCGAATGAGTTTGAAGAGTTCCTTAGGCCTATTTTTTGCGTTGTCTAAAGCATTGCAAAAGAAAGAAGTTTTTTCATCCTTGATGTGTTTTTTTTTGTTGTACTTCCCGCGTATTGCTTTGAGTTGGTCTCGGAGGAATGAGGACGTGATGACGTTCACATTGAAGGGAATTCATTGACGGATGAAGCAGCGAAGGGGCAGTACGAACTGCTGCCGTAGCTGCAATCACTCGTTCAAAAATGAGAATAGACGGACAGATAATGATAGCTGTCATTGCTTCACGGAAAAACAGCACAGCCTTACCTAAAGGCTTTCCATTCAAGTACTCCTACAAGTTAAATGCAAATAACATTCCGTATGCTCAAATTCCAGGAGTGGGGTCTAGAGTTATACCAAACATGGATCACAGATTGGGTTTAATACTAGCTGCACACGAGGGTCTAGGTTCTACACACGCAGGTATTACCGCAACAGTTTTATTATTGAAACAACGCTATTGGTGGCCAGGACTAACTAAACAAATGAAGAATTTTGTCCAAAATTGCGACATCTGCCAGCAGATGAAGGGTTCCACTGTGGCGCGTCCAGGGCAGACACCATTACTAATATCAGACAGACCACTCGCTTGTGTCTATTTGGACCACTGCGGCCCCCTACAATCAGATAGGGCTTTCAAGTATATCTTGGTGGCAGTGGATTCATGCTCTAGATTCCTATGGGTATGGCCTCAGCACTCGGCTGATGCTTGAACTGTTATAAAGGATTTGCGAGTCTTTATAGGGACATACGCAATTGGCACATGACATTCTGACCATGGCCCCGCGTTTAGCTCTAGGGCTTACAAGGAAGCCATGGAAGGTTTGAGTGTAGCATTGCGGTACTCCTCTCCATACCATCCAGAGGGAAATTTGGTCGTGGAGAGGAAAAACCGGGACTTAAAGCAATCTTTAACAGCAAGAGTATTAGGTTTGGGTGGTAGCTGGGTCAATCTCTTATACGGGGTCCAATGAGCCCTTAATAACATGCCAAGAAGTTCTCTAGGGGGTGTCACTCCTTACGAGGTCCTATTTGGGACGAGAATGTGGGTGCCTGATCTCGATCATGAAAGCACAGTGGCGGATGAAAAACCATTTGCTATCAATAAACGTTTGGCTGTTTTACAGGATCTGAATGAATTCCGGGCACTACTAAGCAACGTGCAAGTAAAACACACTGCCACTGGGGAAGTCAAATCAGTCACGGCAAGACCTGCCTGGATCCCTAAAGTTGGGGATCTGGTCAGATAAAAAGATTTTGGACAAGAAAGAATTTGGGCCATCATACAGAAAGCCTGTACCTGTCCTAGCTGTCGAAGGAACAAGAACAGTACTTCTTCCGCCTCTTGTCGGCAAAAAGAAAAGAGATTCGTCTCCATTGATCTGATCAAACCACACTATGTGCCTGATACTGAATAGTAGGCCTCGTGGACTCCTGGGTAGCCAACGCTCTCCTCTCGCTACCATACAGGAAGTTCAGACAGAAAGACTCATAACATTTGAAGAGTCACCAATACAAATGATGGAATTTCCAAAAATGAAATGGAACTCGTTTCTCTTGAAACAGAACTTCAAAACACAAATGAAAGACAAATTTCAATTCAACCTAACACCGATGTCTACATCAATATGCCTCAACAAGAGACACCTACCGGTTCAACAAAACCTGCTGAGCCACCAAAGATAGATAGCACTGCATCTGGCTACTTCATCAATTTTTGATACCTTCTCTCTTGATCCCAGTGAACCTGAGACAATGCCAGCTGCAGTTTCCCGTAAGCAAAAAATTAGTGATTTCTACACTTTTCAGAAAAAGACTTACTCAGTATCACCTTGGCTCCAGCTCTGGATAATAACTGGAATATTGTTTTTTCTGTTATGGATTGGCCTATTGACTGTGTGTTGCTTACTCATGAATCGAAAATATCTCCCAGAACGCTCTGCAGTATCAAATGTGAACTTGGTCCTGAAACCTCATACATCATCTCATCGTAAACAAAGAGACCTGCTTTCCGTGAACATTACAGCTGTTCCTATTCCGGATAGTATAGTTTGAGACAAGGTTGATTATGATATATTTGGTCCTACTGAACCTATGAAAATACCACATTTGTTTAAGATTTCTCTAAATGATATCATTACCTCCAGTATATTTTCTGACGATTGGGATTTTGAAACTGTAAATAATATGTTGTCTGATTTAGAACAATCCGCTGCATTTTCAAGCACTGAAATGTTAGAGGACACATCTGATTTTGACAATATGTACTGTTACCAACATTTTGGTCATAACTTTTTACACAAATCCAGTATCCCATGAAATGTTTTCACATACCACCAATGGGAACATTGCCCAACACCACCAAAAGGTAGTTCGAAAACGTCTGCACAGAAATTTTCTTATTTTCAGGGTTTAACACTTTTGACCCGACCTCATATTACTATCAGGTGGTGTCTACACATGCACAGAAAAATATGCTGACTAACACTAAACAGATATATTCTGCATCCTTCATTTCCCAACTGTCTGAACAGGGTTTCGACTTATGGAAGGACACTATAGACACAAAATCAGTCTGGGGTTCTAAGGAATGGCAAGTTCAGGGAACAGAAGCACTATTTATAGCGTGCCTCATTCCACAGCAGATACTATTTCTGAATGAAACTGTGCAACAGACTTCCTGTCTTGGACTATCCAAGAACAACGATTTGAACACACCTCGGATTCCCACTCCTTCACATATCAATTTTACATCACGTGGAAGGGATACAATAGATGACATCATGCAGTACAATACTTCAGACCCAAATTGGAAGAGATGGTTAGTTTGGCCCACAGACACAAACAGATGTCAATCAAGATTCAAGGGTACAACCAAAGGGTTTAGTATCCATAGGCCGGACCAATGCGATGTACAAAGAGAACATCCGGGGGTGGTGACATCATACAGTGTTGGGAAGTTGTGCCTCGATTGGCTAAAAACCTCAACACTGTCCCGGGTGAAACAGCACTTATCCTTACTCTCAGATGAGGTGGATTTAAGGGACTTTTTGCTATGTCCCCAAAAGCCACGTCAGAAACATTTCTATTACGCTGTCTATAATGAAATCTGGAAAATCTCTCAACAAGAAGCTGTGGAGAGACTTCATGAAATAGATAGAATTAACCTAGAAAAGGCATTAGCTGTAGTTGACAATGTTATGACTACATTAACATCCAGGATTTATTCACTGGGCAACATTGTATCTTCTGCTATAGATATACTAGAACAGGACTTGTCCATTCTACAACACGGACAATCTCAACTACGTTCTATTATGTTATTAAGCTGGATGCTGCAATCATTGCGCGCTGGTTATTTGCCTTGGCGATTTATCAACAGTACGTCCCTATTCCACAGAATAGTTAATCCATGGCCATATAACATGACCGGTCACAACTTTCCAGTTTCAGTATTGCCTAGAACAACAACAGGCGGGCAGATATGAAGTGATGGGTACGGAATTCATCAAGGAATCTTGGGGATTGCCATTCAGATATCGATGCAGGAATGGGGACATGGAAGCGTTTCTAAGCGGTACCAACTGCGAGAATTCTTTAAGTGGATCTCTCATATGCCAGGATATTATGCTTCACGGGGCCTGTAACCGTTCAGTTAATAACTTATCCTGTCACTTGAAAGGGTCCCCAGCTGCCGTGATTAATCTGGTGTTCAAGTTGCTTTCAAATGGGAGTTACTTGATGCTGAATGATCAAGGTTGTTGTGGGATGCTCCTGGGCATCGCATATCTTGTCACTGTAAGCTCCAGGGTTACTTACTCTATGCAATATTGTTTGCACTGACCCATACAGTCAGGGAGGCACCGTTATGGCCTTCGTTGAATGTTTCCTTTATACGGTTTGATACTCTGAGCCGAATGAAAGCCATGCTTTTACAGCAAACCGCGCCCTTAACCTCTACTTGAGAAACTTATGATCTCCAGGTTGCAAGGTCCTCGGCTGAGATACAGGCACTAGTACGAACAAACTGCCCTTTCCATTTCACAGAAATGGTACAACGTATCTTTAACATGTCTGATATGAAGGGTATGGTACACCTATTTAAGACCATAGGTTCTGGACTGTTAAGCACCTTTCAGACAATCTTCGGAGTTATTCCCAACTTCATAAACTCCGTATTCGGAAGCATTTTTGGAGGGCTTCCACTGATCCTGTTCCTAATATCAGGTATCCTGATTGTCATTTTTCTGCTAGGCAATGGACGTCCCAGTCACCAAGGAGATGGAAAAAACGCTCTTGGAGCGCCAATACCGTGATCGCATGGTACTCCATCTGGGCACGCCTCGTCTTCGTGAACTTAGTGAATCTTGGTTCCTATCATTTAGACCAGTCTGGATCAACTGTATTCTGCCTGTCCTCCGATGCCTGTTCTGTGGACAAGAATGCATGTTGGACCTCTGTCTAACACTTACATCAGTTGAGCCACTGGACATTGATGCTTTACTGGACCCGATAACGTCCCATGTTCTGCAGTGTCCTCAGCGTATTCCAATGTTGATGTCTGCATTCTTAGAGCTACCACAGGATGCTTCAGCTCCTGTCTGAATGGATACTGGCTCCTCAACAAATACTCAGGCCTTGGTTGTCACACAGGCATCCCCAGCAGCAGCTCTGGAGAATACGGAGGAACATCTGTGCTCGATTGACCTGATCTGCGAGGTGTTGCAGGGACCGTCGTCTGCGATTGCAGGCAACAGTGATGTTGCATCTCCCAGCAAGGACACATAAACATTTGGCTCATTGTGTGCTGGGAAAAATTCGGCTTTTCAAAAACATCCAAATTTGGAATTTTCAACAAACAGAAACTTTTGCTAGAACTGCATGGCTTTCAGTCACTCGTAATTGTTCGAACTATATATTCAAACTTATTTTAGTAAAACTTCTACTGCTTAAAATACGATTTTAGCATTTTTTTAAAATATTTTTTTTAAAACGCACTAATGTTTTGAGTTAATTAGTTGTTTGCATACAAATGCCTAGAAGTACGTTAAAATTCTGGTATGTTGTCCAGTCGGATGAGGAGTGGGTGTTATGTTTCATATGGGTACCCCAATATAGGCTCAGGTAGTCACCTAACCTTTCACCTATATTCTCCCCTACCATTACACTACATAACAGTTCTTGGGACTGACCTTTTACCTAGTTAAGATACTGCTTACAAGACGTAGAGTTTTCCCTGAAAACCGGCCTCATCCATTATGCATGAGGATTCTTGGAAACACAGAAGGACTACCATCCCCTGCATAATAACTACGTATAAGGGTCATTCCTTCCGTCATCCTAAGTCCGACATGATACAGCAAGGTAGAACCCCTGAGGGTACCACTTTGGGTATATAAACACCATATCTTGCTAAGGTAGTCAGAGGAGAAAAGGACTTCCATGCCGACACACTGACGCAAGACGCTGAGGTTCCTGCACACAGACACTCAAGCTCGCAGTGGTCTGACATCCCTTGCAGGGTGTCCATCTCGAGACCAAGACTGGGTCCCACAGTCTCTCACTTCAGGTAATGGGGTTGACTTTATCCTAGAGGGATTCTTGGCTTTAAACCCACATACATGCCAGGTACACTTAGGTACATCTAGTTAGGGTCGCATCGTAGGAGTACTCATTTACTACTGTCATGCATTTTATATACTTGCCTGTATTCATTGTTTTAGCACAATGGTAGAAATCTACCATCCTTTTACTCTGTTAGTGCTTCTTCTAATCATTTATATCTGTTTCTGTCTAATGGTTGTTTCAGCACACCTATTTTACACTAGAATGACGCTGGTTCAATAAATGCTTATTAAATAACGTCTCCACCGTTTATTCTGTGTATCTCTCTCTGAGACAAAGTGAGCACGAGTGACTGAGCAAAAAGTATCGCACTGTTTCCATGATCATGAGGGATCAGAGTTGTCATGTTCGAAAGTTGCCAAGAACTATTCTCTCCTTGGTAAGAGGGGTTTCTAGTGGCACTGTGAGCTAGCTAGTATACAGGCTAACATACCCGGTGGGGGTATCTAGAATCAGTCTGGACACCAATCCTACAGTGTATGTTGTCTAAACGCGCATATCCTATATAGGTTTATAGGAACTACACAACATAGGTACTTCTAAATACTTGTCACATTTTCTTAAAACTAAGCATATCTGCTCTGTGCCAAAGATACCAACATTGAGCTCAGGTTTACATTACTGAAACCTTTGCCCGGATAGGTTAGTGACCGTATTACTTGTGGTGGATTAACCTACACCCCAATAAATAATTCATTTTCTTACAGAATGAAGAATGTTTGTTACACTGTTGCTACAAGAAGGCAGCTACTACAAGTTCCTTCATCTTAAACATTTTAGAATACACATATTCTCACAAGAGGCTTAATGAATAGATCAAACAACATAATCCAGCCCCAGAAATAGTCATAGTAATACATTGTGTGACCTGGATGTACCAAATCTGATAATTCTACAATGGCTAAAGGATATAATAAGCGTAATGCAGGTTGTAAGAAAAACAAACAATAGAAAAATGAGGAAATTCTAAAACGAATGTCTACATTCCAAAGGAGTTTGAATTTGAAACTTGCCATAGAGTGGAGCCAGGCACAAGCTCAATCTGTATGAATAATAAATACATCACACACCATGTTAAACAGTCTGGAGAATATTGCTCCAAAGTGGAGGTGATTAATTCCAACATAAATGTAAATAGTTTACAACAAAGCAATAATTGAACTGTAATAGATAACAATACAGATTCAAATCCCTTCTACAAGGACAGACATTACACCTATAAATTAAAATTGATAGTTTTTCAGAAACACTTCACAGAATATTAAATGAAAAGAGAAAGTTATCCACTAAGAATAGAAGTTTTTTTAACCTACGAATTGATTTAGAAGACCTTGTTGTACCAAAGAGGGATGACAGTTTTGAGAACTGGTGTGAACTAACTGGTCAGATGAGGATAGACTGGAGAGTAAAAGAAGTTGAAACCATATCATGTATCATGAAAAACCATAGATGACATACCATAGAAACTGTGCAATTCTTTAGGTCAAGAAAGCCCAGCATAACTGCAACATACATTATGGCTCTTTTTGATAGTACTGAAATAGAAAGAAATATCTTGTTTCATTTCCATGCATAAGATCAACGTTTATGAAGATAGGTATTATGAAATTGAGAGATAGATTTAGACATCTGTCATCTAAAGCGGAATTGATGAAAGAGAATGGAGGAGTAACATCTAGACACTATACAGCATCAATCAAAGAATTAAAGGTGCATCCGGATTCTTAACTATTGGAGTTCTGCACCTCTCAGAATTCCAAGGACAGCATATTTGTATAAAAATCAACTCAATGAAATGAAGATGATTATTGCAGGATTTTATGCATACTGATTCCTACCAAGTTAGTAACCTTGGGGCAGAATTTCAAGGAGAGTGACTCAGTGTGTGCTGCAAGCCATTTGGCTGCACCGCACTGAGTCACTTTCAAAGCACAGGGATGCAACATATTTACAACATGTCGCATCTTTGTGCTTCCCCCTGCGCTGGCACAAAAACTGCTGCCATGCGCCGGCGCAGGCACTCTTGCACCATGGTGCAAGGATGCCTGCATCGTGGGGAGATTGTTTATGTGCAGGAAGGATTCCCTTCCTGCACATAAACAATAAGAAATGGTGTTTTTCAACTTCTATGTGTGCTGCATTAGCACACATAGGGGCATATTCTCAAGGAGCTATAGTCGAGTTATCGGCACTTTAACGCATCCAAAGTCGCACTAAAGTTATCGCCCCATTCACAAGCTGGTGCTAACAGCCCATAACACCAGTTTTCCTGCGAAAGCAGTCGCAAAAAACATCGCCACAGATGACCCCGGCAACTAACGCTAATGAGATGCAGAGTAGGCGTTCCCAAGCAAAAAGCCGCGACAACACCACAACGCAACATTCTCAACGACCAGCCACATCGGCAATAGGAACACAAAACAGGTGATACGGCGCGTTACCAGCAGGAAATTAACACCTGCTCTGACCTGGTGCAAAGTCCGACGTCAACCTGCACAAGAAAAGGGAGCTAAGCCCAAAGCCACACCTGAAGAACAACAGATGCCATGGAGCCACTCACCATGCACCCCGGAGCCCTGAGAGGGCAACAACACCCACCGCCACTACCCATAGGACCGCCACCCCCCCAACGGGCCCCCCCACCCCCCTCCCCTGACCACCACAGAGGCAGCGCAGACAAAGACAGCGGACCTTCAGGAAATGCACCAGCCCCACAGACCTAACACCAGACAATGCCAATGCCCACTACAGGCCCAAAAGGACAACCATCCTCCGCATCCTGAACATCATTGCCCACAGGCTGACGGTACCAACACAGCGGACAACCAACATCCCTCCACAGACAAAGCTGCTGGCTGTTCTGCACCTGTTGGCCTCTGGTATCCTCCCAAACAACAACCGCCCGAGTCGGAGGAGTCTCACAGCCAGCCCCATCCAAGTTCCTCACACCTGTCCTGGATGCCCTCACCAGTTAGGGACTCCAGCACCCATACATCCCCCACAATGCGCAGGAACAGCTGGAGACCAAGCAAGGACTATACACCATAGCTGGATCCCCGCACGTGTCGGGGGCAATCGACTGCACACTTGTCCCACTTGTGCCCCCTGCCAACACCGCACACAATTACCGCAACAGAAAGCACACGCATCCCATCAACGTGCAGGCAATAGTGGACCACAGGGGACTCCTCACCAATGTCATAGCCAACTACCCAGGCAGTGTGCATGATCCCTTCATCTACCGACAGTCCAACATCAACCAGCGCTTCCAGGATGGCACCCATGGGAATGCACTGCTCATTGGCAAGTACCAAATGAACACACCACACACCTCAACCCCACAATCATGCAACTCACAACTCTGGCACTGCACACGTCACAAAATCACATACAACATGCCAAACAACATGCCCCCCCCACCAGACAAGACAGCACAACTTACTGTGGCAACCTTGGTTAGCCATGTACATGAGCCATCCACGGCATGACACCTTAGCCACACAATACCGGAATGTGGGGAACCAGGCATGTGCGAAGGAGGCAAGTGACCCATGAATGAGTATGTACACAATGCCAAGTGTGGCGGAGATGTGCTGGACAGACTGCAGTATGCAGACCACAGACATAGCCATGTCTACATGCACTGTGGGTGTTTGGAGTGTAGTGGACAGTGGACGCAACCATGTCACCCCAGCCAGTGGGGAAGATCGTGGAAATGTAGCATGTGATGTCCCCCCCTGTAAGCGTGTGCAGAGTGGGCTGGCCCAGCGTACGCCAGGCCAGCGCAGGGGTGTGAATAAAAAGCACGTAGCTCTGGGCGTGGTTCTCTTCCGGAATGCCCAACGTGTCTGCCAGGGCGGCGCCTCCCACCCCGCCACGAGGCCGACGCCGTGAGCGGTGTGGCCTGAGATCCTGTGCGCCTATGCACCCCGGGCCGCTGGTCCCCGGGCCCGTCATGCCCGACCCTGCGCAGCCAGGTCTCCCTGCTCACCTGCTGACACCGGCGTGTGTCAAAGAGAGTCCACCACGTGCCGGCGCAAGCTCCAAGCCCGAGGCCCGCGACCTTCGCGGCCTCCTCAGACCATCACGGCCTCCGCGACACCGGCCCGCTTTACTCCTTTTTCGTTGACGTACTCCACCGCTGCCTCAGGCCTACACTACGCTCAAGTAGGTCACACATTTGGAACTGAGTCTTGATTACACAATGGCCGAGTACACACTTTATGGCTGAGTTTATATCACTATACTCCCTTCGATGTGGTGACACAAAGTATGTGCATGGCATCCCAACCACACGTGTCTGTGGGCCCTTGATGACAATGCATTCGGCCTACACTGCGGTCGAGTAGGTCACACATTGGGAATTCAGTCATGAATCATTTATGGCAGACTTGACATCATTGTACTGGCCTCATCGCAGACTGCATCCTCTTTCAGCTCCGGTGCCACTAAGTCTGTTCCCCGACATCCATGGACACTTTCTGGCTGAACTTTGGTGGCGACTGAGTCTATGGACTGGGGCTTGTCTTCATCATCATGTCGGAGATACTGACTTTTTGGCAAAAACAAGGCTGTAGCATTCCACTCCTCCATTTGCCACTTCTGGCCGGCTTCTGCCCTCTGCATCATGCCCTGGAGGACACCTTCACTGTCCCCCGCAAACCTCCGCTACATTCACCTTCGACATCGACGAGGACCCGCTCACCCCGCGTGGCCCTATCTCACTGCACCGCAAGTCACCGTCCCGTGGCGGTGTGCCTGTGCCGGCCACTGTGCATCCAGGGCCACTAACTCTGTGCAGCTCAAGTCATGGCCCCTGTCTGATAGCATATTGGATGGCCTCTGGGTCGATGGACTGGGGGTCATCAAGGCCATGTGTCTGTGGCCCTGCGCTGTCCGCTGCCTCCGGCCTCAACTGCGGCCCACCTGGGCTCACACATAAAATCGAGTCCTGGCCTGCCCGGATGTCGCATCACCGCAGGATGCACATGCCACCACCGCCAGGACCAACTCCAAACAACAGGTGCCAGAGTCGTAAGTGTCTTACTGCCAGACTATCAGAGTTGCTCACACCAGTCGTGGGTGCCATCATCAGCTTGATACCCTGCTCAGCTCTTCAGGTGCTACTAACTCAGTGCACCACACATCATGGACCATTCTGCTTGCATGTTGGGTGAACACTGTACTTTCTCCGGCTACCACCATGATGCTTCACAGTTATTTCTGTTATGCTGGTGTTTTCTGTTTCCACTTTAATTGTGATCACTGTTCAAGTTGTTGCCAGCACCAACGACTCCATGAGGGCTGGCTTACACTCACCCCACACACATCCAGCACATGCGTCACTGTAGATGTGACCATGCCAATAAAGGTGTCGAGCGCACGTGCCCATGGCCAGTTCAACTAACTATCTGAGTGTGTCCGTGTGCTCATGATGTATGCATTTGTGCCCCGGGCACTACAACATTACATTGTGCCGTGTACAGAGGACGCAGCCATGTCACCGTAGGCAGCGGGTGGGACATTGCACATGTAGCTTTGTCGTCCCCCACTCAATACGTAAGAGGAGTGAACTGGGCCGGCGTACGCCAGTCCAGTGTGGGGGTGTGGATGATCATCCCGTGGCTCTGGGTGTGGTTCAGTACTGGAAATGTGCAAAGGCATGTGTCTCTGTCGCAGTGTGGGTCTCTGTTGGGGAGTGTAGGTGGTCCCTGATGGGACTTAGACACCCACGTATGTGATCTTGTTCGGCTTCCATGAGGTAGTACCCCACCCGCACATGTTCGGCCACCCCCTTCTGGCAGTCTGACACCTGGCCCTGGAATGCGATGTGTGCTTCGGTGGGCTGCTGGGAGCCAGCCGTGGTGGTGTGTGCGTCCAGCTGTGTTGTCTGTGCAGGGGGTGGGGTATCCTCGATGCAGCAGTGCTGCCCTGCTCCTGGAGGTCGATTGCCTAAGATGTCCATGGACTGTTGTGGGGCGTAGGTGTCGGAAGTGTGGTGGTTGTCTTCAGCATCACTGTAGAGTTGTCTGGTCTGCTCTGCTGGAGGTGTTGTTTGTCCCTCTGCAATGTGAAGGGGAGATGCTTGTTGACATCGGGTTGGCATGTATGTTGCCGCATTGTTCGAGTTTACATTCAGACTTCATGACAATGTACATTGTGACTGTTTGGGAGGGGCGGACTATTTGATGCGGGACAGTGGACATTTGGACTACATGACGTAGGTGAGGTTGTACACGTACATTTGCATCTCACAGTTACCTGCTATGTCAGATGTGATTGGCCATTTTCTACGCACAGGCGGACCCAGTTGTGTCCTCTGTTCTGCAGTGTAGGTGTTGGACTGTGTACCACATTGTCGTCCATGTGGGTGTGCTGTAATTGCTATGAGTGTGTGTTGCTTTGTGTGGGAGTCGCACCTGCAGCTGTGATTTTGCTGCCCCTTATCCCTTGGAAGCAGTGTGCCTTTGGCTTTTGTGCTTTTGAGGTGCTGTGATGTTGGCGACTTGGGTCATTTGTGCTCTTGGACGGTTATTGTACTCTTGTGCATTGTTTGTCTGCAGATGTGTTGTTGACGTCAGTGGTTGTTTGTGCAGGTGGATGTGTCAGAGTGTGACCTGCTCCTTTCCGGATGTGGTCCACACTCAGCCACCTCAGTCTCGTGGCATGCACAGTGTCATGGTGATTGTACTCCAGCCATGCTGCTGGTCATGTGGTGTCACTTGCATTGTAAGTGTGGCTCTCACATACGCATCTTTGCTGTATTTCGCACGGGTGCAGGTGTGTGTTGTGTAATTGGTGATGTGTGGGGTGGGACCCCTCTGGGCACATGGTGAACTGGGGCCTACTTGATGTTTGTATGTGTGCTGCAGTGTGCCACGGGGATCCGGGACATGACCCAGGGTTATTGTGGGTGTGCGGTGTGCTACACATCGTTGTGCATGTGTGCCATTGTGCCCGTCCCCCCCGTCCCCCACAGTCCCTGTTCGTTACTCACCCTGTTGCTGTTGTGTCAGGTCATGTCGAGCAGTGTCCGGACTCCCGTCTCCACACTGATGACTGTGGCCGCCATTTGCTCCAGCTCCTCCTGTGGCGCAGGACTCCCACCTCCATTCGCCGTTGCTGCCTTCCTGTTGGCAGCGGGTTTCTGCTTGGTTTGGCTTTTCACATCGTGCCAGCGTATCTTGGCCTCCTCGGCACTTCGACTGCATTCACGATGGGATGCCATTTTTTCGTCTGTATTGCCAATGACACGGTGGTTGTGACGGACAGTTGTTGTTGGTGCTCTGTCACCTCCGTGACGACGATCGGGTTTTCCTGCGGACTGTACCCCGTCTTCCTCTTCCTCTTCTCCTTGGCCTTCCCCGACCCCAAGGTTCCTTGATGGTGGTCTGTGGGGCTTGTGGGGTTCGCGTTGACCTGGGCACTCGTTCCGGGTGCATCCATGTTGCTGCGCAGTTTGATTTGTTTATGGTGTGTTTTTCTTGTTCAGCTTTTATGGTGCATTTTCCCCCCAGACGCAACTTTATTCGCATTGGTGTTTCGCATTTTATCGGCGTCACGTTATTTTTAACGTGGTCATTTGACGCGTTATCGTGGGACTATCGCATGGTGACGCCAGGTTGAGAATGCTACGTTAACACGGCGTTGTTTTCCCGCTATGGACTGCAATGTGAAAAGTTGCGTTAAGCTAAACTTGCGGTGGTTATCACACGTTCTTGTGAATATGCCCCATAGTGTTATATTCCATTTAGGTACCATATATATAGGCCCCGGTAACTTCATTACCTTTCACCTATATTCTTCCCTACATTACACTTATAACAGTTTACAGGGACTGACCTTTTACCTAGATACGACAATGCATTCAGAACACGGGTTTTCCCTAATTCCGAAGCTCATACATTATGCATGAGGATTCTTGGAAGCACAGCAGAACGACCATCTCCTGTATAATATCTATGTACAAAGTTCATGCCCAACGTCATCCTTAGGCCGACACAGTAATATAGCGAGGTAGGATCCCTGGGGAGACCTATGGGTATACATACATCACATCTTGCTAAGATAGCTAGAGGAGACCGAGACTTCCCGTCAGACACACTGACCAGAGACGCTGAGGTTCCTGCATGCAGACACTCCAGCTTGCAGTGGTCTAACATCCCTTGCGGGGTGTCCACCTCGAGACCAGGATGAGGGCCCACAGTCTCTCAATTCAGGTAATGGCGTTGACTTTATCCTAGAGGGATTCTTGGCCTAACACCTACACACATGCTAGGTACATTTAGGTACATCTAGTTAGGGAAGCATCGTAGGAGTACGCATCTTTTTATCATGAGTTTTATATATTCATATGTATCCATGACTATTGTAAGATGGTAGAACTATACTATCCATTTACCTTTTTAGTACAACTAATCATTTATATTGTATACTGTCTAACAGTTGTTGCAGCTCATCTATTCTGCACCAGAATAACAACTGTTCAATAAATACTTATTGAAAACGCCCAGCCTGTTTATTCTGTGTACCTCTATGAGACAGACTAAGTAAGCACGAGTGACTGAGCGAAAAGTAGTATATTGTTTCCGCTGTCCTGAGGGATTGGGGTTGTCATGTTGGATGGTTGCCAGGAACTATTCTCTCATTGGTAAGAGGAGACTCTAGTGGCACTGTGAGCTAGTTGGTACAAAAGGCCAACATACTCGGTGGGGGTGTTCAGAAACAGTCTTACACCAATCCTACAGTGTATGCTGTCCAAACGCGCAGATCCTGTATAATTATTATAGGAGCTACACGACATGGCGCCGCCAACGTTGGTTGGGTACTTATTTAACAGTAGAATCTGAGTAGTTCAGTTGTGCTAGTCTCAGAGACCCCTGCTCACAGCTCCCCAGAGACGTCTGGAGTGGGTGGGCACAAACTCCACCACAGCTGAGTAGGCAAAATCCAATTTTTTTGCTGTTGGTTAATCAAGCTTGAAGGACACTTTGTTCCTAAAATTGTGCAAAACACCTTATCTTAGTTCCCTTGAAAAGCTCTTCTTCTCTATAACAATGACTGAAGAAATAGGAAACGGGGATAGAGTTATGCAAGAACTTAATCTCTCAGCAGACAAATAAGATGCAGATGCAATTTCCGTTGCAGAAAATGTTAGAAATGCCGTTACCATAAAACTAGGTGCACACGGTCTAACATCCAGGGGTGGACCAGTAGCTTTCGTGATTGAGGCACACGAATCATTTAAAACAGAGTTATTCTATTCAAATGCAAATGCAAGAACAAAGACATTTCACTTCTACAAAGAAAGTGGTATGCCAGACGAATATTGTCCCTATGAGGACATTGAAATTCCACTAACTTACCAGGAACACTTATACTGGTTTAAAGGCGCCCTCCCCCATACAAGAAGTAGAGTAAGACTCGGTCCGCTCCGAAGAGAAGGAGCGACATGGCCAATATTAGCGGCCTACACACCACACCCTGACATTGAAACAATGCCAGGAGGAGACTTACTTATACTTCACAAAGAATCAATAAAAATTTACAGAAACATGACGCAGTTTGTCATGAGGACACTTACAGTCCTGCCGGCAACGGTTGCAACAAATACAACTCCAGTTCAAAATACAGCAACTAAAATAACACCACAAACGTTACACGCAGTAATGGGTAAAATGCCCGCAAACCTTAAACAAATGCCATTCTGGGTAGCTCAAAAAATAACACAGCTAGAAGCAGTATTCCCGAATACTAGCCCATATGAAAAACACAGAATGCTGACGATCTGCTTGCCCATGGGGATAACACCACAGATAGAGGATTGTACATCTTGGGGTACAGTTTTTGCTGCCATATATACCAGAACACATGGTATCCCGTCATGAGCAGTAATACCAGATGTATTAAGACAAATACAAAATGAGTACGGAGCAGAGCCTGTTCTGAATTTAGGGATGAAATTACTAGGTAATTGTGCCCAGGTTTCAGCCATAATATTAGCTAATATTAAAGGGGAGGCAGTGTCTATCCGCCAACGCCTAAGGGAGTTCAGTCCTTTACAACAGGAACACGAACTACCTAAAATTATTGAAACTGCATATGCAGAATTAGGCAGGGACAGTTTGGGTGGGAAAGCATTGAAACCACAGCTGATGGGTAGCCCCGAAAAGGACACCTACAAGCAGACACCTGCTTCATCAAAAAAGAAGTGGGACAATAACAAAAAACAAAAAGTTAAAGAAAACAGATCTCAATCCAGAGGTAGATCTCCTACACAGGAGCCCTCCGAAAGGAATAGTATAACCTCAGGAATAGGGACAATATTAGGAAGCCTGACAGGTATCAGGATACTGCTACACGTTCCTCTCGTTCCTTTCAGAGTTCAATGAAAAACACTGAGAGGGAAGGACGGTCAGACAGACAAGAAGAGCGTACAAAGTCCAGAGACAAGCTGCACGCTCAAGACTATAATTTTAAAAAAGAAGATAAACCAAAACAAAAGCCACAGTTCAAAAAGAAGAAGGTTGCAGGTCTAAACATCAGACATGCCCAGAATTCTGAGGACTCGACTGCTGAACGGGGAATAGGCTCTGATGATGCTAGACAGTGTGGCAGAAGTAACAATAGCTCACCAGAACCTGATGGAATTTCTGGTGACAGCGGACTTGAATGATTACATCACGGTGGAAAAACCCGATACTAGGGTAAGTGTCCCGCATAAGTTATATGAAATAACACTCCAAATGGAGGGGGACAAGCCCAGAAAAGTTAGAGGTCTCTTTTGGGAGAACCTAACGTTCGACTATGACATTTTGTTAGCTGAACAAGATTGGCCGCCAGCATTCGTCATGGACTGTCCTAGAGGAGAAACAGTAATTTTACCAGCATTTTCCGACCCTGTTCCCGAATATCTAAAATATACATATGCACGGGAGTGGGCGTTGGCCCCGGCATTATACAAAAACCGTGTTGGATGGGATGAGGATTCAACCCACCACATTATTCCATTAAAAAATACTCCGACTGCACAGAGGCAGTATCTGATAAAGCAAGAAGCTAAAAAACAGGTCAGGGAGATCCTAGATCAACTTGAGTACCAAGGGGTGATTAAAACTTGCACCTCTCAAATGAATAACCCTTTGTTTCCTGTATCAAAACCGGATAATTCAGATCGTTTAGTTTTGGAGTACAGACATTTAAGCACTTGCACTAAGAGATTTGCAGTTCAAAATGCACACAGTGCCGCATTAATGCATAACATTGTGCGGAAAAAATACAAAACAATACTAGATATCTCAAATGGATTTTTTTGCCAAAGTACAGTGCCTGAAAGCAGGTATTTAACCGCATTCTCCGCGTTAGGCTCCCAGCGTCAATTTTGTAGACTCCCCCAGGGGTATAAAAACAGCCTGGGGTTGTTTTCAGCTAGAGTAACTGAATTACTTCAAAATTTGGATGAGAAGGCATTGTCCTATGTGGATGATATTTATCTAACGGATGATGACCTGGAGGAACACTTGAACAGAGTGACTGCCATAATTTTGGGATTTGACTCTGAGGGTTACAAATTTAACTTTAAAAAATTGAAGAAAGCCCACCTCAATGTCCTTTTTCTGCATATGAGCTTTCAAGTGAAGGAAAAAGCCTAGCAGCTAACTTTTTAGAGAAGTGTGCGCTCTCCAACCTCCAAAATCATTAAAAAACTTACAATCAATCCTGGGATTCCTGAAACTTTGACAGAACATACATTTTGGATTACGCAGAAAGTGTAAAACCCTTCTACGATTTAATAAAACCTGACTTTTCAGTTAGACAATGGACACAGGAACACACAGATATCCTTCGCTCCCTACAAGCTGATATGATAGCTTCAAAATACTTACAGACACGTGTAAATGTACGCAACTTAGTGATCCGCATAGTTGCGGGGCAATCAGGGTACACATACCTTACATATAATGAAGGTGAAACGGTACCAATTGCATACAAATCACATTTGTACACGACTGCTGAGATGCACTTTGCATCAACAGAAAAAATTCCAACAGCAGTACAGACTGCTGTAGTGAGAGAAAGAGCACTAGCTCAAGGGAAGCGTATAATTGTCGATACCCCAGTTCCAGCCTTAGAGGCTGCGACAAAGGCAAGTGTTCCCAACGCTAAAGCCCTACATCCAAGATGGATACAATGGGCTAATTCCCTCACTGCAACAGATGTAGAATACAGGTACGACGCAAGTCTAAAAACACACAAGGATTTCTGCAATACAAACAAGAATATCCTCTACCAAATGAAATAATGCCTCTGGATCAGTATGAATATATAATTTACACTGACGGGTCTGCTCAGCCGGCCATAAGGAGTAAACAACAATACAGCGCCGCATGTGCTATCATTAAAGGACGCATGCAGGATGGAAAATTTCATCCAAGTTGTTCAAAAACCCAATCTCTAGGAGACTGCACGGCGCAGCTGGCAGAATTAAAAGCCCTGTTACTGGCACTGGTAAATACGGATCCACAATTCCCCACACTAATTGTGTGTGATTCCTTTTACTGTGTACAGTCATACAATGAATCATTCACAACTGGGGACAAAATGGATTCAAGGACGCAATAGGTGGCACATTTAAGCTTAAAACGCTACGGGAACAGGTAGTGGAGTTAACGAACTACCAAGGGCTCACGTGATACACACACTGAGTCATCAACGTGATGGCGTTCACGTTGAAGGGAATTCATTGGCTGATGAAGCCGCAAAGGGGGCTGTATGACGGCTTCTGTAGCTGCAATCACTCGTTCAAAAACGAGAATGGACGGTGAGATTATGGTTGCTATTATTGCTACACGCAATAAGACGGCAGTACTGACAAGATTTCCACTCAAATACTCTTACAAGTTAGATGCAAACAACGTTCCATTTGCTCAGATTCCTGGAGTGGGGGATGGAGTAATACCAAATATGGATCGCAGGTTAGGGTTAATTCTAGCAGCACACAAGGGTATAGGTTCTGCACACGCAGGAGTTACAGCAACTGTTTCTCTACTGAAATAGCGCTACTGGTGGCCAGGATTAACAAAGCAAACTAAGGACTATGTCTTGAAATGCGACATCTGTCAGAAGATGAAAGGCTCCACCGTAACACATCCAGCGCAGACACCATTGCCAATATCAGACAAACCACTCGCGTGTGTTTATTTGGATCACTGCGGCCCCTTACAAACAGATGGGGCTTACAGGTATATCATGGTTGCAGTGGATTCCTGCTCTAGATTCCTATGGGTGTGGCCCCAGCGCTCGGCTGACGCTTGAACTGTTATAAACGATTTGCAAGTCTTTACAGGGACATACGCAATTGGCACATTACATTCTGACCGTGGCCCCGCGTTCAGCTCTAGGGCTTACAAGGAAGCCATAGGAAGTTTGGGTGTAGCATTGCGGTACTCCTCTCCGTACGATCCCGAGGGAAATTCGGTAGTGGAAAGGAAAAACCGGGACTTAAAGCAGTCTTTAACAGCTAGAGTATTAGGCTCGGGTGAGAGTTGGATAAAACATTTGTATGGAGTGCAACGAGCATTGAACAACATGCCAAGAAGCTCTCTAGGGGGTGTCACTCCTTATGAGGTCCTATTTGGGATGAGAATGTGGGTACCTGATCTTGATTGTGAAGGCACAGTGGCGTATGAGAAACCTTTTGACATCCATAAACGTTTGACTGTTTTACAGGAGCTAAATGAATCCAGGGCACTACAAAGCAATGTCCAGGTGAAACGGACCGCCAATGGGGAAGTCAAGTCTGTCACGGCAAGACCTGTCTGAATCCCTAAAGTCGGGGATCTGGTCAGAGAAAAAATAGCAGACAAAAAAGAATTTGGGCCATCATACAGAAAGCCTGTACCTGTCCTGGCAGTTGAAGGAACAAGAACTGTACTTCTGCCTCCTCTTGCCGGAAAAAAGGAGAAAAGATTTGTCTCAATTGACCTAATCAAACCACACTATGTGGCCGATACTGAGTAGTAGGCCGCGTGGACTCTGGAGTAACAGACACGCTCCTCTGGCCACTATACAAGAAGTTCAAACAGAAAGAATCATCATGTTTGAAGAATCACCTGCATGGAATAATGGACTATGCAATGATGGCATGGAACTCGTTCCTCTTGAAAATGAAATTCATCAAATTCAAAACCAGAACACAGATATCTACATCAACATGCCTCAACACGAGCAAGCTACAGTTTCCACAAGACCTGCGGAAATACCGAATACCGAACTGCATCTGGCTATTTCATTGACTTTGATACTTTTTCATTGGATCCAAGTGAACCTGAAACGAAGCCAACCCGAAAAACCAGCAAGCAGCAAATTAAAGATTTTCTGAACTTTCTTAAAAAGACTTACCTGGTATCACCTTGGGTGGAACTGTGGGTAATCACCCAGATACTTTTCTGTCTTTTCTGGATAGGCTTAGTGACTGTCTTTAGTATGCTTATAAATGGAACTTATCTTCGCGAAAGCTCTGCAGCACAAAAAGTGAATGTGATTCTGAAACCGCATCTATCATCACATCATGAAAAAGAGACCTATCATCAGTGAACATTTCAGCAGTTCCTATACCTGACGGTATAGTGTGGGACAAGGTTGATTACGATATATTTGGCCCGACCGAACTTTTAAAAATACCACATTTATTTAAAATTTCATTAAGTGATGTCATTACCTCCAGTACATTTTCCGATGATTGGGATTATGAAACTGTAAATAATATGTTGTCTGATTTAGAAAAATCTGCTGCCTTTTCTAATAATGAAATGTTGGAAGACACAACAGACTTTGAAACAATGTATTGCTATCAACATTATGGTCATCACTTTCTGCATAAATCTCCTTACACCAGAAATGTTTTCAAATACCACCAATGGGAACATTGCCCAACACCACCCAAAAGCAGTTCAAAAACATATGCACAAAAGTTTCCATATTTTTCAGGGTTTAACACATCAGACCCAGCCTCATATTATTTTAAGGTTGCACCAACACCAGCACAGAAAAATATGTTGACAAACACCAAACAGATTTATTCTGCTTCCTTTATTGCCTAGTTGTCTGAACAAGGTTTCGACTTATGGAAAGACACCATAGACTTAAAATCTGTCTGGGGTACTAGAGACTGGCAGGCCCAGGGAACAGAGGCACTATTTAGAGCATGCCTTATTCCTCAACAAATCATGTTTTTGAATGAAACAGTGCAACAAACGTCCTGTCTTGGACTAGCCAACAACAAAGATTTGAATACACCTCGGATGCCCACACCATCACACACCGAGGGTAACATAACATCACAAGAAGGGATTACACTAGATAAGATCATGCAATACAATAGATCAGACCCCGATTGGAAGGGATGGCTGATTTGGCCCACAGACACCAACAGCTGTCAGGAAAGATTCATGGGTAAAACCAAAGGGTTTAGTATCAACAGGCCATATCCACGCTATGTACAGAGAGAACACCCAGGAGTAGTGACATCATACAGTGTTGGGAAGTTATGCCTCGATTGGCTAAGAACCTCAACACTTACACATGTGAAACAACACTTATCCTTACTTACAGAGGATGTGGACCTACAGGATTTTTTATTAGGTCCTAGGAAGCCACATCACAAACGTTTCTATTATGCTGTCTATAATGAGATTTGGAAAATATCACAACAAGAGGCCGCGGAGAGATTACGAGAAATAGATTGTATAAACTTAGAGAAAGCTCTGGCAGTGGTTGACAATGGGTTAACTACACTAACCTCCAGGATATATTCACTGGGCAACATTGTATCTTCTGCTATTGATGTACTAGAACAGGATTTGTCCAAATTACAGCATGGGCAATCACAATTGCGTTCTATTATGTAAGTAAGCTGGACGCTGCAATCTTTGCGCGCCGGCTATGTGCCTTGGTGGCGTTTCATAAACAGCACAGAATGGTTAATCCATGGCCACATAACTCTTCCGGTCACTACTTTTCAATTCCAATATTGCCTTGAACAAAAGCAGGCTGGCAGATATGAAGAAATGGGTAGGGAATTCATCAAAGAATCTTGGGAATTACCATACAGATTTCGATGCCGGAGTGGGGAAAGAGAAGTGTTTTTGAGCGGTACAAACTGTGAGAATACTTTAAGGGGATCACTCATAAGCCAGGATATAATGCTTCATGGGGCCTGTAACGGTTCGGTAGCGAACGTATCCTGTCACTTTAGGGGTGCACCAGCTGCTGTGATCACTCGAGTGTTCAGGTAACTTTCGAATGGGAGTTACTTGATGCTGAACATTCAAGGTTGCTGTGGGATGCTTCCGGGCATCGCATATCTGGTAACCGTGAGCTCCAGGGTTACTTGCTGTATGCAAGAAATTGTTTTCACCAACACATACAGTCAGGGAGGCGCCGTTATGGCCTTCGCTAAATGTTTCATTAATACGGTTTGATGCTTTGAGCAGAAGGAAAGCCATGCTTTTACAGAAATCCGTGCCCTTAACCTCTGCTCGAGAGACTTTTGATCTCCAGATTGCAAGGTCTTCGGCAGAGATCCAGGCACTCATACGTACGAACTGCCCCTTCGATTTCGCAGAAATGGTAAATCGTATCTTTAACATGTCTGAAAAGACAGGCATCGTCCAACTATTTAAGACCATAGGTTCTGGACTATTAAGCACCTTTCGGACAGTCCTAGGAGTTATACCGAACTTTATACACTCCGTATTTGGAAGCATTTTTGGAGGACTTCCGGTGATCCTGTTTTTAATAGCAGGTATCCTGATCTTAATTTTTCTGCTACGCAATGGACGTCTCAGTCACCAAGGAGATGGAAACAGTACTCCTGGAGCTAGAATACCGTGATCGCAGGGTACAACATCTAGGCCCACCTCGCCTAAGAGAACTAAGTGCATCTTGGTTCTTGTCATTTAGAGCAGTCTGGATGTACTGCATCTTACCTGTCCTCCGATGCCTGTTTTGCGGAGAAGAATGCGTGTTGGATCTCTGCCTAACACTCCCATCATGTGCGCAACCGGACGTTGATGCTTTACTGGACCCGATAATGGCCCATGTTCTACAGTGTCCCCATCATTCCGATGTTGATGGCGGCATTCCTAGAGCCACAACAGGTAGTATCGACTCCTTTTGGTATGGACATCAGCTCCTCCTCTAACACCCAGGCCTTGGATGGCGCACAGGCTGTCCCAGCATCTGTTGTGGACAATACAAAAGATCATCTGTGCTCAATTGACATAATCTGCGAGGTGTTACAGGGAGAGTCGTCTGTGGAGGCAGGCAATGAGAATGTTGCGTCTACCAGCCAGCACACATAAACATTTGACTCATTTGGCCCGTCATGTGCTGGGAAAAGTTCGACCTTTTGAAAAACAAAATGAAAAATTGGAACTCCATAACAAAACTGACATTCTTTTGAGCATGCATGGCTTTCAAATGCTTATAGTAGTTGGAACTATATCTACGGACAAATTTGAGCTATGGCTTGCGTGACAATTTCCTTTTTAAACCGTTTAAAGAACTTTTTAACATTGGTTTTAGCAAAACAAGAAACTAATGTTTTTTTTAAATTATTTTGTGTACCAGTATCTAGTCAGCCTAGTAGTACGTTTAGAATTTAACTATGTCGCCATTCGGAAGAGGAGTGGGTGTTATATTCCATATAGCTACCATAATATAGGCCCTGGTAACCTTTGACCTATATTCTTCCCTACATTACACTTATAACGGTTTACAGGGACTGACCTTTTACCTAGATACAACACTGCAATCAGAACACGGGTTTTCCCTAGTTCGGAAGCTCATACATGAGGATTCTTGAAAGTACAGCAGTACTACCATCTCCTGTATAATATATATGTACAAAGTTCATGCCCGACGTTATCCTTAGGCCGACACAGTAATACAGTGAGGTAGGACCCCTGGGGAGACCTATGGGTATATATACATCACATCTTGCTAAGATAGCTAGAGGAGACCGAGACTTACCGGCAGACACACTGACCAGAGACGCTGAGGTTCCTGCATGCAGACACTCCAGCTTGCAGTGGTCTAACATCCCTTGCGGGGTGTCCACCTCAAGACCAGGACGGGGTCCCACAGTCTCTCAATTCAGGTAATGGGGTTGACTTTATCCTAGAGGGATTCTTGGCCTAACACCTACACACATGCTAGGTGCATTTAGGTACATCTAGTTAGTTAAGCATCGTAGGAGTGGGCATCTTTTTATCATGTATTTTATATATTCGTATGTATCCATGATTATTGTAAGATGGTAGAACTAAACTATCCATTTACCTTTTTAGTACTACTAATCATTTATATCGTATACTGTCTAACGGTTGTTGCAGCTCATCTATTCTACACCAGAATAACAACTGTTCAATAAATACTTATTGAAAACGCCCAGCCTGTTTATTCTGTGTACCTCTATCAGACAGACTAAGTAAGCACGCGTGACTGAGCAAAAAGTAGTATATTGTTTCCACGGTCCTGAAGGATCAGGGTTGCCATGTTTGATGGTTGCCAGGTACTATTCTCTCCTTGGTAAGAGGAGACTCTAGTGGCACTGTGAGCTAGTTGGTACAAAAGGCCAACATACTCGGTGGGGGTGTTCAGAAACAGTCTGACACCAATCCTACAGTGTATGCTGTCCAAACGCGCAGATCCTGTATAATTATTATAGGAGCTACACGACAATAGAACATACAAAACATCATTGTTTTACTGATTGTTTACGTGCAGGAAGGGATACCTTCCTGTACATAAACAATCACCAGAGGTAATTTCCTCTTTCTATGAGTGCTGCAGAATGCGGCATGCATAGAAAGTGAAAAGAAACGAGGAGAAATTAATACATTTATCCTCGTTGCGCCTCCCTATGCCTCCCCTGGGGAGGCGTAGCATTCAGACGCATTTCCAGATTTACGATCTCTCGTAAATCCAGAAATGTGTCTGGTTCCATGGGTGTTGCATGGGAACACCCACAGCAACACCCATGGAACACCCCTTTCCACGTTAGAGATAGCACTAGTGGACAGTCTAATTGTCAATCTAGATTCTTCTAATAGCACAATGGTATGTGTACTGTTGTATAGGCCACCCACAGCAATGCCGGATTTCCCCAAAGCATTCGCAAATTGCATCGCGTCCTTGACCGTGGACTATGCTAAAGTCCTGGTCATCGGCGACATGAATGAATTATTGGGCAAATGAAGGGGTAGGGGGAAAGAGCACCAAGGAACTGACTAATGCTCTACTAAGTTTGAACCTCATGCAACACATCCAAGTACCTACACACATCAAAGGTCACACACTTGACCAAGTCTGGTCTATTAACCTCACCCTTCAGAATTAGAGATTCACCCCTGTTTATGGTCAGATCACTACACAATTAGTTTCACTGTTTGTGCTATTAACCTGCCCAAAACTACAACCCATCAAAAGATCTCATCTAGGAACTGAAATCACATAAACTTGGAAATACTATGTGAAACCCTGAACCAAGAACTACCCGCATGTCGGGTAAATATAGATAACTTCGAGAGAGAGATCACCAATTGCAAATTGAATGCTATTAACACTCATGCTCCTCCACAAACTATAACCTCTCGTATCAGGCGGCATGAAGCATCTAAATGGTTCACTGAGGACCTAAAATTAGCGAAACTCAGAACTTGTCAGGCAGAAAGGAAATGGCGAAACACATATTCGTCAGAATCTAGAGAACACTATAATGCGAATCTAATGGCCTACAAAAATGCCATTCTGGAGGCCCCCAAATTTTTTTTTTTCAACAAAGTTTTTGAACTCAAATAATAAAACAAAAGATATTTCCAACACGGTAAGGGAGCTATATAACCCCGATCATGTGACCCCTCCTATCCCTGCCACACAGAAACTATGACTCATTTAAGCTCTTATTTCTTAGATAAAATTAAAAAAATTCAAGAATCCATAGATTCCAATCACAAGGATGTGGAAGAACTGTCAGGAAACACCAACCCCGGCTCCATGGCCACCTTCCCGTGTCTAAACAAAGAACAGCTCTTGTAACTCCTAAATAAAGTGAAATCAGGCTCCCCTAAAGATGCCTGCCCTCCTCACATACAAAAATAAATTTTCTCAGCATTTCCAGAGACTATCCTCTCTCTACTGAATCTATCCTCAATCCGAGGATTATTAAGGAATCGCTATTAAGGAGTCGCAATTACCTATGGATGTAGGTTTTGCAATAAAAATTGCGATTCCTACATATTCCTTAATAGGGAATCGCAAATTGAGATTCGCTATTAAGGAATGGCTTACCGTTCATTCCTATGGGCCTAGAAACCCATAGGAATGAATGGGATTGCATTCGCAATTTGTGAGTACCAAATAGGTACTCGCAAATTGCGCATGCAATTTCAAGGGTGCAAGGGGGCCAAAAGGCCACCCTGATGCACCCCCAAAAACATGTAAGTACGCACATGTGGTGCACACACATGCCCTAAGAGCAGGTGTATGCACCACAATGCACTTTGAAAAATGAATTTTTTTGCATTTTTCAAAGGAATTGCAAATTACCATCAACTTGAAGTTGATGGTAATTTGCGATTCCAAATTGCGAAAACGCAATTTGCGAATGCATGATGCATCGCATTTAGGGACTCGCAATTTGAGATTCCCTAACTTCATTCGCAATTAAGGGAATCGCAAAAATTGTGATTTCCTTAATTGCGAATTGCACAAAAGGTACATGCATCTGAAAAGGCCATTTTGCGATCGCAAAAGCCAATTTTTGCGATTTGCACTGTTTCCGATCGCAAAATCGTTTGATGCATGTGCCCCTATGTTCCAGATTTCATCCAACCAGTCCAACCAGTATGTAACACATTTCCTCCCATTAACAATAAAAATTTACAAAGATATTTACAATTTTCTTGATCCAATTCTTCAACATATATATACATAACTTTTCCACACTCTTTAATTAACATGGGCATCACAATATGTAAAAGGAGCTAAACACCAGTTGCTATTCCATGTGATAGTCCTTGCACCACACAGGTTTATGTCTATATCTCACCCCACCTCCCATTCTTCTCTGCATCTTGCCATTTCTACCCTAACTGCTGATTTCCCTCCGCCATTTAGTATTCTCTTTCCCACAACTCTATTTCTCATCGACATCTGGCCATAACTATTGAGGAACTCTCACAACTTTGCTCATGTTCCACACATTGCCATCAGTTAATTCTACAACTTGATTACCTACCCTAACTACCTTCATTGGCAACGAATCCCTTTACTCGCCAGACTTCACCATCTTTCCCTTTCTTACTTGCACCCAAACATTCCCCCTCAAAGGCTGCCACTGCCCATTTTCATGGTCATCCATGTCATCTTGTTTTTCCTCAGGAGACCTTTTAAGTTTAGATTTTTCAAATAACTCCACCATCCACATCTGATTCAAATTGCACACACCTTTCTTTCCTCTCATTTTTTCGAACGGTGACATGTCCCCCTCAATTCTGGTTGTGTTTCTATAACTCCATAATAATTCCTTAATAGCTTGCTGACAATTCTTACCTTTAACAATGGCCAGTTGTCACCCTTCCTTTAACACTCTCATCCATCTTTCCACAATTCCATTACTCTGAGGATAATACAAAGATGTGCGCCTATTCTCAATTCCATGGCTTTCAAGAATTTTCCTTATTTCATTAGATGTTAGTTGCACCCCATTATGTGTAACTAACAATTTTGAAAATCCTTCCCTCTCAAAAACCTCGTTCAAAAATTGAAATACTATTCTTGAAGTAACCTGTGGTACCAGCTAGACCTCTGGCCCTTGAGACAGTTGATCAATCAAGACTATGACATACATTGGATTCTTACCAATTCACATGGGCCCTGCAATGTCCCAAAAATTCTCTCCCATACCCTAGATGGTCTTGATACTGGTACGTTTTCACAATTCACAGGTTTTTGAGATTTATCACTGATGGCACATTCAACACATGATCTAACATTTCCTTCAATACACCTATCAACAGCTGGCCACCAGAATTCACTCCAAACTCTTCTTTTTATACTGCTCATACCCGGATGGGCTTCATGTACCATGTCCAATATTGTCTGTCTAAAACTTTCTGGAACAACCAACTGCTCTCCACACATTAAAATGTTATCTTGTTCAGACAATTCCTGTGCCACATACGAAAAAGTCAATAGACGGTCTTCCAAATTTTTCTTCCTTGGCCAAGTTGATTTAAGATTTGCTAATATCTTTTGAAAATCCTCATCACATTCACATGCAGCTTTCCATTGATTTTCTTTAATGCATCCTTTGGACACTTCACAAATCGATACTACTCTTTCCAACTCATTGTCTTCAATATCAACATCAACATCAACCACAGGAAGACAGTCTGCCAAAATGTTTTTTACGCCAGGAATGTACTCAACCTTAAAGTGCCATCTAGCAATTCTGGATGTTGCTTTACTGCAACCCTTTGTCATTAACAAATCTACCAATGGACGATGGTCTGATCTTACCTTGAACACTGTCCCATAGACATGCTTTCGAAAATATTCACTTCCCCACCAACACACAAGAGTTTTTTTCCAAAGTCGAGTATTTATCCTACGCACCCCTTAGTGGCTTTGATGCAAAAGCGATAGTAACTAACTTCCCTTTATGATTGTGCATTAAGACTGCCCCAATGCCAACATTGCTAGCATCTGTGACAATGACCGAATCACATGTGGTATCAAACGTTGCCAATGCAAGGGCCTAAGCTATTCCCAATTTTAATGAATTGAACTCGTTTACACAATTTCTATCCCACACAAATGATTGTTTTTTTCATCAAATTTCTCACATGAACAGTTTTATCTGAAAATAGCGGAATACATTTTGCATAGTATTCTGCCAGCCCCAAAAATGATATGAGCTGGTCTTTATTTTGAGGTTCAGATGCTTCCTCTATTGCCTTAACCAGATTAAGTTAGTCTACAGAATGTACATCAAATTTACTTTTTTCTTTAGTTAGAGTTAAGCCATTGTCTTGTAAAATATTTAATACCTTATATAAAGTTTCTTTTTGTTCTTGTGCATTGTTTCCAAAACCCAAAATATCATCCTGAAAATATAGGGCATTATTCAACTCCTTAAATAGCCTATGCATGATCCTTTGAAATACAGAAGATGCCGAGATGAGTCCAAATGGCATCCTCTTATACCCATAAGCTCCTCCGAAGTTAGAAATGATGTGTATTGTTTGCTATCCTCATGTTATGCTATTTGATGATATGCACTAGATAAATCTAATGTTGAATATACGGTTGCCCCACACACAATCATTCAGGTCTCTTAAGTCAACACATAATCTGACTTTTCCATTTGGTTTGTGTATAACATTCACAGGTGACAACCATTCGGAAGATTCAATTTCCTCTATCACGTCCTCGTTACTCAATTTTTCCGATTCCTTCCGCAACGCATCTCTCATAGCCAAAGGTATATTTCTGGCTTTGTGCACTTTAGGTACCACATTTCTTTTTTAAATAATTTTATGTACAAACTTTTTTAACAATCCTAACTGTGAGGAAAAAACTTTAAGAAACAACCTCTCCCAATCAGTTGCTATATTGTCTCCAACCTGTAATACCAAGTCACTCTAACCTAGTACCTGTTCCGGATGATTAGGATTAAGAGTAATCATTTGATCTCTGTGCTGAAGTCAACCCAGCAAACAAGATCCTTCCTTGGCCATATACACTTTTGCCTCAATGGTCTTTCCTTTAAAACTCAAGTTGGACGTAAAATATCCCAAGACCTCAATCGTTTTTTTTCCATATCCAACTAATTTAATATCCGGCGGAGACAGTTTCACATCAGAAAATTCTTTCATCTATTCAACACCAATCAAGGTATGTCTTGCACCAGAATCTGCCATTACTCTTATCTCTTTATCCTCCATTCTAACTATACAAAAAGAGGCATCTTTAACATTTCCATTAATCTCATTCACTCCTAAAACAAATTATCCTTCTGTTTCTTCCATTGATTCACATCCAACCTCCTTCATATAATTCATTTTTTGCAACTTTCCATCCATATCACTATCTCTAAATGTGTTTCTATTTTTGCACATCCTAGCATAATGCCCTTTGGTTTTACAATATCTACAAACTTGTCCTATAGCTAGACACTTCGTGTCATTAGCTAAATGACCAGGCAAACCACATTTGAAACATACATATTCCTCTTTGTCCAAATTCTGGTTGAGTTGCATTTTTACTTTGGATTTACTGCCCATTTTCTCATTTTTACCCATCTGAATTTCAGTGAAATGTTTTTCTGATAGTTCTTTCATACCCAGTTTCATCTCCTCAAATCAATGGGCAATATCAATAGCTTTACTTAAGGTTAAATCATCTGCTAATAGCATTTTTTTTTGCAATTTTGAATCTGCAATCTTATGCACCATTTGATGCCGAACCATTTGGTCTTGGAAAGAAGCATAGTTACATACAGCAGCTAAAATTCTTAAGTCATTCACAAAAACATCAACTGACTCATTGGGCAACTGCCCTCTACTTAAAAACTTGTGTATTGCAACAATTTCATTTACTTTCTTGATATACAACTTATCTAGTTGCTTGATTGCACTCTACATCTATATCACCTTCCTCCCTTTGATTAGGTACCATTGGGGTTAAATGACTAAGAATGCGTCTGCCCTCTGCTCCTAAACAATGTTTGAAAATGGCCAATTTCCGTTTGTCAGTATAATCATCTCCTCAGATTGCTTCTATATAAGCTTCCAATCCTTCTTTCATTGTCTCTAAAAAGTAGGTTCACCAGGTGTAGTTAAAAATGGAGTTGGTGCATTAATTCCATCCATAGTCTTGCACAAGACAATGTATATTTAAGTAGCTAAATACTAGCTGTTTAAACTTATATGTTTCGTTCACATACGTAAATATGTATCCCCATAAACAACTCTAAAATTCCAAATGTTCAGTTTACTGTCCAATATTCACAGGTGTGTGAATCACCGAGTTGAATTTCGTGGGATGCACACTGTGTATCACCGTAAATTAATTCCAAATATATTATTTAATTTATGATATATTTTTCAGATGTGACATGAACAGGTGTGTGAATCACTGAGTTGAATTTTGTGAGATTTACAATGATAAGCAAATCACTGCAATTGTTGTTATTTGCTTTGTATGCCAAATTATGTGAATCGTCGCTTTAAATGGTGAGCCGATCACCGATTCAGCACACACCAATTAATTATGGTGTGCAGATCACCGGGGATGCTGATAGCCAAACTAATCAATTATGGTGTGCCAAACACCGGAGATGCCGATATTCACTGAATGGCCGCTGAGCTGGGCCACGTAAACAGAGCTCCTCAACCTGAGTGTTCTACACTTTGGGGCCGATTCCGATCTCGGTCGGAGGCGCACCCAATACCATTCGGTCGGGAAAAAAGCCATGCGAAAGCCTGTTTCCCGACCGATCCGTACAGCACACCGAACGAGCAAGTACGATGCGCACAAAAGAATCCGGCCGAGCCGTACTCACCCAAACCAGGACCTGTTCTCCGACCGAGGCGAATCCGGAAACGCCGAATCGAGTCGCACGGAAGGAAAAATGCAGCCCCGTCCGGCCGGACAAGTACGATGCGCTTTCCGTACGCGCCGAACCCGTCGCTACGCACGGCACGTCAAAGCATCCGGGAGAGGCGCACATAAGCTCCGATTCGCGCCACAACACGATCCACGGCTCCGAGACGAACACGGCAGCGACGAGGATGACGCGAAGCGACGAGGACGAGGCGAAGCGACGAGGACGAGGTGAAGCGACGAGGACGACGCGAAGCACCGAGAAGGACGAACGACACGAACCAACCATGAATCCCTTCATCCCGATCATACCAATATTCTACATTTACTACCGGAACAGGCACGGACGCGTACGGCGCAGAAGGTAAGCCAGACACCAACCACAAAACACATACAACACGTACACGACACATCACACACACACACAGGGATGCAGAATATACTTACACCAGCAACAGCAGCACCATAGGGGCAGGATGCCCATCACCAATGCCACATATGCACACAGGGGCCTGAATGCGCACCACCACCCCTACCCAGGGGTGGCATGATGCCTACCACCACTACCACCCTTACCCAGGGGGGCAGGATGCCTACCACTACTACCACCCTCACCCAGGGGGCAGGATGCCCACCACTACTACCACCCTCACCCAGGGGGCAGGATGCCCACCACTACTACCACCCTCACCCAGGGGGCAGGATGCCTACCACTACTACCACCCTCACCCAGGGGGCAGGATGCCCACCACTACTACCACCCTTAGCCAGGGGGCAGGATGCTTACCACTACTACCACCCTCACCCAGGGGGGCAGGATGCCTACCACTACTACCACCCTTAGCCAGGGGGGCAGGATGCCTACCACTACTACCACCCTCACCCAGGGGGCAGGATGCCCACCACTACTACCACCCTCACCCAGGGGGGCAGGATGCCTACCACTACTACCACCCTTAGCCAGGGGGCAGGATGCTTACCACTACTACCACCCTCACCCAGGGGGCAGGATGCCTACCACTACTACCACCCTTAGCCAGGGGGCAGGATGCTTACCACTACTACCACCCTCACCCAGGGGGGCAGGATGCCTACCACTACTACCACCCTTAGCCAGGGGGCAGGATGCTTACCACTACTACCACCCTCACCCAGGGGGGACAGGATGCCTACCACTACTACCACCCTTAGCCAGGGGGCAGGATGCCTACCACTACTACCACCCTTAGCCAGGGGGGCAGGATGCCTACCACTACTACCACCCTCAGCCAGGGGGCCAGGATGCCCACCACTACTACCACCCTCACCCAGGGGGGCAGGATGCCCACCACTACTACCACCCTCACCCAGGGGGGCAGGATGCCTACCACTAGTACCACCCTCACCCAGGGGGCAGGATGCCTACCACTACTACCACCCTTAGCCAGTGGGGGCAGGATGCCTGCCACTACTACCACCCTCACCCAGGGGGCAGGATGCCCACCACTACTACCACCCTCACCCAGGGGGCAGGATGCCTACCACTACTACCACCCTTAGCCAGGGGGCAGGATGCCCACCACTACTACCACCCTCACCCAGGGGGGCAGGATGCCTACCACTACTACCACCCTCACCCAGGGGGCAGGATGCCTACCACTAGTACCACCCTCACCCAGGGGGGCAGGATGCCTACCACTACTACCACCCTCACCCAGGGGGGCAGGATGCCTACCACTACTACCACCCTTAGCCAGGGGAGGCAGGATGCCTACCACTAGTACCACCCTCACCCAGGGGGGCAGGATGCCTACCACTACTACCACCCTCAGCCAGGGGGCAGGATGCTTACCACTACTACCACCCTCACCCAGGGGGCAGGATGCCTACCACTACTACCACCCTTAGCCAGGGGGCAGGATGCTTACCACTACTACCACCCTCACCCAGGGGTGCAGGATGCCTACCACCACTACCACCCCCACCCATAGGATGGACAATGCATGACACAACCAGCACACCACAACCTAGGGAATGCAAGAAGAAGACACCCCCCCAACACCATGACAAGCGTGTGTAGACTGTGTCAAATGCCTACAACACCGAACAGGACTTCTAACATACAATGTGACCCCCTAGCACAAGTGCCACACAAATATGTGTGTGGCACACACAACGCAAGCAGGCCATGACCATTGTGGCAATGGGGTCCAAACCCCCATCATCACAGTGAGCAAAAGGCAAGTGTGGGGTCCATAGCTGCAGCACATCTTGAACATTGTGGCAATGGGGTCCAAACCCCCATCATCACAGTGACCAAAAGGCAAGTGTGGGGTCCATAGCTGCAGCACATCTTGAACATTGTGGCAATGGGGTCCAAACCCCCATCATCACAGTGACCAAAAGGCAAGTGTGGGGTCCATAGCTGCAGCACATTTTGAACATTGTGGCAATGGGGTCCAAACCCCCATCATCACAGTGACCAAAAGGCAAGTGTGGGGTCCATAGCTGCAGCACATATTGAACATTGTGGCAATGGGGTCCAAACCCCCATCATCACAGTGACCAAAAGGCAAGTGTGGGGTCCATAGCTGCAGCACATTTTGAACATTGTGGCAATGGGGTCCAAACCCCCATCATCACAGTGACCAAAAGGCAAGTGTGGGGTCCATAGCTGCAGCACATCTTGAACATTGTGGCAATGGGGTCCAAACCCCCATCATCACAGTGACCAAAAGGCAAGTGTGGGGTCCATAGCTGCAGCACATTTTGAACATTGTGGCAATGGGGTCCAAACCCCCATCATCACAGTGACCAAAAGGCAAGTGTGGGGTCCATAGCTGCAGCACATCTTGAACATTGTGGCAATGGGGTCCAAACCCCCATCATCACAGTGACCAAAAGGCAAGTGTGGGGTCCATAGCTGCAGCACATTTTGAACATTGTGGCAATGGGGTCCAAACCCCCATCATCACAGTGACCAAAAGGCAAGTGTTGACAAAGTAAGAGGTGCAACTGCCAAACTGCATGGATGATTCCTGGTCACAGAACAACAAACACATCAGTGGCAAAGTAGTGTATGTGTCCCATTGCAACATAAATTGGGGGAGCCAAATCCTGCAGTGCAAATAAGACATAACTTTGGCCATGTGCAGACAAACAACACCCATGGGGACTGACACCGTCAACAATCATCAATGACACAATGACAGAAGTGACCATCCGAATGCAGACCCACATATTTGCACCAATGGGCACACACATGCAGATACCCTGTGGAGACTGCAGATGTGAGGCGAACAGATACCATACCATGGCAGCAATGGGACACACAATCAACAATTAGCAACAAATGAGGGCTCCCGTCCCATCAGCCTGGTCATGGAAGTGCCAACGGAATCATCAGCACAGATCCAACACACTTGTATAGCAATGTTGCACTGACAACACAGATGAGTCCTTCCCCATTGATGCCCAAACCTGCATGTTCACTGGAGATGGCCACACGGTCAGGGAAGTAGACGAATAGAACAATGGCAGGCACAACAGATGTGCAGGGGTGGAAGCCACAGATGTGAAGTTGCCAATCTAAGTAGGAAATCTCATTGCCAAATACTGAACACATGACACCCTCAGATGCTGCTATGGATGACATGGATACACCACAGGATAGGACACATATCCCCTGGACCACATGGGTTCCTGCACAGTAACACTTCATTATCATGAGACCAAATATCACCATCACTGCAGCAAGGGCATTGTTAGCATCATCAACATCATGTACATCAGAAGCAAAAGCACTAGAGAACAGAAAGTTGCTTTATTCAGCATATGTGGCATTAAAAGTAGAAGTCCGGTAGAACATAAACAAAGGCCAATGGCCAGTCCATCAACAAAGTCACAAGTGGGTGACAGTGGCAGATGCCACCCTACACATGCCTGCACAAAACCAGGGACAATCCACTAGGAGGGGCAACCGGGGGTAGGCCAGGCACCGCAGGGACAGGATCAGGGCTCACCAGGAGGAAGCAGGGAAGGGGTGGTGGGTGCTGGAGAGCCACTGACAACTGCAGTGGAGGTGTCTGACATGGTGTGTGCCGGCACAACTGGGGGCATGGCTCAGATGTTGTGGGTGCCGGCACGACTGCAGTGGACCCTGCAGATGGAGTGGACAGGTCCGCCACTGCAGTGCCCAAGTCAGACAGGGTGGTAGTGGACTCCACTGCAGTGCCTACCACCAGGGGAGGAGAATGGGGAACAGGCAAGGTGGGCTGGACAGAGGGGGAGGACACCCTCACCACATCAGTGGCACAGACAAGCGCAGCGGGGGGTGTGGTGCCGGGAGAGCAAGTGGCAGGGGGAGAAGGCCGGAGCCTCTTGGGGATGGTATATCTGTGGGTGGGGGAACCTGGGGCAGGGTGTGGCGGGGGCACCTGTGGAGTGGGGGCCTGAGGGATGGAGGAAGGTGACCTGGTGCTTGAGCTGCAGGGTGGCGGCGGGGTCTTGCTCTTACCACTCTGGGGGACTTGCGGGTGGGGGCCTCAGTCTGTCTGCGCCTGGGGGAGGGTGTCCGGGGGCGAGGGGCACTCTGCTCCGTGTGGGGGCTTCCTCTTCCCCCTGGATGCTGGGGCAGCTGGATCGGAGGGGAAGAGGCCGAGGTCACTGAGGAAGAGGCGCTGGGTCTTTGGGGTTGCAGGTGAGGCAAGGGAGGGTGCTTTGGAGGGAGAGGCAACTGAGGACTGTGCAGTGCCCGTGGATGCGTGTGTGTGTACCAGGGCCCCATCCCCTGTGAGTCTGGTTTCAGTCCCCTGACTGTGCGTGCGTGTGCGTTTAGTTTGTGGCGTGTGTGTCTGTGTGCTGGATGTGTGTGTGCTGGTGTGTGCCTGTGCCGGTGTGTGTGTGCTTGGGACGGGCAAGGTGCTGGGGAGTGTGGATGGAGCAGAGGCAGGAGGGGTGAGGGACTGTCTGAGGAGGGACACTGCTGCCGTCAGGGAGGAGTCCATGGACCTGTTGCCTCTCTGTAGGTCAGACATGCCCGATGAGATGCCCTCCATGAACGACACCAGCTGAGTCAACAGTGCGGTGTGCGCATGGAGGACACTCAGCATGGCTGTCTGCCCTACATGGAGCTGGCGAAGGAGGTACACAGACTCCTCACTCAGGGCAGCAGGGGACACAGGGGCAGGGGGTGCGGTGCCTGGGCCGAAGGAGACACGCTCCCAAACATGGGAGCCTCCACGGACCTTGGGTATGGGAGCCGATGGGAGGGCGGTGGTGGTGCTGGTGGTGGCGGGGACAGCAACACTAGCTGGGGTGTGGTGGCTGCTGACACCCGCCTCCACAAGGGAGTCATCCTCCGAGTTGCTCTGGTCCTCAGCTGAGGTGGATGGTGCTGAGGATTCCTCGGTGTGGCTCCCCTCGCCCTCCGTGCCACTGGGTCCCTCCGACCACTCCTCGGCTGCTGACCCAGTCTGGCTCTCTGGCTCCTCCTGGTCCGTGGAGCTGTCCCCTTCCGTGGCCGTGGATGTATCTGCAAACAATGGGGAAACAGACAGACATCAGTCACCTGCACCAAACGCACACACCACTGTGAGCACAGCACATCACAGAGCAAGCCCTGGCATCATTAGTTGTACATTGCTAAAAGTGCCCTAACTGAACAGGAGAAGCCAATTGTCAGTCTGATGCCAAGCATGGCACTCACATCCCACATGGCCTTGCACCCATCTGTCTGGTGTCTGTTGGATTGCAACACCCCAGTGTGGACACATGCACCAAGTACACAGTAGTTGGACAGTGCAGAGGACACGGTGTGGACACATCACAGCTCTTGCCACTGAGTGAGTACAGGTTTCCGGATGAAAGGGATGCCCAGAGTCAAATAGGAAATGCATGTGATGCATACCAGCGACAGACACCATGATGCACCCATGTCCTGATAGCCAGCGCCACTATGGTGTGCATGTAGCACATGTCACTCCCCTGCAGGACCACAAATAAGTTGACACATGCCATGGCAGAGGCATGACTGTTAAGTCATACATCACTGTCTCAGTGATGTATGACTTGGCAGCCAGACAACAACACTATGCACTGTGTCACAATAGTAGGTCATGGGGAATGCAAGTCCTGGAGCTGCACAAGTGCACATGTACATCCCCCACACAACACATCATCTCAACCCTCATCTGTCCAGGTCACACCTATTGGACATATGGGAGACCTGTGACACTACCCTCTGAACCTGAGCCCCTCACAATTTGCTGTGAATGGGGAACAGCTGCCTGAACTTCACATTCGCATACCCCAGTCTGCACGGGCAGCTGATCAAACACCTATGTGACACACAAGTATCGTCTCCTATGGTCACATCTCCAGGGGCATGCTGAGCCCCTACCAAGAAACACCCCAGCAGTCCTGGCAACTAATCCACAGCACACTGACACAGAGGCAGACACCGGAGGGGTCAAATCACTGTGCACAATGTGTCAGCTGATACACGGGAGTGGGAGTACAGAGTGCATTGCATGGCCTGGAGTAGGCATGACTGTCCTGCTCCACATGAATGAGGGATGTGCCCTGGACAGTGGATAGCTGGCTATGTATGTGTGACACACGTAATCTGCACACTCCTGGGGCACAAACATTGTTCCCACCCGCTGCATGGGCGTGTGCCACATACCCCAGGCACATGTGGTGGCTCAGCTCAGCAAGTGGACCGCATATCAAAGCAACACGCAGATCACATGTCCAAACCCAGGCGTTGTATGAACAATGGACCCACCCATGATGCCCACAACAGAGTTAGGGAAACAGATGCTGTCCCCCACCTTTAGTGAAGCAAACTGCAAGGACACAGTCCCAAGTGACACAATTCCCTGACTGTAAGGGCCACACCTGGGTATCAGATGAGCAGTGGGCAGTGCACAATAGAGGGACATGGCTCCTGGACAACATGACTGCTGCACTGTGGCAGTTGAACCAGGCCAGAGGAGGGCACAAAGCATGTAATACAGAGTTCACAGTGCAGTCTTTGACTCACCCCTCCTTGCTGCTGTCTGGCCTTCAGCTGCCCATCCAGGTCTGGAAACACCACCGCCAGGATCTGGAGCATGTGGGGGTCAGGGTCCGTGTTCCGCCCCTCCTGCGAGGAGGCGACAGCTTCAGCTGGACCCGTGCAATCCTCCGGGTCCAGCCCCGAAGGTCCTGCCACCTCTTCTGGCAGTTGCGGATCCGGCGCTTGTAGACCCCCACGGACCGGACAGCCCGGACGATGTCCTTCCAGATTTCCTGCTTCCGATGGGCATTAACCTGTCAGGATGACAAAGTGAAAAGGCCATTACCACACATGCAACATATCCGTGCATGACACAGTTGTATATACATGTCTCAATCACAGGGGCACATGATGTACACAGGCAGTGCAAAGCTGACCATGGACAGTTTGCCAGACGTCACTACATGGTATCATTGCATGGGAAGTAAAACCATGTTCAAATGCACTGTCACTGCACCATACCTGTCCAGTGCAAGTCACTACACACTATGGGGGTGACAACTACTCAGTGAGCCTGCTAGCCAGTGGCGTGCAGACTCTCAGCCTTGCTAGTCACACAAAAATGCACATTCAGAAAGGCAGTGCACAGAACACTCACCTGCTCCCCTGGTGTCCCATACAGCTTGCTGTACTGTGGAAGTAGGCTGTCCAGCAGGGCCTGGTTCTCTTCAAGGCTGAAGGCTGGGGCTCTCTCCACAGTACGTGCCATTGCAGGGTCCAGAGGGGCAGAGACAGCAGCAGTGCAGTGGCAGATGTCGTCTTGGAGCATGTAGTGCAGGCAAGTGGGCTCTCAGGGGAACAGCCAGCAATATATATGTGCTGGAGAGGCAGATACTGTCCCTTGTGTCCAAAGTGATAGGTCCAAGTCGTTTGCATCTTCTGAATCTGGCCAATCCATGGAATAGCAGCACCAAAACACGCCCACAGCATCCTTCAAATCTTCAACTTAATGACATACATGATTTTGCAACATTGTTGTGGGTGACCAACTGATTTTCCAGCAACCGACTCGTTCGAAATTCGAAAACGCGTCCGTTGCCAGGCAAGCCCATTGTCAATGGGTGCGCACCGATCGGTCCATTGCGGTACAACGCGCACAGGGGTACAACGCTGCATCCGCACACATTGAATGCAATGGACCGGCCGGAGGCACCGATCGGTCCATTGCAGTTCAACGCGCACAGGGGTACAACGCTGTACCCGCACACATTGAAAGCAATGGGCCGGCCGGAGGCACCGATCGGTCCATTGCAGTTCAACGCGCACAGGGGTACAACGCGTACCCGCACACATTGAAAGCAATGGGCCGGCCGGAGGCACCGATCGGTAAATTGCAGTTCAACGCGCACAGGGGTACAACACGTACCCGCACACATTGAAAGCAATGGGCCGGCCGGAGGCACCGATCGGTCCATTGCAGTTCAACGCGCACAGGGGTACGACGCGTACCCGCACACATTGAAAGCAATGGGCCGGCCGGAGGCACCGATCGGTCCATTGCAGTTCAACGCGCACAGGGGTACAACGCGCACCCGCACACATTGAAAGCAATGGGCCGGCCGGAGGCACCGATCGGTCCATTGCAGTTCAACGCGCACAGGGGTACAACGCGTACCCGACACATTGAAAGCAATGGGCCGGCCGGAGGCACCGATCGGTCCATTGCAGTTCAACGCGCACAGGGGTACAACGCGTACCCGCACACATTGAAAGCAATGGGCCGGCCGGAGGCACCGATCGGTCCATTGCAGTTCAACGCGCACAGGGGTACAACGCGTACCCGCACACATTGAATGCAATGGGCCGGCCGGGGCACCGACCGGTCCATTGCTGTTCAACGCATCACTGTACGTGTGACTGGCATATGTCAGCATGCCTGTCTCAGATGGACATATGCCAGCCACAGATAGCTCCCAGGGAGTGAGGTGCACACCTACATCACGACAGCCTGTCCAAACTTTATCATAAGGCATGTAAGGCTGCATTTCCTATTGTGTGTATGTTGGTGTACATGTTGTCCTGTGGGTGTCACCTGTGGGCAGCCACCCCCAGGCTGTGCACGTGTTCATGGGGACAGTATCCTGGGTGTTACGTGTCAGTGACCACTGTGATGTGCAACTGTTCATATCTGTGCATGTGCCATGGTCACATTTCACAGTGGTGTATGTGTATGTCATGTCACATACCCCGTGAGTCCCATGTGGGACGGTATGTTTGAGCCAGGGTGTCCCAGTGGCACAATAGTGATGGTCCTCCACAGTCTTTGTGCATGTGGTGTTTACAATGTCTCTGATTTCATGTGCACAATGGGAGACAGTCTCCACATCCACGTTGTGTGTGCATGGACTCTGATGTTGTGCGTGTGTGTCACAGACGTCCATGTCTGTCCTGCCATGGCAAGTGGGGCCACTACCTGTGGGGGTCATGGTTGTTTTGCTGTGGTGTATACATGATACTCCATGTAATGCCAGTGTCCATGTGGCATTACAGGGTCCCTGGGAATGTACCTGTCGTTGAGCTGTGGTGCCTGGGGCACATCTGTCCTCACATGTCACTGTGGGGGTTATTGTGACATGGCAGCAGGAGATGGGAACTGTGACACGGCCTCATGATATCCAATGGGCCAACCTGGGACTAATTGATGCCACCTGTTGGACCGTGTTGACAGATGTTGGCCATGTATGTACCATACATGTCCTTCCGGTACTGCACACTTCATGTAGTTGTGCCTCATAATGATGTATGTTGGGATCTTGAGTGTGTTCAATGCCGCATATGTGGGGTGACTGACAATCTTGCTTACTTCTCCTCTGCACTGCAGGGCTCCTGCTGTCCATCAGCCATTCCCAGACCTGGCAACGATGGTGGAACGGGACAGCATCCGACGGTACCGCTTCACCAGGCAGCTGATTGAGGATTTGGCAGTGCAGTTGTCCCCACATTTGCAGCCTGGCCGGCCGTATCCTACAGCGCTGACCCCCAAGGTGAAGGTGATGGCAGCCCTACACTTCTTTGCCACTGGTACCTTCCAACATACTGTGGCGACTGCTGGTGGGATGTCACAGACCATGTTCAGCCGTGTGCTCCGCGATGTTTTGGCGGCAATGTTGCTCTTCCTGAACCGGTACATCTATTTCCCTAGACTGCGACGACTCACTGACGTGAAGAGTGACTTTTATGCCCTGGGGAGGATGCCGCATGTAATTGGCTCCATTGATGGGACACATGTGGCTTTGGTACCACCACAGGCCCAGGAGCAGGCCTACAGGAACAGCAAGCACTACCACTCGGTCAATGCACTGGTGGTGTGTCTTGCAGACATGACCATCACACACGTGTGTGCCCGTTTCCCTGGTTCAGCACACGATGCCTTTGTGATGAGGAGTAGTCGCATCCCCAGGATGATGGCACAGATGCAGAACCAGCGTGCCTGGCTTGTCGGTGTGTACTGACTTTGTGCCATTGTGTGTGATCTGATCTGTAGTATTCCGCCCACTTTTCCAAGTCAGCTAATGTGCACTTGTCTGTCCGTTGGTGACTCGGGATACCCCAACATGCCGTGGTTGCTGACACCCCTCAGGAACCCTGTGACACCTGCCCAGATGCGCTACAATGAGGCACATGGTCGGACCAGGAGAGTGATTGAGCGGACCTTTGGTCTCCTGAAGAGCCGCTTCCGCTGCCTGGACAAGACCGGAGGGTCCCTCCCATATGCCCCTGCGAAAGTGTGCAAGATTATCATCGTCTGCTCCATGCTCCACAACCTGGCAGTGCGGAAGGAGTTGCCTCTCATCCAGGATGACAATGACCAACATCCGCCACCTGTGGAGGATCCTGGCCTGGACCACGATGCCAGTGACGATGATGATGAGTGATGGTGATGTCCGCACACAGCTCATCACCAACTTCTTTAGCTGAATGTGAGTATCCTGAGGTGTCATGTCAATGATGTGAGTTGGCATGATGTGTGGGTGGTGCTCTGGTGCTGTTGGAGTGTGTCCATGGGCCACTTGACTGGATGTGTGTTGCGATGTGTGGTGACAGGTGGGCTGTACTCCCCAACAGTGTTGACATGCTAACTTGGTTCTGGGTGGGTATCTTGTAACATGTATTGTGCATGTGTTTTGCTGTTCTGTCCTGTACTCCATTGCTTTTGACTGTGTGTCATTTCTGTCCTTCACAGGGTACTTTCAGATTCGTTTGGTCAACTGTGTCCACCGACGACGTGATTGCACATCCAGGCTGGTAGCTGTTGTGTCCCTACAGGTGATGTGCGCCACACCCATGGACTTCCTTCCGTCTACAGTTGTTGACTGTGTGCCCGCTGCCAGGTGGGGTTACCTTGCATCTGTAGTGGTTACGGCATGTTGCAACTGTGTAATAAACCTGTGCTTCACTTTGTGATGTGCGTTGTCTGTGGTCACACATTTGACTGCCATTTGCTTACTGCACCTGTGGGCTACTTGACTACAACTGGGAATGGGTGTGGTGTCTGTGCATTGCACCGTCTTCCCTGGCAACATCAGTGTAGGCAATGAGTCAGATGGCCTAGGTGTGTATGTGTCGTGTAGCCCTGGTGGTGTGTCTCCCTCATGTGTGTCACGTTGCCTGTACTCACATGCCTGTGTTGTCCTTGCTGTTGCAGTTCGCATACACAGTGTAATTTTGCAGTTCATCATCCCCATAACAGCACCCACGTTGGAATCACGACAGAGGCAAGTATGGTGTATTAGTGTGTTTATTGTGATACATTTGTGTTAATAGTGCATAGGATGGGTTGTGCTGTACATGAATCTTGCAATCCCAAGTTCCTAGGTGAATTGAAAGTCCGGGTAGACAGGATCCCCAGTATCGGGGCCACAGTTGTCTGACACATTGGTCCAACTTGTACTCCCCATGCAATGTGTGAGAGTAGTGTTGCCGTCAACAGGGTGAACAGTCTGTGCACAAAGGCGAACATCCAGAACAGGTTCAGGCTTCCTGGGAGTTGCGCTTGGCCATCGGCCTCTCACTTTTCCCTCCTCAGACGACCCCTCTTCTTGGGGGGCCCTCAAGTGCAGGCTGCTGCGGTGCAGGGGACTCTCCGCCAGAGTCCTCCTCCCTCCCTGTGGCAGTTGCAGTTTGTTCGGCACCAGATGTTGTTGGCACACAGGGAGGTGTGGACTGGTTGCTGTTCATCTGGCGGAGGCATTGTAAAATGTCCCTGTGCACCGCCGTCATCTCATGCAGTGCATCCCACTTGGACTCCACGCGGGACATGTGTGAGTCCACACGGGACATGTGTGACTCCACGTGGGACATGTGGGAGTCCAAGCGGGCATGATGGGCAGCCTGCTGCTGTTTAATGTCTCTGAGGAGCCCCACTACCTGGCTGAGCTCTCCGGTGCTGGACTGGTACGCATCAGCTATGCGTACCAGTTGTGGGTCATCATGCACACCAGCAACGTCTGCAAGCAGCGACCTCTGTCTCCCACCCCTCCCACCACCCCTGCTGACATGTGCAGTGTGTGCAGTGGCACGCACAGATAACCCTGGTCCACCTTGGGGGTTGGTGGTGGTGGTGGTGTCCATGGCCCCAGGTTGGTCCAGGGTCACTGTGCTGGTGTTGCTCCTTATTCTGTCCATGTCGGCAGGGATGGTATTCGTGGTGACAGTCGTTGTAGGGGTGGGTGCAGGGGGTGCAGCTGGTGGTCCTGCTGGTGCTGCAGCTGGTGGTCCTGCTGGTGCTGCATGTTGACTTGCACCGGATGTGCCAGGTTGTTCTTCATCGTCCGAGGAGGACAGAGGCTGTACGACGCCAGTGAGCTCGGCATCCTCTTGAGCCTGGGACTGGGACTCCTCAGCGTCTGCTGCTGTGTCCCCATCATCACCTGTTTTTGGGAGACACAAACAATGTATGTCATGTTTCTGCAGGCATCAATGGTTGACACACATGACAGTTGTGACTGTGCCTCTGGGTGCGGGCCTGTACATTGCATTGTCCTGAGTCGTCACAGTCAGGGGTTGATATTGGTGTGGCACATTGTCCTGCATTATTTGGGCATTTCTATGTATTTTCTGGGGTGTGAACATGGTCTGCATTGGTTGTGTTTGGTTGACAGCCGGACCTCCTTCCCACTCACCCAGCCAGTCAGTTATCCCACCATGGAACGTGCTTGCGTTGCAGGGAGTGTAAGTTGTCTCTCAGGATGTCAGTCAGTGGTGTCCTGCTGTTTGTTGGTGCACAGTTGCCAGCAGGGCCTTGTGCTCCCCACAGCAGTAGCCAGTGTCAGCCATCTTGTGAGTCCTTCTCCACTCCCTGTGATGTGAGCATGGTTCAGGGTGGTGTTGATGGGACAGTTGTGGGGGTGACCAATATCAGTGACTACGACTCCCATCATGCTATTGCCTCCACCCCCTTCCCAGCATGCCCATGCTTCCTTCCTTTTGACTCTGCTTCCCTGTGGGGTGGGCTGGCTGTGCTGACAGGATGGCTGGGAGTGTTGTCCTGGCAGTTGTTTGGCTAAGAGTCCCAAGAGTGTCCCTGTGCTTCACACAACATAACCCAGGGTGGTGGTTCTTTGTGGGATCTTGTGTTAGGATGGAGGGCATTGCATTCTACCAGGTGGGTACTGTGGAGTTTGTGTTGGGGGGGTGTGAGGGGAGGTGCTTGTGACTATGGTCAGTGCTGCAAGTCCTCCTTCCCACCCAGCCAGCCAGCCAGCCAGTTATCCCACCATGGAACGTGCTTGCATTGCAGGGAGTGTAAGTTGTCTCTCAGGATGTCAGTCAGTGGTGTCCTGCTGTTTGTTGGTGCACATTTGCCAGCAGGGCCTTGTGCTCCCCACAGCAGTAGCCAGTGTCAGCCATCTTGTGAGTCCTTCTCCACTCCCTGTGATGTGAGCATGGTTCAGGGTGGTGTTGATGGGACAGTTGTGGAGGTGAGCTATGTCTGTGACTACGACTCCCATCATGCCATTGCCTCCACCCCACTTCCCAGCATTCCCATACTTACTTGCTTTTGTGTGGAGTTCAGTGTGTGTGGGTGTGAGAGCAATGGCAAGATGGCTGACAGTGGTGTCCTGCTGTTGGTTGGTGTGCAGTACCCAGCATGCCCTTGTGCTCCCCACGACACAGCAACAGTGTCAGACATCTTTGATGGGCCTTTCCACTCTCTGTGGGATGTGCATGCGTGAGTGTGAGCTTGCTGGGCCATGTGGTGGGGGATGTAGAGCTGTGACTACGACTCCCATCATGCTATTGCCTCCTCCCCCTTCCCAGCATGCCCATGCTTCCTTCCTTTTGACTCTGCTTCCCTGTGGGGTGGGCTGGCTGTGCTGACAGGATGGCTGGGAGTGTTATCCTGGCAGTTGTTTGGCTAAGAGTCCCAAGAGTGTCCCTGTGCTTCACACAACATAACCCAGGGTGGTGGTTCTTTGTGGGATCTTGTGTTAGGATGGGGGCATTGCATTCTACCAGGTGGGTTCTGTGGAGTTTAGTGTTGGGGGTGTGTGAGGGGAGGTGCTTGTGACTATGGTCAGTGCTGCAAGTCCCCCTTCCCACCCAGCTAGCCAGATATCCCACCATGGAACGTGCTTGCATTGCAGGGAGTGTAAGTTGTCTCTCAGGATGTCAGTCAGTGGTGTCCTGCTGTTTGTTGGTGCACAGTTGCCAGCAGGGCCTTGTGCTCCCCACAGCAGTAGCCAGTGTCAGCCATCTTGTGAGTCCTTCTCCACTCCCTGTGATGTGAGCATGGTTCAGGCTGGTGTTGATGGGACAGTTGTGGGGGTGACCAATATCAGTGACTACGACTCCCATCATGCTATTGCCTCCACCCCCTTCCCAGCATGCCCATGCTTCCTTCCTTTTGACTCTGCTTCCCTGTGGGGTGGGCTGGCTGTGCTGACAGGATGGCTGGGAGTGTTGTCCTGGCAGTTGTTTGGCTAAGAGTCCCAAGAGTGTCCCTGTGCTTCACACAACATAACCCAGGGTGGTGGTTCTTTGTGGGATCTTGTGTTAGGATGGGGGCATTGCATTCTACCAGGTGGGTTCTGTGGAGTTTGTGTTGGGGGTGTGTGAGGGGAGGTGCTTGTGACTATGGTCAGTGCTGCAAGTCCCCCTTCCCACCCAGCTAGCCAGATATCCCACCATGGAACGTGCTTGCATTGCAGGGAGTGTAAGTTGTCTCTCAGGATGTCAGTCAGTGGTGTCCTGCTGTTTGTTGGTGCACAGTTGCCAGCAGGGCCTTGTGCTCCCCACAGCAGTAGCCAGTGTCAGCCATCTTGTGAGTCCTTCTCCACTCCCTGTGATGTGCGCATGGTTCATGGAGGTGTTGATGGGACAGTTGTGGGGGTGACCAATATCAGTGACTACGACTCCCATCATGCTATTGCCTCCACCCCCCTTCCCAGCATGCCCATGCTTCCTTCCTTTTGATTCTGCTTCCCTGTGGGGTGGGCTGGCTGTGCTGACAGGATGGCTGGGAGTGTTGTCCTGGCAGTTGTTTGGCTAAGAGTCCCAAGAGTGTCCCTGTGCTTCACACAACATAACCCAGGGTGGTGGTTCTTTGTGGGATCTTGTGTTAGGATGGGGGCATTGCATTCTACCAGGTGGGTTCTGTGGAGTTTGTGTTGGGGGTGTGTGTGAGGGGAGGTGCTTGTGACTATGGTCAGTGCTGCAAGTCCCCCTTCCCACCCAGCTAGCCAGATATCCCACCATGGAACGTGCTTGCATTGCAGGGAGTGTAAGTTGTCTCTCAGGATGTCAGTCAGTGGTGTCCTGCTGTTTGTTGGTGCACAGTTGCCAGCAGGGCCTTGTGCTCCCCACAGCAGTAGCCAGTGTCAGCCATCTTGTGAGTCCTTCTCCACTCCCTGTGATGTGCGCATGGTTCATGGTGGTGTTGATGGGACAGTTGTGGGGGGCAATATGTGTGACTGCGACTCCCATGATGCTATTGGCTACACTGACTTGGCCAGCATACACAGAATTCCTTCCTTTGAGTGGTCTTCACTGTGTGTTGGTGTTGTTGTGGTGGCTACATGTCTGGATGTGTTTGTTAGTTCTATTTGTGCCACTGCCTAGTTGTAGTTGTGTTTGTACATGTGTTGGCACAGTTGGATGTGACTTTTTTGATGGCATGTGTTGTGTTTATCTGACTAACATACACATTTTGGGATGATTCTGTTCTGGTTGCTGTGTAATTGCTATGAGTGCATGGTTTGACTCTCCCTTGACAGTGATGTGTGTGTTTTGTGGCAGTATATTGTGTACATTTGTTGTGTACTCACCAGGCTCTGGGATGTCCTCTAGTCCATATACGCTCACTGGCGGAAGGATGGCCCGCACCTTCTCCTCCCAGGGCCTGAGGTATATTGGCTTGGCAGGAGGGCCACTGCCGGTGTGTTGGCTGTTGATGTAGTCTTTCTTCAGCATGTCCCGTACCCTCCTGCGCACGTCATACCACCTGTTCTGGATGTCGGTCTTTGTGCGCCGATATGGTGATTGGGCGTTCACCCTGTTGATGATCCTCTCCCACATCTTGGTTTTCTGCGACATGGGGTCTGTTGGACCAGTGTGCCAAACAGCTGTGGCTCCACCCTGAGGATCTCGTCTACCATGACTTCCAATTCACTATCTAGGAACTTGGGATTCTTCTTGGGGGGCATGGTGATGGGTGGTGATGGTGGGTGATGTGTGTGTTGGTGTGCAGGTGAGGGTGTGTGAGTGTGTGTTTTGCTGGGTGTATGTGAGGTAGGTATTTGTTGGTGTGCTGATGGTGTGTGGCTTGTGTGAGGGATGAGCTGTGGGTGTGTGGTTGCTTTCTCTTGGGTGCTGGCACTGGAATGGCATTTGCAAAGGCTCATGGTAGTGATTTGTGTCCTTTATATAGGTGGAGTTGTGGGTGTGTCTTTGTTCTCTGTCCCCACCCCCCCAGTATTTATTGGCTTTGTAATTGCTTGTTTGGCCTTTTTTGTGTGATTTTTCCTTTGTACTGTCTGTGCATGTTGGAAACGTTCTTGTGACCGAGTTGGACCCTGCATTTGTCTCGTACGGTGTTCTCCGCTTCGTTCACGCTGTGTTTGTGCAGTTTTCTATGCTGCGTACGCGTCGGTCGCGGTGTATTGTGTTGCTTCGGCTCGGTTTTGTATGCGTGTCGGTCGTACGGCTTGTCCTCCGTCCGACTCGGTCGTGGTTTTCGCGCCTTGCATCGTACTTTGCGGTTTGGAGTTCGCGTGTACGTTTCGGTCGGATTTGTTCCGGGTGCGTGTCGGTCGGTTGGATTCGCGTGTTTTTCCGGCCGGATTGCTGCTTTCCGTGCGGCTCGGTCGGTCGACTTTGTTTCGGTACGTGTCGGTCGGATTTTTCGCGCCTTGCATCGCACTTGGCGTGTCGTGCGCCACGGGTACGTGTCGGTCGGTATTTTTTCCGGATCCGAGTCGGTCGGTGCTTTTTCCGGCCCGAATCGGAATCGACCCCTTTGTCTCTAGGAGATGCACACATGCTCGTGACTCGGGTAACGACACGCCCTAGCTCGCGCGTTGAACCAAATGAGATAATATTATAAATTAAAGTACTTTCTCAAATCTCTTGCGCTTCACAGGAGCCACCACCAAGGCTTTTGTTCATATGCCGCTGCTGAGTATGCTGCTGCCGCAGTTTCAAATAATTTTCAGTGTCGTGATCTGCATCATCGCAGGGCTCCAGGCTTCTCTGTTCATTCTCAGCTCGTCGCCAGAGTAACGTTCTCTCCTCCAATAAACAGGATCACACATAGTCCAATATAAAGGTAGGTTTATTTACTCCATCGTATAATATATCTTCATACCTGAGAAACCTAGGCAAAACTGTATGGAATCTGGTAACATAGGGTTCTAATTTCCAGATACCATCCAACCAGTCCAACCAGTATGTAACAGTATGTCTTTCAGAAATTCCAGGCACCTTATGTCATTCATCCAGAGGTTGAAGAATTTTTAAGTTCCAACTTTTTGAAGATGTCTTGTGATTCAACTTCAAGGACTCCAAACACCTTGAAAATTAAAAGCTACTTGTGTCCACACCACAATTCAGCAGTGAAAGGCATTCTCAAAAACTAACTGCAGCCAAGAGTCCAACAATGTTCTGTGCAATCCCATCTCAACTGGTCAGGTGGTCCTTCCTAACAGAGGGAGCCTTTCAGCAGTCTTTGCAGTCCATGAGGCTACAGGAGACCTGCTTTCCTGACCCTTGTGAGGATGTCCAGAGCTTGGGTATGTCAGGTGGCATATCACACCAAAACCACTGGCTCTGAGTCCATCTCAGGAAAGTAAAGGCTGATGGGCCTCACAGAGTGTCAGTGCTGTCAGTGTGAGGGCTTGAATGTGTGAAGAACGCACTATGCCATGGCACTGTAGAGGGGTGATCTTATTTGGCGAGGGGATCTCCAATGTAGTGGATCCTCTGGAACTCTGATGAGGGCCCTGGAGATAGAAAAAAACCTGAATGGTGAGAATAGACAAGAAAGAGGAAAAAGACAAAGTGGGATCCTGAGGAGGGGTGTGAAGGAGCATAGGGAGAACTAACAGGAGGGACTCTCACTGGGCAGGCTAGGAAAACACTGAGGGAGGAAGGAAACCAGGAGCAGAATGTAGTCAGGAGGATGGGTGGAGTGGTGGAGATGATGGGACTAGTCTGGAAGAATCCGGATGATGAGGAGATTTCCATAGAGAAAGTGAATGGTCGGAATGGGTCAGATGAAACCTCTTAGGCTGACATTGTCCAGGAGGGTTGTGGTCTATGCAGGAGGGTGAAAAGGAATTAAAAGACCAATTTTTACAAACCCTTTTTCAAAGCTTAAATGCCTTCAGGGCCTGTTGAAACCCTAAACAGGAAAACGGGAAGGTAGTTTTTAAACTGAGACCCACTATATACATTTCCTGGCTGATCCCTTATGATATTTATGTATTTATCTTGCTATTTGTGTATTTATCTTGCTATTTAAGGCCTGTTAGGCCAAAATAAAGATAAAAGGGATTGATTGATTGATTGATTGATTGATTGATTGATTGATTGATTCCTTATGATTGTGAGGACATGGGAATCCCAAGACACCCAAACCTAGAATTATCAGGTACAGGGCCTTAAAACTTGTGAAGATAGACAAGAGGGAGGAAGGAAAAAAAGGAAATACAGAGTCAGTGGCTTGCATCACTAAGTTTAACTAATTAGTTGTAAACCACCATAACTCACTGTTCCCCATCACATCCTTTTTGTTTACTCTCTAGGATTTACAGTGGTTTACCCACATAACCTAATCTGTTGACAAGGAAAGAAGAGACCACAACAACACCCCAGGTAGGGATCATTTATTTTCCTGTCTCCATTTCCACACATTTACTCAGCTGGGACTATTTTACATTTTAGGGATTTTGAGGAAGGCCCCCTGGAGAGGAGATGAATTCCCAATACCTGCCAGAGGGAAGAAGATGAGATTAAAAAAGGACTAAACCGAACACGAATGACTGATCACAGAAACTGTTGTACTGTAATTAGCAAGTATTTGTAAATAAAACCATGCCCATATAATTCAAACAGACCCGTGATTAATTTCCTGTTGATCCACCCTGGTGATGAAATACATTTATTAGCAGTGCTTAAACTCTCATGTTGTTTAGAGACTATGGTGGTCATCTTGAATTATTATTAGGCTGTCCAGTTTTAGGTTTAAACCTATAATAACTGATAAAACCCCACTGAAAGAGAAATAGCCCTCACCAGTGAAAACATATAGACACTGAAAAAACACCTGCACAACCACATACTAAATGCCATTCAAAGAAAGGAAAAATACTTTTTAGTTCATTCTGGTTCTCTGTTTTCTTATGCACAGGAACTAAAACACAAATATTTATCATTTCGTGCTTTGTGTGGCATCAAAGAAAGAGCTATCCCAACTGTGTCCCTTAACTGATGGTTCTCAGTCCAAGGGGCTATGAATGCTATATTATCCATGTGGCAACCGTTTATAGAATTTTTGCTGAGTGATGATGCCAAAGGCAAGAAATGTGAGGATCTTTGGTCACATATTGATGGTGATGTAAAAAAAGTACACTCTACTGCATTCCTAGAATTTTACAGGAAAACATAACTGCTGTAGTGGACATAATAAAATAACTAGAGTCTGAAAACACCCTTGTCTGCCAAGTGTTCAGCATTATTGGTGTAGATGTGAAACATCTCCTTGAGAGTAGGCTGGGCCACACCTTTAGGGACTTTGGCACTGCAACATGTTTCATGTTAGAGTGCTTGCCACTTGGTAAGCAAAGCAATGGTGAAGAGCAATTCAGGAACTTTTATTTTACAATGTATGAGAAATGGCTTGCAATGATGCATAGAAATGTCCCTTCACCACCAATGGCATTTGAAGTCAATGAAACCTCACTGTGGTACTCTGTTCTAGATCCCTTCCGTAAAGGGGAATTTCCTCTGTAGTTTCAAAAGTGCTGCTTCATTTTAAACCGCTTCAATAACTCTGAGGGCATAAGCACCCAGATCAGAGCAAATGTTGCAGAACCTGCCCTGAGAATCGCAATCTTCAAGTGAACCAGTATTGGAATGGAAAACTATGTCAGTGGCCAGAGTTAACAAATTGTGTACTGGCTGTTTTGGCATTGCCCATCTCAAGTGCCAATGTTGAGATGGGCTTTTCACAGAAGTTTACATGGGAAGGAAAGAGCGAGCGCACATGACCAAAGACTCACTGAAGAAGTATTGTATGGTGTACTACAATAAGTTTAATTTGCAAAAATCTATTTGGACCTCATATACACTATACTTACACTGTCTACATACCATGCGCTATCCGTGCAGAAAGCAAGCAATAATAAAAGCCAAACGTTCCATAAACACCGGAAAAACACTGTTTCTGTAGTTTTTAATGGTGCGAAAATGTGTAACCACTGATAACCACTGTTTTTTTAAGGTATTGAAATCACTTGAAAGCACTGAAAAAACCCCACCAGAATTTACCAAAAATAGAAACTGAAAACAGGAAAGCCTAATTATTATTTAAAACTTACCTCGAGTTTTCACTGCATTGTTCTAGGCAGTAGTAATTCAATATTGCAACAGGCAGTGCGTTGCTGCCCAGATTCAGTATTCCCCTTGCAAAAAACAGTTGCTTTATTTGGACTTTAGTTGACAGGCATTTGGGTAACACAGAGAAGTATTCTGAGAACCAAATCATTATCTTTCAACAATGTATTGAACATTTCGTTTTGAATTTTAAAAGACTGTAGAAACTGCTCCACTTAACGTGGGTTGGATCTTTAATTGCTAGAATAAGAACCACATAATATTGATGTATGTAATTTTTTTTCCAGTGGCACAAAGAGACATGTAGGAACTAGGGCCCAGATTTATCAAACTTTTACACAACGCAATGCCGCAAGATCGCTTGCTGCGCTGCGTCAAATGGAGAGGGCAGAAACAAGCCTTATCTATCAAGATATGGCGCATTGCTGCTCTCTCCCTGTGCTGGAACACTCAGTGCAGCCTAGGACCAATGCCGACACCCATGCCTCATGGTGAAAGGGTGCCTGGGTTGCAGGCAGGAGAGGTTTGTGCAGAGAGGGACACTTTCCTGCACAAAGACAATCCTTAGAGGCATTTTCCTTTTTTTAAGTGTGCTGCATTTTGATGCATTCCCAGGCTTACCTGGGTTGGTAAATATGGGAATGCACCAAAATACATGAGTGGATGCGTGGGAACACCCACTCTCCACCCACTCTCCACCCATATAACGCCTTCCTGGTGCACAGTAACACAAAGCAGCAACATGTGCTGTCTTGCATTTCTCCAGATTTGCCAAGCAGCACAGGACCATGCAAGGTGGCCTTTGCATTGCTTGGTAAATGTGGCTTAAGTTTACGTTGCCTCTGCGTCACCCTGCATAATGCAATAGCAATGCAATCATATGATAAATCTGGCACTAAAGGTCAGATTTCTGAACACTTTACTCCGGTGCAAAGTCACCAATTTTTTGTAAACCAGTGCAAAGCAAGTATTTGAGATTTACTTTCCAGTGCGAACCTTGTTTTGCCCTGGAAAGATGTCTGACAGCGTTGTAAAGTAGTGCTATGTGTTACTTTGTACTTCTTTGTGTCCAAGAGCGTCCTTGCGTGGTGCATGGAAGTTCCCATGCAACAATCCATGGTCTTCTAAGCAAAGCCCCAACTACGAACATTTGTAGACAGGCCAACATGTTGGAACATTGGTTCATGCCTATAACTGTACACTAAACAATTTTACATTATATTCTCCCTATTATCTGATGTTTGGAAGAGATGCTCACTTACCAGTTGAATGTAGTTTTGAAAACAAGTATTGGTGAGTAATATGCAGAAAAACCTTTGAATTTGGTACATAAACTGAAATAACAACTGGGCCAAGCATGTCACCTTCCAATCGCTACCACAGACAAGAATTCCAGAACAAACAAAGCAAGATATGATCAAACAGTAAAGCAAAAAGACACAAATTGGAGACTGCACCACTTGCAAGTGCTTGTTTGTCGATTGAGGCAACATAAAAAGAATAAATTAGGAAACTAAGGTAGAAGTGGTCATTCATACCATGTCTGGTGGAAAGTAAGGTACCTAAACTCCCTCTCTACAAGCTATGTGAGGAACAGAGTTGCCAATGTTATAAAATCCTTGATACAAACCATCTACTTCCAATAGGAGAAGGTTCACCATTACTAAATATGCTCAGTTCTTCTCATACTATACAAGATCCAGTTCCAGTTGAGACTCAAAGCAAAAGAAAACTGTAAAAGGAAAAGTGCTTGAGTTAAGAAAAATTGTAACTCAACTCTACTGGAAGAAAATTTGTCAGAGGATGAAAATTCAAGAGACATCAATGAATCAGAATAAGATATGTCAGAGGAATGTCAGAAGGGATTAATCATAGCGGAGACTGAGTAGTCTGCCAGGCTTAATCCTAAGGTCTGCCTGCATATAAATTTGGTGGGCGGACCGCATTCTTGGTGGCAAGGATATTCCATCACCGGTACGACGGAGTATCTTTACCGCCAAGAATTAAATCAGTCCTTTTAAAACAGCTCAAAATCCTTCAGTGTGTTAATGTTGGAGATATATCTCTCAAAGTCTTCTTTGAAATTGGGCACTGCTGCTGTAAGGTCTCATTGAAGCTTGGAAGTCCAAACATTTTCTAAGCCTACCTTTTGAGAGTTTTCAGAACAGCTCCTCTGGGTCACTGATGAAGCTCTCAGGAACAGACACTTAAGGGCCAGGACTCACTCCAGCAGAGCCCTCCAGCAATGTCTAGCCCATATCCAGTTACAGTTGGTCAGCTAGGGGCTCCAGGAAAAAGGCCTCTGGTAGGCCCGTAATCATGTAGGGGGTCAGCCAGCTGGCCCATGGAGCCTACTTCTCAGTCCTGAGTACAAGTGGGAGCAGGTCCAGCCCTTTGGGTCTCCACGCGGGTCACAGATAACAGGTACAGTCATCTTTTGCTCTTCTTCAGGTCCAGATGTGTCTTAAAGAGCTGTGGTTGAGGTGACACTTTTGTGGAATTTACTATCTAGTGCATGGGGTTGACTCCATAACACTCTCTGACCAATGATGAAAAAAGTTTCCAGGGGCAACCCTTCCCACTTTTGTAGAACATCCTTGTCTTACTGCAAACTATCCCACAGTTTTAAGTCAAATCCAAAATGGCAGCACCTTTCTGCCCTTGGAGACTGCTGCTGCTCAAGCCAGGTGTGTGTTTAGAGAAATGAGCAGTCCCCTCATCCTCAAAGTGCTCTAAACCGATTCTGGGTCGAGCTCCTACTCACACTGGGCTGAGTTCAGGCTGGCAACAGAAAGAACAGGAAACAAAAGATTTTCTATACCAGGTCTCCATTTACACTTAAATATGAAAGGGCAGGCTTGACCCTGGTGACTCAGAAGTTCACAAAGTTCATCAGTCCTCCCCAGCTGCCCTTCCAGGGGTGATAGGGGTCACATACTTCACACTAAAGTTGTACGCTGAAATTTGGGGGCTGTGTCCAGCGCAAGCAAGTACGAGTCGCTGGGAGATGTGCGACCAGCACCAATTGCATTTCTTTTTAAGTGTTCATTTCCTTCTTCAGCGCGAGGATACTTGACCAGCTTTCGTGGACTGCTGTGCAATCATATTGTGGCACGAGCCCTGCATGTGGCTACACAAGAAGAAACCTGCCGACTGCCACACAGTAATATTCACAGCTGCGTGACGTATCTGATTGTCACGTGAAGTTTTTTTTTTCTTTTCTTTTTTTTCTTCACCTTTACGGTGATTGAGCACAGAATCAAGTGCTTCAGGAACTTCTGCGAGTTAAATATGAGAGACGAAGATGCGGCACATGCATCGAGTGAGAATTACCGCGTGAGAATTACATAAATTAAGTATGGACATTGATTCAAACTAAAGGCTACTGTTCCTCTCAGTTCATAATAAAGCCTACCATTCCTAGCAGTTTCCACATCAACTCCTTCATCTCTGCTAAATTCCTTGTGGGTGTGTCCTTGCTTTGCCTTGTTTTGGCAGTAGACACTGAAGAAAGACTAAGAAACATTTTTCTTGAACTCTAGAATGAAAAGTTGATAAATGTCTGTTAACCACCGAGGAAAATTTTTATCTAGCCAAAGACTATTGTTGGTTCAATTTATTATTTTACCTTCTTATTTCAGTTAATTATTTTAGCTATTTATTTTACATTTCTCCACAGGTGCAAGTGGTTTAGAATGGGTTATCAAGCTAACTTTCCTTGATACCCCTGGTAATCCACCAGTTCCTTGGGAGCAATTGAAAAAGTTTTTTTTTTACATATATTTTGGCCATAGGAGGAGACAGATATCGCCCTGTACATCATCAAGCTATACTACTCCATCATTTGGGAGCAGAAGGGAATATTCCTGAAATATGGCTAGATATGGGAGATGGGCAGCCTAGTGACATCTATGAGATGTCATAAATGTTGGATTTACGTTTATTACAAAGATTAATGTAGTAATGGAGCATCACAAGTTCTTTTAAAGGGTACAAAAGGTGGAGGAGGATATAGACATGTATGTTGCAGCTTTGAGAGGATTGTCTTTGACTTAAAAGTTTGCGAACATGGGGGGTTTCCCTCATTAGGAATCAAATTGTGAGATGTATCAATGACAAGAGGGTAAGGGAAAAACTGCTGACTAGGGATCTAAATTTGATGGAAGCTAGTCAGGTGGTAAAAGGGATGGAACAGGCCGCAAAATGGTTGAAGGAGATGGATACTTCCTCTAAGGGGATTCAAGATGTGAACATAGAAAGCATTCCGGTCCTGGAGGTATGGACTTCCATTGGGAACATGAAAAAAATACGCCTGGAAGGGCAAAAAAAACATATCTGACACTGATGGGAAGAAGGAGACCAAAGTGAGGGAAATAAAATTGTATCGATGTGGTGCTCCAGGTCACATTGCTACTAATTTTAAATGTGCAGCGAGAAGTATAGTGTATCATAATTGTGGTAAGTAGGGACACTTTGCCAAAATGTGCAGAGCAAGATCTGCTCCACTCAAAGTAAGGGATGTTGCGGATGTGTGTGAGAATATCACAGAAATGATGTTGACTGTTCATGATGAAAAATTAAAAGGTAGTGATGAAGGAACGGAAAACAGTGGAGTTGATCTTGTTGAGAGAATTGATGGGGTAAGAAAGGAGAGCAGTCGAAAGTTGGAAAAGCCTCATTGTGTTTTATGCTTAGACGAATTGCGAGTGAAGGTGTTGGTGGATTCTGGAAGTCTGTACACTTTGGTGTCTAAAGATATTTTGCCTCAAAATGTATATAAAAACTGGGTGGACCTGACAGAAGGGCTGTGGGGTATGAAGGAAAGAAAATTGAGATTTTGGCAATCAAATGGATGACAATAGTGTTTGAGGGGCAGGAAGTGTATGGTCGAGTATATTTAACTGACTTTGGTTAAAGTTTATTAGGGTGCCACCATAAAAAATATGTGGGTACAGTTTTAAATCACAATGCCGAAAATCCTGTCATGGTTTTGTCCAAGGAGATGCAACAAGTGAATCAAATAGATGCGTTTGACGAATGCGTGGTGAGGAAATATCCTCGCGTTTTTAAGGATGACTTGGGATTACTGAAAGATTTTTCTCAGAAGATCATCCTAAAGAAAGTGGCAGTTCCAGTGGTCCATAAGGTGAGAAATATACCCCTTTTGATGAGAGAGCCCTTGCAACAAGAGTTGGATAAGTTACTCAAGCAAGGAATTATCGAGCCCATAGAATCTTCGGAGAGGATTGCTCCAATAGTAGTTGCTCCAAAGGAAGGCAGTAAGATCAGACTGTGCACAGATCTGAGGGATCTTAATAGGAATATATGGGTGGACAGACAACTCCTTCCTAACATTTCAGAAACGTTATCGGACATGACTGGGGGGAAGGTATTCAGTGTGGTTGATATGTCAGCAGCATACCATCAAGTCAAGTTGCATTAGGATTCTAGACACCTTACATCTTTTGTCACACCTTTGGATGCGTTTCATTAATTGAGGATGCCATTTGGATTGGCATCTGCGTCCGCAGTGTTTTAGAGGGTGATGAAACAGATTTTTCAAGGCATAGAAAATGTGTGGTATTTTCAAGATGATGTGATGAGTGCTGGGAGAGATGAATGTCACTATGACGAGCTGCCAGAGCAGGTAATGAGACGTCTTGATGAACATGGTTTGACTGTGAAGAGAGAGAAATGTCAGTTCAGGAAAGAATGGGTCACTTATCTGGGACATGAAGTATCAGGAGAGCGGATAGGGGATACGACCAAAGAAGAGCATTGTTCAAGGGATTAGTGATGCACAGTGTTCTGAAAATAAGGACCAATTTAAATCATTCCTGGGATTAGCGGAGTACTGTTCGAAAATCATGAGGAATTTCACTAAGGTAGTTGAGCCACTAAGGATGTTAATGAAAGAAATACTGTTTATGAGTGGACTGAGGGGTGTGAAAACGCTTTTAGGCAAGTGAAGGAAAAAATAATTCAAGCTCCTTCTTTTTGGCATTTTAAGATTGTGCAAAAACCTTTTTAATGACTTATGCAAGCAATGTAGGTTTGGGGGCAGTGGTGACCCAAGTTGAAAAGGATTAGGAAAGAGTAATGGGGTTTGCTTCCAGGAGATTGCAGGGTGCGGAGAAGTCTTATTCTGTGGTTGAGAGGGAAGCTTTGGCGTGCTGTTGTGGAATCAGGCATTTTAAATAGTTTCTATGGGGTTTACCTTTTATGGCTAGGACTGACCATAAACTGCTCTTGCATTTGGAGTACCTGAAGGGATTTAGGAATGTGGTGGCGGATTGCCTGTTTAGACTACCTACCAATGAAATCGCATTGGAAGAAGAAATTGATGTAGGTGACCCAATTGATAGTCAGGAAAGTATGGCATTGAAGAAAAATGAGTGGGGTGTTGCCATGGATGAGGACTCGGTGTTGAAAAAGGTAATGGAGTATGTGAGACATGGATGGACCCAAGAACTACATCAGGTTGTTCTGGTGGAAGTGTATCTGGGTGTAATGGAGGAATTAAGCCTTTAAGGTGACAAAGTGCTGAGGAGGGATTGTATCATTCCTCCTATAGGTCTCCGAGATTTATTATTCATTTGGCACATGAAGGGCATCCTGGTAGGAATATGACCAAGAGGAGGATAAGACAAACATATTGGTGGCCAAAACTTGACAGTATGGTGGAAGAGGTGGTGAGATATTGTTATGCTTGTGCTAATTGTGATAGTCAAAATGGTAAGACAACCTCTGTTAAAGTGTGTATAGATACCCAAAAGGCCTTGCGAGAGGTTGGTCATAGATTTCCTTGGTACCATAAGTAGATTGGGAAGTGAGTGCAGGTTGACTATCACATGAAGTGGTTTGTGATTAAGACTATGGACTATATCAATACGAAAAGTGTGATAGATTTCCTTGAAGCAGTATACCTAGAGGAGGGTGTACCCAAAACCATTGTTTCTGATAATGGGATGCAATTTTTTTATCCCAGGCGATGAGAAATTTTATGGAGGGATGCGGTATTATACATGAGAGGGTGGCTTTGTTTAGGCTTCAAGCGAACAGGATGGTGGAAAGAGTGAACTGTTTGATTATGGATAATGTGCAATTGAAATTTGGCCAATGGGTTGTCTTGGAAGAAAGAGTTGAAGAAGTTGGTGTGGGCACACAGGACTACCCCCCATTCTGTGACAGGAATTTCTCCCTTTGTTTCGTTAAAGGGAAGAGAACCAGGTAGGAAGGTGAATCCTGGTTGGTTGGTTGCTAACGATCGAGTGCTGGTGGATCATCAAGCAACTAGAGCAGAAGTTACTGCGAAACAGAAGTGTGCGGAAAACATTAAAATGTGAGAAAATGTGTAAGAGAACCTCACATTGAAGTGGGGGATTGGGTTGTGATGAAGAAAGGTGGAATAGTGAGTAATGGAGATAGCAAATGTTCTCGTCCACTCAAAGTTACTAAGGTGAGACAGAGTGTGGTTGAGTTGGAAAATGGTAATCTGTGGAGTATGGGAAATATTAAAAAGGTTGTCAATTATCATAAGTAAGAAGAATATTTAGTATGGAATTTGCATGTTCAGTGTTTTCATGTCCTTTAAGAGTGTACATATTTGTTATCAAAGTATCATAATATTATAGTTATTTCTGCCGTTATTTCATTGCAATTATTCTTCTACTCATTGTTACTTCAATTATTGTTTTGCTATGTAAGGAGGGAGATATGTAGAGTTGATGATGTAATCTGTGTATAGAATGTGGGAATAGAACCTTGGATGGAATATAGAATTATGAGAGATGACCAGTAATAGATTGGGAGCTGCTGGCAGCGCAGCTGAATTGGCTGGGAAAAACCATCTACAATAAACCCACTTAAAGAAGAAATCTGGTTGGAGTTATGTGGGAAAGGCTAAACCTCCAAGCTTGAATAACCTACAGCCAATGCATAGGGTCTACCTACTCAGCTGAGGCAGATTTGTTTCCCTTCCCACTTCGGATGTCTCCAGTTTAAATGTGAGTAGGGGTCTGTGAGAAAGCATGACTGAACTACTCAGATTGACCGTTAAATAAGAGCCTAACCAACGTTGGGTGTGCCATGTCATGTGGTACCTACTAATCCGTAGGATCTGTGCATTTATTTGGACAGCATAAACTAGAGGCTTGGTGTCAAGACTCCTTCCGGACACCCCCACAGGATATGTTGGCCTATAGACCAGCTGGCTCACAGTGCCACCGTAAGCCCCCCTAACCTATCAGGGATAGAATGGTTTCTGGCAACCACTGAACATGACAACCCTGTCCCCTCAGGGATCGTGGAAACAGTACCGAACCTTTCGCTCTGTCACTCATGCTCACTTGTCAGAGAAATATAGAGAGAATACACAGTGGGTCATTTTCAATAATATTTATTGAACCAACATTATTCTTGCATAAAATACATATGATGGAATGATTAGTATGCAGAAACAGATAAACGTGATTACAAGCACCAAAAGCATAAATAGTAGATATAGTTCCACCATGGTGCTAAAACAATGTATATATGCAGGCATATAACACAAGGCAGTAATTGAGCATACTCCTAGGATGCAAACCCTACTCTAAGTGTACATAGAGTGTGTGTAGGTGTAAGCCAAGAATCCCCCAAGGGACAATTCAACTCCATTACCCGATGGGATAGAATGAAGGACCCCGCCTTGGTCACGAACTGGACACCCCTCACGAGATGTCAGACCGCTGCGTGGTGATTTCTCAGAACGCAAGGACCTCAGTGTCTGTGGAAGTGCCTCCTCTACTAACCTATCAAGATGCTCAATTTTTATAATAGAAAGTAGCCTTGTGATATGCGTATAGATTAGTGATGTTATGGATATGTAGATAGCCTTGTCGCCCCATGGATGAAGATAGTGATGACATTTGTACATAGTGCAAAACGAGACCTTGTACATGATATTCAGGGCGTTGTGATAATGTTGTGTGAAGCTAGATGTGTGAATAAGTTTAGTTTTAGGAAACTAATCCACCATTGTCGTGCATGCAAATATGTGCAAAAGGTCTCAGCTGAAAATGTTATTTGTGAGGACAATGTAAGAAATAAGCTGCTTTGCTACATGGGCCTCACTTGGGTAACAGGGTAACACTAAATCTAGAAAAAACTACTGGGTTTTGCTTGCACTAATGCCAAATGTTAATTAATCTAAATTTCAAAATTCTAGGATTTTCATGCCATTGAAAACATTTAGATAGACAGGGTATGAATGAAAAACATGACGACTTGTGTATTTTGGTTTCCTACTGCATCAAAGCAACATTTCTCATCTGATTGATATGTGTTTCAGGCAAAGAGCGATCCTATGACATATCTCAGGGATGATCAGTGGAATTCAAATGTTTTTTCATCATGGAAAGACACACTCAAGAACACTAGAAAACCAAGGATACATTTTGAAGATTTATTTTTACGATAAAACCCTATCCTAGTGCACACAATATGAATAGTAGCTAATAATATAAACAATGTACTAGCAACAAAGTTCACCAAAAGTGTGAATAGCAAATAGTATTATAACATACTGATAAAATCCTAAAGCTTGCTTTATGGCAAAATGTAAAATCCCTTTTTGGTTTACTAAGCTAATATTAACACCAATGAAAGGGCCTAATTTGAGTTTCAGGGATGGTTCACACCTGCATAATTTTTCTGAAAGAACCATGGGTCAGTAAAACAGCAGTGTCTGCTATTTTCACCTGTGTCGGCAGTCAAGCAGATAAGCTAGACGAATAAAGTCAAAATTTTCCCCAGTAGTCTTCAGCAGATAAAAGTGAAACAATTCTGTATGGCCTTGGTCCCGAATATCTGGTACAAAGTTCTTCTTTATCTCTCACATTCTTAGCATTTATAACATATTGGATCATTGCTAAACCTTTTAAAATAAACAATAAGCACAACAGACCATGGCACCATTTCACGTACTTACATTTTACGGAACAATGCTTTTTGTTTTAAAACAATAAGCAAGAAGCAAAGTTATCAGGAGCAATTAAACTGTGTTCATTACTTAAGCAATGACAAGTGCAGAGAACATGATACATATGAAATAACATGAATATGTTCAAGCAGATTTGATTATCAAGTTGCAATGAATAATTGCATGTATAAATCTACATTATTTATTTCAACATTTATATCTACATTCCCATAATATTTAATTGAGGAAGGGGGATACCTAAAAGGGGAAAACATAATATTTATATTGAACAGTATTATTCTATTAGATTTGTATGAAACCACATTAAAAAAACAAAGTGTGATGAAGAAATTGAAATGGTGTCATTCAAATAATAAAGAGTACGCTCTTCTCATTCTACATATCATTTAGAATTCACATAGTTACAGTTTCAGCCATAGAAGCAAAACTACTTTAAATTAATTTTGAAAGAAGGTTCTGCTGACTTACATATGTAATATGTTTACAATTTCTATGTGACCTGGGCCTTTGTGGAGCGGGTCACATAGACTTAGACCTGGTCTCTGAGGTTCCCAGATGTCATTCTTTTGTTATCCCCTAAGATATAGAGCAAGGATGCTTGCACTTTTTTGTTTGTTTCATTTTCTTCAGCCATGCACACAACAGCTACACGTCAAATTTTGATTCAAACTGCCATTATAATCTTGTCCTTTTTTCAGCATAAGTATTCAGGTAATTTAAAGCATTCACTAGTGAAGACCAGGGTAAAGAGAACCTCTTTCCTGAAAAGCTCTCCAGTACTCATTCTGGTTTCTACAAGATTTCTGGTACAAGCCCTAGTAGGCATAAAAGTTATATCTAGCTAGGATTTCTGAAGCCATATGTTCTTTGTGAGGGGTATATGTGTAGACGTGTCTTATTGATTAGTTGCAGAAAAAGAAGCCTCCAACACTGAAGGGTTAGGATTTCCCTATATGGTGCCAGCCTTTGGCCAACTTCGGGGCATATTATCAAGGGCTGGCGATAACATTATCGCCGCTTTAGCGTCCGTTTTCGGGCGAAAAGCGGCGATAATTTTATCGCTTTATTAACAAGGACACGCTAGCGCGTGTTTCCCTGCCTTAGCGCCCGGTTTCCTATCGCATCGCTAATGAGATGCAAGGTAGGCGTGCCACTTACAACTACATAATAAAATATCGCTAACGGTGCTTCGCTGTATTTACAACGAAGCCCCGTCCGGTTTAGCGCTGACTTTTTTGGCGCTAACTGGGCCTTAATGCTGGAATTTAACGTCTGTTAAATTCCAGACTAAGGCATACCTAATATGGGAGGTGGATTATACTGATACGACCACAGGGTCGTATCAGCAAGGTTATCGCCGTTTTCCATGGAACATCGCTGAAAAACCAGCGATGTTCCATGGAAAACACCGCTATCGCTGGTAAATTATCGCCATTGCGCTATGCGTTGTTGATACAGCGATAGCATGGCGATAATTGCCAGCGATAGCCGGCGATAAACATTTTCACGCTAAGAGCGGCCAGCGATAATTATCGCTGCCGCTTGATAATATGCCCCCAAATCTTTCCAGGCAGCGAGAATGTGAAACCACAGTTATTGATCTCTGTGGCTTGTTCCCCCACAAAGTGTCTGAATGGCTGTCTTTTGTTTTGCAATTGTGACTATTTTGGTCAGTGATTTTCACTAGTCTATACTTTAGCTTCAGACCCTTCTCTTGAAAGAGCACTACGTCATGACCAGCTACACCTCCTATCACATTCTAACAGTCTTTGCCTTTGACCCTGTACAGGGTCCTGCTGCCTTTCAGAAAGGTTTGCACTACATAAATACCACAACCATACATACATAAATAATCAGCTTCCCCCAAATCAGTGGAAAATTAGTGTAGCACAACAGTTCTGCAAATGCACCCGAAAGTCCACATGCTAAAAATACTACTGCTAACTTACCTTGTTTCTTTACTGCCTGTACCCTGTCACAAAAGTGTGCAGAGTTTTTCATCTTTGAGCTCCACTACCCTGCATTGAATTGAGTGGCACATGAACAAAGAAAATAATGCTGACCCAAAGTTCAGTCGTAAGTATTCATAGCTTCTACTGCTAGTTGACAGGATCCCAGCTCTGTTTGAAAACGTTTTATGACAATCTGAAAGCTCCACCACTCAGATCATGAGTGTCTTTGCAGACCTGGACACCTAAATTGTGCTGCCAGCCAGAAGCATAATCTATGTCTAAGGAGGACAGGACCTTAATGTGATTGAGAAAATCCTTTCTCAACTGACACTGCAACCCCTTTAAGCCTCTCCACTCAGCTTGTGCTGATGTGCATGATGCCTGCAAATTCATTCTGCACCTCTTGCAAATTATGGACATGCTGTGTGAATTTTCAGAATTCTTTCTTCTTTTAAAAGGAGAGTTTAGAAGAAAACGACTTTTATTCTTGCCCATGAGGTAACAACCTTCCATTGTAGAGCATATTTCCAGGCCTGAAACACAACCTTATTGTCAGTTTTTCATAGGTGTTCTTTAATGATTTGATGCATTCCTAACTGCTTTGCATCATTCCGCATTTCCTTCCTATACCCCAACCTGCAGCAGGGTTTTAATCAGCAATCTCATACAAATAGCCTGTTGGGTTGTATGACACAATATTTAACACAAAAATATTGTGATAAAAAATTGTTAGAAAAACACCAACAACCCTAATATCCAATTCCCCATATGGAAATAACAATAATATCTACTACAAAATTATTGTTACTCAAAAAATCGGAAAACTACCAAAATTAAAAACTAAGGGGCATATTCTCAAGGACTCATCGCCGAGTTAGCGGCACTTTATCGCAGCCAAAGTGGCGATAGATTTATCGCCCTATTCCCAAGCTGGTGCTAACAGCCGATATCACCAGTTTTCCTGCGATAGCAGCCGCACAAACACATCGCCACGGATGACACCGGCAACTAACGCTAATGAGATGCAGAGTAGGCGTTCCGTGCAAAAACCAGCGACAACACCACTTCGCAACATTCTCAACGACCAGCCAGATCGGCGATAAGATCACAAAACATGCGATAAGGCGCATTAGCAGCAGGGAATTAACACCAGCTCTTTCCTGGTATTAAGTCAGACGATTACCTGCACCAGAAATGGGAGCCCAGCCCACAGCCACACCAGAAGAACAACAGATGCCATGGAGCTACTAATCATGCAGCCGGACACCCAAGAGGGCCACACACCCACCGCCACCCCCAGGATCCTCCTCCCGGGCCCTACCCCGGACAAAGATATTTTACATCAACTTTACGAAATCATGAACAAAACAATTCGCCTGATGTCGCACAAGTACAACAATTAACATTCATGTGTGGTCAGAAAAAGGAGAATCATTCATTCATCTTTGAATTTCCAAACAAATTATTTTATTCAAATTTAACTCAAAACAACTATTCGGAAGAGTCATGGTGGGTCTTCTCTGGACAATCTGTAAGACACAGCCTGCAAGACAAAATTCAAGATAAGAAGGTGTGTCATGCGCTCATCAAAGGACAGAGAGAGAGAGAAAGAGAGAGAGAAAGAAAGGAGAGAGAGAGAGTGAAAGAGAGGGAGAGAGAGAAAGAGAGAGAAAGGGAGTGAGAGTGAAAAGAAGCACTGCTACGGTTGGGTGAGTACTTCATTTATTCATGTCCCATCTCAGCAGCTCCCAGGCAGCAACTGCCAGACTCCACACATTCTGTGTTCCACGCAGGGAACATGACCAAGGAAAGATTCCATGTGGGAATGCGCAGGAGATCCCAACAGAGAGGGAGAAGGAGAGAGAGAGTAACAGAGGAAGAGAGAGAGACAGTGAAAGGAAGAGAGGAAGAGAGGAAGAGGGAGAGAGACTGCCGACACTGCGGACCCAGGCCTCACTGCTCACCTGCTGCCACCGGTGTGTCTCCAAACACGTGCCGGTATACACTGCAGTCCACCAGATCCCTTATCTGAAACAGAGTCCAGATTTATGAATGGCAGAGTTCATATCAGTGCACATGCCATCATCGCTTGGCCGCCCCTGCGCACACAGGCTGCTGCACCCCAGCCCCTCCCGCCGCCCAGTGGTGTTTGCCCGCCCCTGCGCACCCAGGCCTCACTGCTCCCCTTCCGCCACCAGCGTGTCTCCAAGAGGGCCCACCACGTTGCAGTGCAAGCTCCAAGCCCAGGACCCACGACCTTGGGAGCCTCCACATCATGCAGCCCCGCCCCGCGGGCCACCAGGTCACACACGTGATTCTGGGTCTTGATTTCGCAATGGCAGAGATCATATCAGTGCACACGGCATCATCGCAGGCTGCACACCCGCTCAGCTCTATAGTTGCCACTAACTCTATGAACTGCGAGGCAACGCCACGTGGTGGTAGGCCCACGCTGCCCGCTAGCTCAGGCCTACACTGCGGTCCAGCAGGGCTCACACAAACCCTTACCAGTCCGGACCACCAGGATGGCGCATCATCGCAGGCTGCACACTCGCTCAGCACCTAAGGTGCCCCTACCTCAGTGCACCGAAAGTCACCATCCCGTGGCGGTAGGCCCGTGCCAGCCGCAGTGTTTCCGGTAACCCTGGGCGTAGTTCGCGAAGTAGCGCTACGCAAAGTGCACTTCGCACTACGCGAGCTACGCGTAGCACTACGCGAACTGCGTAGTGGGCTGTTTGCGATGATTGCACAGTGCCGGATGCTTGTCCGCACTGTGCAATCATTGAAAACGGCATCTTGCACAGTGCGAGCTGTCTTTTACTGCCGCTCAAGTAGATTTTTACTCGAGCGGCAGCTTTCTCAACGCGGACTGGTAGTTTCTCATCGCGAGCCGGTCGCGAGCATACGCGACCACTCGTAATGAGAAACCTGACCTCCCCGCGTTGAGAATCTCGCCGGGAGGTTTATTTTCCACGCTCGCGATCGGCAACTTGATGTTGCTGATCGCAAACGAGGAAAAGTCTCGCCGGGATGTCATTTAGCTTGCTCGCGGTCGCCAACTTGACGTTGAGGACCGCGAGCAAGCAAAAAATGACCGCTGCACTACGCTACGCGTGTTTGCACTGTGCTACGTGCAATTCGCGTAGTGCGAAGTAGCGCAAACTTCCCAACTACGCGAGCGTAGCGTAGTGCTTTGCCCAGGGTTAGTTTCCGGTGCCACCAACTCTGTGCAACGCAAGTCATGGACCCTTTCTGATTGAGTCTCGTGATATGCCAGGCGTACGCAGCCATGTCACCTCCGGCAGTGGGGAAGAACTGGGAAACGTAGCGTCGTCGTTCCCCCTTTATATGTAAGCCGAGTGGGCTGGGTCAGCGTACGCCAGGCCAGCGTAAGGGTGTGAATAATTATCCCTGGGCTCTGGGCGTGGTTCATTTCTGGGATGGACAGGAAACCAACTGATGCGTGTGTCTCTGTTGCAGTGTCTGCGCCACACGGCCCGCAATCGTCAATGTTGCAATGTTGCATTCATCCGGAGGGCGGCCACGCACGAAGGGATTGTACAAGGAGCGCAAGGCCGCTCGGGCTCTTGGCTCATGTGTGCCAACTGTTGTGTGTGTATCGCTATTGGTGCACCATAAGCCTAAGGCCTAGCCTCAATTGCAGCGCGAAAGCCACATCACATTTCCAGAATGCAAGCAATAGTCAGACTAGCATTAGGGATGAAAGCTCCTTTGTCTCAATACATAAGGCGGAAGGACATCTGCACCTCCGACCTTGGTCTTGCATATGGCAGGCATCCCCTGAGAGAGATACCATAGCAGATGATGAGGACTCCCACACTACGAACAGCGCTAATGAAAGACCAACGTATCCACACCCCACACACAGAAGTCCTTGCTCGAGGTACTCTTGCATGGAATGCCCTTGACACTTACGTACACAACAACCCATACGTCCAAACGTTGCACACACATTCGACTCATTGCTCCGAGCTGTGGCATATCATCCACATAACTGCCGCAGGTCAGAAGAGTGCCGGTTCTACGAGAGCCACCAACGCAATGGCAGAACATCCCGGGCGCATGCACAACGCCTGTCACGTGGAACTGTACCGTGACCGAATGCTGCCTGTTAGTGTCTGATGCATTGGTCTGCATGTTGTGGCCCTTGTCTTGCCCGTACTCGACATGCACATGGCAATAAAGTCTACGCAACTTCACTAGTGTTCAACTGTGATGAGTGTTGAATGGAATGACAAATCGTGTGCCTCAATGAGCATTGTCCGTACACAGGGAGGGACCGACTGACGCATTTCACTTAGAGGTGAGTCCCTATTGCCAGCTCCACCTCTGTGAGCCAGACATAGTGGTTGGGATAGTTGCTGATAGACCTGTGCTCTTACGTGTCTTCAGCAATGTGAGTATGGTGTCCATATTCTTGCCATGTGGATCAATGTGATCCATCACTACAGGCTGTGTCCACCCAGTTGAGTGTGAATAGGTATGCGAAGAGATGTTCTGTTGTCAAATGTGTTGGTGGACACTACTTTAGGCCTGCCAACGACTCTGACATTTCATACCCAGCCCAATTTCTAACATTGCGTGGGGCAAAGTTGAGGAATTACACAATTGTTGTTTCAGAGCAATGAGCCCACAGCTAGTGCACACATTCCCAGTCATCTCACTTCCTATGTGTGTCACGGTCAAACATGCGCATTGCTTTCATTTCCCAGGGTGTACCTTTTTGGGCAATTGATGTCCTTACATTCATCCATACTTTCATACTTGATCGATTATGGACATGACACATCTGTGTGAATTTGAATGATTTATTCACATTCGGTGGAGTGTCGGAGCTGGAGCAGTACATGGCCATGGAAACCCCACATTACATTGTAGCCCAGTGGAGGGCCAGCCAGAGTCATTTAGGGATTAACAAGTACATCGGAAGAGGAAGAGTACAGTCCGCAGTCTGATTGCTGTGTCATTGGTAAGCAAACAAAATATGGCAGTCCATGTCGAGGTCCAAGGTGAGTGTTGCAGAGTGTTTCGGGGGACAGTGGGAGATGTTGTTATAGGGCATGATGCAGAGGGCAGAACCAAGCTGAAACAGGGCATATGGCGAAGAAGAATGCTACTGGCTCCTTCTTACTACAAAGGTGGAATCACCCGCATCTTCGTCCTCTATGTCATCTGTCTGACATGTGGGTGCTGATGTTTGGTCTGCTGCACTGTGTGCCACTGACACATCAGGGGCCGGAGATGTGTGTGTAGAAGTACCAGCAGCATTCATCAGCGACTGCCTTAGTGGCAGCAATGTGATGATGAGGATCTGCAGGGCATGGAAGATCCCAACAACTTTTCACTGGTGTGCATCCGTGGCAGCCATTCTTTCTGCATGCATCCGCTCCATGTTCTCCATTATCCTCAGCATCTGTGCCAACTCTCGGCTGACATCGCTGAGGCCACTCTGACTAGACAGTTGTTCTCCTCTCAGAGTCATGACTCCAGCGATGTCGGGCATGGATTGTTGGACATCATAGAGCGAACTGTGGGTGTCCGTTAGGGAGTGTAAGTGGTCCCTGATGGGACTTAGACACCCACGTATGTCATCTAGTTTGGCTGCCATGAGGTCGAACCCCACCGCACCTGTTCAGCCACCTCCTTCTGGCAGTCTAACACATGGCCTTGGAATGCGATGTGTTCTTCGGTGAGGTGCTGGGAGCCAGCCGTGGTGGTGGGTGCTTCCTGCTGTGTGGTCTGTGCAGGGGGTGGGGTCTCCTCGATGCAGCTGGGCTGCCTTGCTCCTGGAGGTGGGTTGCCGTAGCTGTCCAAGAGCTGCTGTAGGGCATCGGTGTCGAAGGTGTGGAGGTCCTCTTCATCATCACTGATGAGTTGTCTGGTCTGCTCTGCAGGAGGTGTTGATTGTCCCTCTGCAATGTGAAGGGGAGATGCATTTTAACATTGTGTTGACATGTATGTTGACGCATTGTTCAAGTTTACATACAGACTGCATGACAATGCACATTGGGACTGTTTGGGAGGAGCTGACTATTTGATGCGGGACAGTGGACATTTGAACTACATCACGGATGTGAGGTTGTACACGTACATTATCATCTCATAGTTTCCTGCTATGCCAGTTGTGATTGGCCAGTTTCTACGCACAAGCGGAACCAGTTGTGTCCTCTGTTCCATAGTGAGAGTGTTGCACTTTGTACCACATTGTCGTCAATGATGATGTGCTGTTATTGCTTTGTGTGTGTGCTGCATTGTGGGAGAGTCGCCCCTGCAGCTGTGATTTTGCTGCCCCTTATCCCTTTGAGGAGGTGTGCCTTTGACTTCTGTGCTTCTACAGTGCTGAGATGTTGCAGACTTGGCTAATTTTGGCTCTAGTTCGGATTTTGGACTCTTGGGAATGGTTTATCCGCAGATGTGTTGTTGACGTCAGGGGTTGTTTGTGCATGTGGATGTGTCAGAGTGTGACCTGCTCCTTTACGGATGTGTTCCACACTCAGCCACCTCAGTGTCGTGGCGTGCACCATGTCATGATAATTGGACTGCAGCCATGCTGTTCGTCATGCAGTGTCACTTGCATTGTCAGTGTGGCTCACAGACACGCAGCTTTGCTGGTTTTGACACGTGTGCATGGGTTGGTTGTGAGATTGGTGCTGTGTGGGGAGGGACCCCATTGTGCCCATAGTGGACGGGGGCCTACTTGCTGTTTGTATGTGTGCCAAGGGGATCAGGGACATGATCCAGAGTCATTGTGGGTGTGCAGTGTGCTCTACTTAATTGTGCATGTGTGCCATTGTGCCCAACTCCCCCCGTCCCCCCAGTCCCTGTTCGGTACTCACCCTGGTGCTGTTGTGTCAGGTCATGTCGAGCAGTGTCCGGACCCCCAACTCCTGCCACCGTCTCCCCACTGATGACTGTGGCCACCATTTCCTCCATCTCATCCAGCTCCTGGTGTTCCGCTGGAATGCCACCTCCAGTCTGCATTGCTGTCTGATGGTTGTCAGCGAGTTTCTTCTTGGTTTTGCGCTTCACATCATTCCAGTGCCTCTTGACCTCTCCATTTGTCCTCCTCCTCACTCCGACTGCATTCACCTTGTCCAGGATGGACTGCCATATTGCATTTTTATTTGCCAATGACACGTTGGAGGTGACGAACAGTTGTTGGTGGTGTTCTATCACCTCCGTGATGATGATCCTGTTTTCCTGCGGACTGAACCTCGTCTTACTCGTCTTCTTCTCCTTGCCCTTCCGTGACCCTGAGGTCCCAGGCTGGTCCTCCTGGGGGCTTGTAGGGTTCTGGTCGTCCTCTGTACTTGCTCCGGCTTCCTCCATGGTGCTACGCAGTTTAAATTATTTTGTTTGTGTTTTTCGGTGCTTTTATAGTGCATTTTCCCGCATGACGCATGGGAATTGCAGGCCTGTTGCTGGTTATCACAGATTTTTTATCGCGGTTGGCCACATCGCCACTTTTTTTGCGTTCGTGTTTCGCGTTTTTTTGCCGTCACTGTAATTTTATCGCGGTCATTTGACGCGTTAGCGTGAGACTATCGCATGGTACCGCCGTGTTGAGAATACTACGTTAACACAGCGTAATTTTCCCGCGATAGACTGCGATGTGCAAAGTTGCGTTAAGCTAATTTTGTGATAATTATCACACGTTCTTGAGAATATCCCCCATAATGTTACAGTCGCAACAAAACCTTGCAATACAACAAAAATATTGCTAATCGTTATATCGACCACCATAAACGCACAAAATAATATAATTCAGGACAAAATGAAAAGTAGCTACACAAACTATATATATTAAAGATATCAACATATATACATAAATACACATGAAATTCACGAGTCGCACTGGTGTCTCCATCCCCCAAGATTGTGGCGCTATTACAGGTGTGGGAACTTGATGTATGCCAAATCCAACTTAATGTACTGGCAAGCACACCCAATACGTTTCAAGAACTACTGTTCTTTTGAGCACGCGTCCACACTTACAAGTGAAGAAGGACATATAAAACAAAGTGATGTTGAGAAAACAAATAAAGGACTCCGGATGTTATAATCACATCAGCTCCATCGTGGAAAGTGTTGCAACCATGAGAATAACCTTCAGAATGTACATATTATACTTATAATAACTCATAATATACATTCATAAAAAGAGGACTTTTAAAATATGAATCATTAATTGCATGAATAATAATGCAGTGACCAAAAATGATGAAGTTGCCGCACTTAACACACAGTTATAAATCATATGCATCGAACAATAGTGCCCAAGTGGGCTCACACTTATGTAAACAAAAAGTATCTTGCATGCCATATTCAAATGAGTGACATTTTACTAAGTGCTAATCTCGGCTTCAATGAAAAAATATTGAACACAATTATTACATTCTCCTCTATACCAGCATAAAGACAACAAAAACATTTCAAAGGCATATTAGTGCTGCATGCAGCTAAGAGTAAACAATGCAAATATATTGTCAAAAACATGGTTAGTCTTGCATTTGATACCAATCGAAACCAGAGTGGGTGTTTTCTTATTTCTCAAGATGTAAAGTTACACAAAATAACAACATCACAAACTGCTCAAGCTCCACAGAATGGTCCCATAAAAGATTAGCGGGTCAATCTAACAGACATAGCCATGTCCGATAATGCAAAAAAAAAAAAAAGTTATAAAGTAATCATACAAGAATCATTATATGATGTCTGTTGGAATGTGGTTTATTAGTAGTTATGGGCTGAGTCGCAGTTCGACGACGGCGGCTTGACTCTCGACAGCGTGTCGGTCATTTTATAGAGCTATTTCCAGAAGCTCTGAGTTGCTCCTTGGGATGTTGGGCTACGTCTCCCACAATACACCTGGCCAACTCCTTAAAAGTACCCTGCGCTTTCCAGCTGGATTCTTCTTGGTGTAGATGATGCAGGTGGAGCTCTTCTAAGCTGTTGCTTTCAGGGAGTCCACTCCTTAAACATTTAGAGACAGGCAAAGTCCTTCTTTTGCTGAAGCCTGAAGTGTGCAGCAGGTGCAGTCCTTAGGAGTGCAGTCCTCTTTGTGCAGGCCAGGGGTTCAGCAGGGCAGTCCTTTTTTTTCTTGTTTATTTCAGCCAGGGATCTGAGTTGCTGGGCAGCTCTCCCATATTTATTCAGTGTTCTTGGGTGACAAGCAGGGGGGGGCACCCCTGACCAATGGGGTACAGGGTGTCACCCAGAAGTATGACAGCTTCCTCCAAAGTGTGGCATATTATTGTCCCAGAAAGCACGGTTCTTTTAAAATCCAAAATGGTGAAACTCTCTCCTAGAGGTTAAGATCTGGCTAAGCAATCCCTCTGGTGGGCTAGGTTTCCCTAACACTCTAATTCCACCCCGTCTGCTAATTCAATTACTGGGGCTCCTGTCTGGCTGGGGGTGCAGGGAGTGGGGGTGAGCCTGTGTCCTGTCCTAACTGTCATTCCCTTTTTGAAGACCAGTTTGGCTTCCCAGCTGCCTTCCTGCCTTTTGCTCTGCCATTTGCAGATCTCCTCCCACCAACTGTCCTTTGTCTCTTCTATGCAGGACACTTGACACCTCATCAGAGGTGTTTGGCTCAGTCTACCAAAGGCTGGCCAAGCAGGAGAGGCTGCTGGAAGACTTTGGGGCATATTAGCAAGACCGGCGATAAAATTATCGCCGTTTAGCGGCAGAAAACTGCCGCTAAAGCGGCGATAATGGGCTTGCTAATATGCGTTATAGAATCAATAGAAGCCCAGGTTAGATGTGCAGGACATCTAACCTGGGCTTCTATTGGAATTCATATCGCATACTAGCAAGCCCATTATCGCCGTTTTAGCGGCAGTTTCCTGCCGCTAAAACGGCGATAATTTCATCGCCGGTCTTGCTAATATGCCCCTGTATTTTAGTTCCTCAGAAAAGAAAGCTCTATACCTTCTTTTCTGTGATAGTTATATTAAATCTAACCTTGGCAAGTTGCTGGATTTAATCTATCATTTTAATACTTCGAAGTATATTTGTAGCTGGCTCCTGCCAATATTCATACTTTATTAAAAATATTCCCCTGTTAGCCTATGAAGCCAATGTGCTACAGTGTGGAAAAATGAAATTGGCAGTTTACCCTCACCAGGTCCTAGAAAACATTTTTTATAATGTCCCTGCTTATCCTTACAAGGCACCCTACTACTGGGGCACCTAGGGGAGACCTTAAGGGTGAGATATGTAAAAATGAGGTAGGTAAGTAAGCGAGCAGAAGGTTTCTCCTTTCTTCTAGCGTGACCATGTGTTATTTAAAGACACCAGTCACATTCGTTCCGAGCATTGTGGTGGAGTTTAAGTAATTAAAGTAAGCCTGAACTGCCCACCGTCACTGAGATGAAGACAGGATTTACTTAATACAGTAATCAAGGTGAAAGTGTGGCAAAAATAACAAGGCCGAGATGTAAAAGCACTGGGCAGGTTTGCATTTCAAATGCATTTTGACAAGATGAATGTAAACAAATGACTAATGTGGTATAAAATGAACTGCAATTTGGTTTGCGCAGCAGTCGGACGATGATATTTTATTTGTTTCAAAATGCGCCCTCTTAAGAGAGAATGTGTCTAGTGTCTTTAAATTAGACGTGGTCACACTACAAGAAAAGAGACTCACCTGTGATCAAGGATCATTCAGAGCTGAAACAGGTAAGGATTATGAGCAACCTACTGCATATCTTTCTGTGAAATAAAAGTGCCTGCAGCCTTTTGAAATTTGGTATCGGCATACTACATTTGAGGAGAAGTGGGTGAAGTGTTCATAATATTGTGGGAGGCTCCGTGCCCGCATCGCTGAGGCCGCCCTGCTTGGTTCTGGGCTCCAGTTTGGAGCATTGTGGTGGAGGTTAAGTAATTAAAGTGAGCATTAACCACCGGCACTCACTGAGAAGAAGGCAGGATTGTCCTAATACAGCAATCGTAGTGAAAGTGTGGGAAGGGAAGCGAGGTGGAAGTTGGTATGTCCACTTGCTACGTTTGAGGCTCTGAGGCACTAAAGGAGATGCAGAAGCACTGGGCAAGTTTGAATTTCACACGCATTTTGATGACATGAACATAAATGTTAAATTGAAATGTGATTGGGATTGCGCAGCAGACGGACAATTTTATTTTATTTGTTTCAATATGCACACTCTTAAGAGAGAATGTGATAGGTGTCTTTAAATAACACGTGGTCACGCTAGAAGAAAAGAGACTCACCTGTGATCAAGCCTCATTCAGAGCTGAAACGTGTTAGGATTATGATCAATCTGCTGCATATCCTTCAGGGAAATAAAAGTGCCTGCAGCCTTTTAAAATTTGGTATCAGCATACTTCTTTTGAGGAGAAGTGGGTGAAGTGTTCATACTATTGCGGGAAGCTCCGTGCCCACATCGCTGAGGCCACCCTGTTTGGTTCTGGGCTCCTGTTTGGAGCATTGTGGTGGAGTTTAAGGGCCAGATGTACGACCTGCCAAATAGCGCCTCGCAAATTGCGTCGCATTCGCGACTCGCAATTTGCGAGGCGCTATTTGCATGTACAACAGTGTGTTTAACACTGTTTGCGATTCCCAATGGGGTCGCAAATTGAGAGGCTCATGAATATTAATGAGGCCTCTCGCAATTCTGCGAGCCCATTGGGGAATGACAGGCCCTCCCAGGGATGGTGGCCTGCTGGGCTCAGCAGACCACCATGTCTGGGACTGCTTTTAAATAAAGTAGCTGGTTTTTTAGGTCTCACCTAGCGTTGCAGCGCGAATGCGCTGCCATCGCTTGCGAGGCATGCAGTATACACTGTAGTGTGTAAGCTTCGTGGAAGCTCCGCCCACTCTCTGGCCCATCTTCTTCATTGGCTTAGGTTATAAATTCTGCCTTCCGATTGGTTTTAAGCTTGTTAGTCCCTCCCCATGACAGCCATGTCAGTCATTTGTAACCTTCCATGGCTACTGGCCCCTTCACTGCACAGACTACTTTCTTCCTGTGACCCCCTCCCGCAGTCCGATGCCTTCTCGCCGCCCCCCCCCCCTTGTGCCTCGTCGCTCGGGAACTAGTAGCCATGCGCACGCAATCCCTGCCTTTCAATTTCCAGGCAGTGCGTGTCTTCGGCATTGCTGTGTTATAGCATGCACTTTACAGTGCCCCGGGGGCACAAGCAGGGACCAACTACAGTGCTCCTGTACTAGCACGCAGTCTACGTTCCCCCCGGGGCACAAGCAGGCATCTACTTCTGCGTGCCTTTCTTGTTAAAACTGAAATGGGAAAAAAGCGAGGTCGGCAGACGTGGACACCAGTAAGGTTTATAAAGTACATAAAGTCACAGACTTGTATTGCCTCCTTGACACCACCGCCGGTGCAAAAGGAAGTCGATGCCCTGGCCAAACTCTCACGATGAACACGCAGCGCAGACCACGTGCTGGTTTGGCAGAGTGTTTGACTGTAGTAGTGTGCAAAGTGTATTCGTTAATGGCAGGTCAGGAGCGTTGCGCCGACCTGGTGGCTCATTGCTGCGCTGGCTGCAGCAATGAGCATTGATTATTAGCCCAGATTCTGTGGCCGGCCAGGGATACCCACTGCATTCACGTGACATGGTGAGGTCACGGGATTGCAACAAATACTCTATCCGTAACTCTCGCTGATTGCGCGGCAGGGCGAGCAGCAGTTTTGTTTCTTTACTGTCACTACTTTGCAGCTGCCCGCCACGCCGCAATCATTATTTTGGTGCCCCCGGCCGCACACCGGCGTTCACTGGACGGATCCATCACAAGAGGCAGCAGGAGCAGATGATTAATAGAAAAGATCCGGGGCAGCTGAGGTGTTAGCACGCCACCGCTCGCACCACGCAGGCTTGCCTCGGCCTGTAAAGCTCACCCGACCCCTCCAGTTTTACCTGGGGGTGAATGTTTTGATCTGTTCTACATTCTGTCCATCAATTGTGTGTCTTTTGCTTCCTCGCCCTAAGTGCGCCGGGTATGCCCAGACGTGGGTCCCGGGCTCACTGTGCCACTGGAATCAAGCTATCCTGGCTGATGAGGGGTGAAACCCCGAAACCGGTCCTAGAATGCTTGTTTCCGGACCATGGAGGACCTGGCTTGGCAGTTCGGGCTGGACTGTTCCCATGAGGCACAGGGTCATGACTGATTTGCATATGGCCAGATCTAAACTGGGGTGGCATGGTGAGCAAAAGAATGATGGATTTAACCCAGATCTCTTGACTGTAGGTGAATGTTTTGATTTGTTCTACATTCCGTCCATCAATTGTGTGTCTTTTGCTTCCTCGCCCTAAGTGCGCCGGGTATGCCCAGACGTGGGTCCCGGGCTCACTGTGCCACTGGAATCAAGCTATCCTGGCTGATGAGGGGTGAAACCCCGAAACCGGTCCTAGGATGCTTGTTTCCGGTCCAGGGAGGACCTGGCTTGGCAGTTCGGGCTGGACTGTTCCCATGAGGCACAGGGTCAAGACTGATTTGCATATGGCCAGGTCTAAACTGGGGTGGCATGGTGAGCAAAAGAATGATGGATTTAACCCAGATCTCTTGACTGGGGGTGAATGTTTTGATTTGTTCTACATTCCGTCCATCAATTGTGTGTTTTTTGCTTCCTTGCCCTAAGTGCGCCGGGTATGCCCAGACGTGGGTCCCGGGCTCACTGTGCCACTGGAATCAAGCTATCCTGGCTGATGAGGGGTGAAACCCCGAAACCGGTCCTAGGAGGCTTGTTTCCGGTCCAGGGAGGACCTGGCTTGGCAGTTCGGGCTGGACTGTTCCCATGAGGCACAGGGTCAAGACTGATTTGCATATGGCCAGGTCTAAACTGGGGTGGCATGGTGAGCAAAAGAATGATGGATTTAACCCAGATCTCTTGACTGGGGGTGAATGTTTTGATTTGTTCTACATTCCGTCCATCAATTGTGTGTCTTTTGCTTCCTCGCCCTAAGTGCGCCGGGTATGCCCAGACGTGGGTCCCGGGCTCACTGTGCCACTGGAATCAAGCTATCCTGGCTGATGAGGGTGAAACCCCGAAACCGGTCCTAGGATGCTTGTTTCCGGTCCAGGGAGGACCTGACTTGGCAGTTCGGACTGTACTGTTCCCATGAGGCACAGGGTCATGCCTGATTTGCATATGGCCAGGTCTAAACTGCGGTGGCATGGTGAGCAAAAGAATGATGGATTTAACCCAGATCTCTTGACTGGGGGTGAATGTTTTGATTTGTTCTACATTCCGTCCATCAATTGTGTGTCTTTTGCTTCCTCGCCCTAAGTGCGCCGGGTATGCCCAGACGTGGGTCCCGGGCTCACTGTGCCACTGGAATCAAGCTATCCTGGCTGATGAGGGGTGAAACCCCGAAACCGGTCCTAGGATGCTTGTTTCCGGTCCAGGGAGGACCTGGCTTGGCAGTTCGGGCTGGACTGTTCCCATGAGGCACAGGGTCAAGACTGATTTGCATATGGCCAGGTCTAAACTGGGGTGGCATGGTGCAGCAAAAGAATGATGGATTTAACCCAGATCTCTTGACTGGGGGTGAATGTTTTGATTTGTTCTACATTCCGTCCATCAATTGTGTGTCTTTTGCTTCCTCGCCCTAAGTGCGCCGGGTATGCCCAGACATGGGTCCCGGGCTCACTGTGCCACTGGAATCAAGCTATCCTGGCTGATGAGGGGTGAAACCCCGAAACCGGTCCTAGGATGCTTGTTTCCGGTCCAGGGAGGACCTGGCTTGGCAGTTCGGGCTGGACTGTTCCCATGAGGCACAGGGTCAAGACTGATTTGCATATGGCCAGGTCTAAACTGGGGTGGCATGGTGAGCAAAAGAATGATGGATTTAACCCAGATCTCTTGACTGGGGGTGAATGTTTTGATTTGTTCTACATTCCGTCCATCAATTGTGTGTCATTTGCTTCCTCGACCTAAGTGCACCGGGTATGCCCAGACGTGGGTCCCGGGCTCACTGTGCCACTGGAATCAAGCTATCGTGGCTGATGAGGGGTGAAACCACGAAACCAGTCCTAGGATGCTTGTTTCCGGTCCAGGGAGGACCTGGCTTGGCAGTTCGGGCTGGACTGTTCCCATGAGGCACAGGGTCAAGACTGATTTGCATATGGTCAGGTCTAAACTGGGGTGGCATGGTGAGCAAAAGAATGATGGATTTAACCCAGTTCTCTTGACTGGGGGTGAATGTTTTGATTTGTTCTACATTCCGTCCATCAATTGTGTGTCTTTTGCTTCCTCGCCCTAAGTGCGCCGGGTATGCCCAGACGTGGGTCCCGGGCTCACTGTGCCACTGGAATCAAGCTATCCTGGCTGATGAGGGGTGAAATCCCGAAACCGGTCCTAGGATGCTTGTTTCCGGTCCAGGGAGGACCTGGCTTGGCAGTTCGGGCTGGACTGTTCCCATGAGGCACAGGGTCAAGACTGATTTGCATATGGCCAGGTCTAAACTGGGGTGGCACGGTGAGCAAAAGAATGATGGATTTAACCCAGATCTCTTGACTGGGGGTGAATGTTTTGATTTGTTCTACATTCCGTCCATCAATTGTGTGTCTTTTGCTTCCTCGCCCTAAGTGCGCCGGGTATGCCCAGACGTGGGTCCCGGGCTCACTGTGCCACTGGAATCAAGCTATCCTGGCTGATGAGGGGTGAAACCCCGAAACCGGTCCTAGGATGCTTGTTTCCGGTCCAGGGAGGACCTGGCTTGGCAGTTCGGGCTGGACTGTTCCCATGAGGCACAGGGTCAAGACTGATTTGCATATGGCCAGGTCTAAACTGGGGTGGCATGGTGAGCAAAAGAATGATGGATTTAACCCAGATCTCTTGACTGGGGGTGAATGTTTTGATTTGTTCTACATTCCGTCCATCAATTGTGTGTCTTTGCTTCCTCGCCCTAAGTGCGCCGGGTATGCCCAGACATGGGTCCCGGGCTCACTGTGCCACTGGAATCAAGCTATCCTGGCTGATGAGGGGTGAAACCCCGAAACCGGTCCTAGGATGCTTGTTTCCGGTCCAGGGAGGACCTGGCTTGACAGTTCGGGCTGGACTGTTCCCATGAGGCACAGGGTCAAGACTGATTTGCATATGGCCAGGTCTAAACTGGGGTGGCATGGTGAGCAAAAGAATGATGGATTTAACCCAGATCTCTTGACTGGGGGTGAATGTTTTGATTTGTTCTACATTCCGTCCATCAATTGTGTGTCATTTGCTTCCTCGACCTAAGTGCGCCGGGTATGCCCAGACGTGGGTCCCGGGCTCACTGTGCCACTGGAATCAAGCTATCGTGGCTGATGAGGGGTGAAACCACGAAACCAGTCCTAGGATGCTTGTTTCCGGTCCAGGGAGGACCTGGCTTGGCAGTTCGGGCTGGACTGTTCCCATGAGGCACAGGGTCAAGACTGATTTGCATATGGTCAGGTCTAAACTGGGGTGGCATGGTGAGCAAAAGAATGATGGATTTAACCCAGTTCTCTTGACTGGGGGTGAATGTTTTGATTTGTTCTACATTCCGTCCATCAATTGTGTGTCTTTTGCTTCCTCGCCCTAAGTGCGCCGGGTATGCCCAGACGTGGGTCCCGTGCTCACTGTGCCACTGGAATCAAGCTATCCTGGCTGATGAGGGGTGAAATCCCGAAACCGGTCCTAGGATGCTTGTTTCCGGTCCAGGGAGGACCTGGCTTGGCAGTTCGGGCTGGACTGTTCCCATGAGGCAAAGGGTCAAGACTGATTTGCATATGGCCAGGTCTAAACTGGGGTGGCATGGTGAGCAAAAGAATGATGGATTTAACCCAGATCTCTTGACTGGGGGTGAATGTTTTGATTTGTTCTACATTCCGTCCATCAATTGTGTGTCTTTTGCTTCCTCGCCCTAAGTGCGCCGGGTATGCCCAGACGTGGGTCCCGGGCTCACTGTGCCACTGGAATCAAGCTATCCTGGCTGATGAGGGTGAAACCCCGAAACCGGTCCTAGGATGCTTGTTTCCGGTCGAGGGAGGACCTGGCTTGGCAGTTCGGGCTGGACTGTTCCCATGAGGCACAGGGTCAAGACTGATTTGCATATGGCCAGGTCTAAACTGGGGTGGCATGGTGAGCAAAAGAATGATGGATTTAACCCAGATCTCTTGACTGGGGGTGAATGTTTTGATTTGTTCTACATTCCGTCCATCAATTGTGTGTCTTTGCTTCCTCGCCCTAAGTGCGCCGGGTATGCCCAGACCTGGGTCCCGGGCTCACTGTGCCACTGGAATCAAGCTATCCTGGCTGATGAGGGGTGAAACCCCGAAACCGGTCCTAGGATGCTTGTTTCCGGTCCAAGGAGGACCTGGCTTGGCAGTTCGGGCTGGACTGTTCCCATGAGGCACAGGGTCAAGACTGATTTGCATTTGGCCAGGTCTAAACTGGGGTGGCATGGTGAGCAAAAGAATGATGGATTTAACCCAGATCTCTTGACTGGGGGTGAATGTTTTGATTTGTTCTACATTCCGTCCATCAATTGTGTGTCTTTTGCTTCCTCGCCCTAAGTGCGCCGGGTATGCCCAGACGTGGGTCCCGGGCTCACTGTGCCACTGGAATCAAGCTATCCTGGCTGATGAGTGGTGAAACCCCGAAACCGGTCCTAGGATGCTTGTTTCCGGTCCAGGGAGGACCTGACTTGGCAGTTCGGACTGTACTGTTCCCATGAGGCACAGGGTCAAGCCTGATTTGCATATGGCCAGGTCTAAACTGGGGTGGCATGGTGAGCAAAAGAATGATGGCTTTAACCCAGATCTCTTGACTGGGGGTGAATGTTTTAATTTGTTCTACATTCCGTCCATCAATTGTGTGTCTTTTGCTTCCTCGCCCTAAGTGCGCCGGGTATGCCCAGACGTGGGTCCCGGGCTCACTGTGCCACTGGAATCAAGCTATCCTGGCTGATGAGGGTGAAACCCCGAAACCGGTCCTAGGATGCTTGTTTCCGGTCCAGGGAGGACCTGGCTTGGCAGTTCGGGCTGGACTGTTCCCATGAGGCACAGGGTCAAGACTGATTTGCATATGGCCAGGTCTAAACTGGGGTGGCATGGTGAGCAAAAGAATGATGGATTTAACCCAGATCTCTTGACTGGGGGTGAATGTTTTGATTTGTTCTACATTCCGTCCATCAATTGTGTGTCATTTGCTTCCTCGCCCTAAGTGCACCGGGTATGCCCAGACGTGGGTCCCGGGCTCACTGTGCCACTGGAATCAAGCTATCCTGGCTGATGAGGGGTGAAACCACGAAACCAGTCCTAGGATGCTTCTTTCCGGTCCAGGGAGGACCTGGCTTGGCAGTTCGGGCTGGACTGTTCCCATGAGGCACAGGGTCAAGACTGATTTGCATATGGCCAGGTCTAAACTGGGGTGGCATGGTGAGCAAAAGAATGATGGATTTAACCCAGTTCTCTTGACTGGGGGTGAATGTTTTGATTTGTTCTACATTCCGTCCATCAATTGTGTGTCTTTTGCTTCCTCGCCCTAAGTGCGCCGGGTATGCCCAGACGTGGGTCCCGGGCTCACTGTGCCACTGGAATCAAGCTATCCTGGCTGATGAGGGTGAAATCCCGAAACCGGTCCTAGGATGCTTGTTTCCGGTCCAGGGAGGACCTGGCTTGGCAGTTCGGGCTGGACTGTTCCCATGAGGCACAGGGTCAAGACTGATTTGCATATGGCCAGGTCTAAACTGGGGTGGCACGGTGAGCAAAAGAATGATGGATTTAACCCAGATCTCTTGACTGGGGGTGAATGTTTTGATTTGTTCTACATTCCGTCCATCAATTGTGTGTCTTTTGCTTCCTCGCCCTAAGTGCGCCGGGTATGCCCAGACGTGGGTCCCGGGCTTACTGTGCCACTGGAATCAAGCTATCCTGGCTGATGAGGGGTGAAACCCCGAAACCGGTCCTAGGATGCTTGTTTCCGGTCGAGGGAGGACCTGGCTTGGCAGTTCGGGCTGGACTGTTCCCATGAGGCACAGGGTCAAGACTGATTTGCATATGGCCAGGTCTAAACTGGGGTGGCATGGTGCACAAAAGAATGATGGATTTAACCCAGATCTCTTGACTGGGGGTGAATGTTTTGATTTGTTCTACATTCCGTCCATCAATTGTGTGTCTTTTGCTTCCTCGCCCTAAGTGCGCCGGGTATGCCCAGACATGGGTCCCGGGCTCACTGTGCCACTGGAATCAAGCTATCCTGGCTGATGAGGGGTGAAACCCCGAAACCGGTCCTAGGATGCTTGTTTCCGGTCCAGGGAGGACCTGGCTTGACAGTTCGGGCTGGACTGTTCCCATGAGGCACAGGGTCAAGACTGATTTGCATATGGCCAGGTCTAAACTGGGGTGGCATGGTGAGCAAAAGAATCATGGATTTAACCCAGATCTCTTGACTGGGGGTGAATGTTTTGATTTGTTCTACATTCCGTCCATCAATTGTGTGTCATTTGCTTCCTCGACCTAAGTGCACCGGGTATGCCCAGACGTGGGTCCCGGGCTCACTGTGCCACTGGAATCAAGCTATCGTGGCTGATGAGGGGTGAAACCACGAAACCAGTCCTAGGATGCTTGTTTCCGGTCCAGGGAGGACCTGGCTTGGCAGTTCGGGCTGGACTGTTCCCATGAGGCACAGGGTCAAGACTGATTTGCATATGGTCAGGTCTAAACTGGGGTGGCATGGTGAGCAAAAGAATGATGGATTTAACCCAGTTCTCTTGACTGGGGGTGAATGTTTTGATTTGTTCTACATTCCGTCCATCAATTGTGTGTCTTTTGCTTCCTCGCCCTAAGTGCGCCGGGTATGCCCAGACGTGGGTCCCGTGCTCACTGTGCCACTGGAATCAAGCTATCCTGGCTGATGAGGGGTGAAATCCCGAAACCGGTCCTAGGATGCTTGTTTCCGGTCCAGGGAGGACCTGGCTTGGCAGTTCTGGCTGGACTGTTCCCATGAGGCAAAGGGTCAAGACTGATTTGCATATGGCCAGGTCTAAACTGGGGTGGCAGGGTGAGCAAAAGAATGATGGATTTAACCCAGATCTCTTGACTGGGGGTGAATGTTTTGATTTGTTCTACATTCCGTCCATCAATTGTGTGTCTTTGCTTCCTCGCCCTAAGTGCGCCGGGTATGCCCAGACGTGGGTCCCGGGCTCACTGTGCCACTGGAATCAAGCTATCCTGGCTGATGAGGGGTGAAACCCCGAAACCGGTCCTAGGATGCTTGTTTCCGGTCAAGGGAGGACCTGGCTTGGCAGTTCGGGCTGGACTGTTCCCATGAGGCACAGGGTCAAGACTGATTTGCATATGGCCAGGTCTAAACTGGGGTGGCATGGTGAGCAAAAGAATGATGGATTTAACCCAGATCTCTTGACTGGGGGTGAATGTTTTGATTTGTTCTACATTCCGTCCATCAATTGTGTGTCTTTTGCTTCCTCGCCCTAAGTGCGCCGGGTACGCCCAGACCTGGGTCCCGGGCTCACTGTGCCACTGGAATCAAGCTATCCTGGCTGATGAGGGTGAAACCCCGAAACCGGTCCTAGGATGCTTGTTTCCGGTCCAAGGAGGACCTGGCTTGGCAGTTCGGGCTGGACTGTTCCCATGAGGCACAGGGTCAAGACTGATTTGCATTTGGCCAGGTCTAAACTGGGGTGGCATGGTGAGCAAAAGAATGATGGATTTAACCCAGATCTCTTGACTGGGGGTGAATGTTTTGATTTGTTCTACATTCCGTCCATCAATTGTGTGTCTTTTGCTTCCTCGCCCTAAGTGCGCCGGGTATGCCCAGACGTGGGTCCCGGGCTCACTGTGCCACTGGAATCAAGCTATCCTGGCTGATGAGTGGTGAAACCCCGAAACCGGTCCTAGGATGCTTGTTTCCGGTCCAGGGAGGACCTGACTTGGCAGTTCGGACTGTACTGTTCCCATGAGGCACAGGGTCAAGCCTGATTTGCATATGGCCAGGTCTAAACTGGGGTGGCATGGTGAGCAAAAGAATGATGGCTTTAACCCAGATCTCTTGACTGGGGGTGAATGTTTTAATTTGTTCTACATTCCGTCCATCAATTGTGTGTCTTTTGCTTCCTCGACCTAAGTGCGCCGGGTATGCCCAGACGTGGGTCCCGGGCTCACTGTGCCACTGGAATCAAGCTATCCTGGCTGATGAGGGGTGAAACCCCAAAACCGGTCCTAGGATGCTTGTTTCCGGTCCAGGGAGGACCTGGCTTGGCAGTTCGGGCTGGACTGTTCCCATGAGGCACAGGGTCAAGACTGATTTGCATATGGCCAGGTCTAAACTGGGGTGGCATGGTGAGCAAAAGAATGATGGATTTAACCCAGATCTCTTGACTGGGGGTGAATGTTTTGATTTGTTCTACATTCCGTCCATCAATTGTGTGTCTTTTGCTTCCTCGCCCTAAGTGCGCCGGGTATGCCCAGACATGGGTCCCGGGCTCACTGTGCCACTGGAATCAAGCTATCCTGGCTGATGAGGGGTGAAACCCCGAAACCGGTCCTAAGATGCTTGTTTCCGGTCCAGGGAGGACCTGGCTTGACAGTTCGGGCTGGACTGTTCCCATGAGGCACAGGGTCAAGACTGATTTGCATATGGCCAGGTCTAAACTGTGGTGGCATGGTGAGCAAAAGAATGATGGATTTAACCCAGATCTCTTGACTGGGGGTGAATGTTTTGATTTGTTCTACATTCCGTCCATCAATTGTGTGTCATTTGCTTCCTCGACCTAAGTGCGCCGGGTATGCCCAGACGTGGGTCCCGGGCTCACTGTGCCACTGGAATCAAGCTATCCTGGCTGATGAGGGGTGAAACCCCAAAACCGGTCCTAGGATGCTTGTTTCCGGTCCAGGGAGGACCTGGCTTGGCAGTTCGGGCTGGACTGTTCCCATGAGGCACAGGGTCAAGACTGATTTGCATATGGCCAGGTCTAAACTGGGGTGGCATGGTGAGCAAAAGAATGATGGATTTAACCCAGTTCTCTTGACTGGGGGTGAATGTTTTGATTTGTTCTACATTCCGTCCGTCAATTGTGTGTCTTTTGCTTCCTCGCCCTAATTGCGCCGGGTATGCCCAGACGTGGGTCCCGGGCTCACTGTGCCACTGGAATCAAGCTATCCTGGCTGATGAGGGGTGAAATCCCGAAACCGGTCCTAGGATGCTTGTTTCCGGTCCAGGGAGGACCTGGCTTGGCAGTTCGGGCTGGACTGTTCCCATGAGGCAAAGGGTCAAGACTGATTTGCATATGGCCAGGTCTAAACTTGGGTGGCATGGTGAGCAAAAGAATGATGGATTTAACCCAGATCTCTTGACTGGGGGTGAATGTTTTGATTTGTTCTACATTCCGTCCATCAATTGTGTGTCTTTTGCTTCCTCGCCCTAAGTGCGCCGGGTATGCCCAGACATGGGTCCCGGGCTCACTGTGCCACTGGAATCAAGCTATCCTGGCTGATGAGGGGTGAAACCCCGAAACCGGTCCTAGGATGCTTGTTTCCGGTCCAGGGAGGACCTGGCTTGGCAGTTCGGGCTGGACTGTTCCCATGAGGCACAGGGTCAAGACTGATTTGCATATGGCCAGGTCTAAACTGGGGTGGCACGGTGAGCAAAAGAATAATGGATTTAACCCAGATCTCTTGACTGGGGGTGAATGTTTTGATTTGTTCTACATTCCGTCCATCAATTGTGTGTCTTTTGCTTCCTCGCCCTAAGTGCGCCGGGTATGCCCAGACGTGGGTCCCGGGCTCACTGTGCCACTGGAATCAAGCTATCCTGGCTGATGAGGGGTGAAACCCCGAAACCGGTCCTAGGATGCTTGTTTCCGGTCGAGGGAGGACCTGGCTTGGCAGTTCGGGCTGGACTGTTCCCATGAGGCACAGGGTCAAGACTGATTTGCATATGGCCAGGTCTAAACTGGGGTGGCATGGTGAGCAAAAGAATGATGGATTTAACCCAGATCTCTTGACTGGGGGTGAATGTTTTGATTTGTTCTACATTCCGTCCATCAATTGTGTGTCTTTTGCTTCCTCGCCCTAAGTGCGCCGGGTACTGCCCAGACCTGGGTCCCGGGCTCACTGTGCCACTGGAATCAAACTATCCTGGCTGATGAGGGGTGAAACCCCGAAACCGGTCCTAGGATGCTTGTTTCCGGTCCAAGGAGGACCTGGCTTGGCAGTTCGGGCTGGACTGTTCCCATGAGGCACAGGGTCAAGACTGATTTGCATTTGGCCAGGTCTAAACTGGGGTGGCATGGTGAGCAAAAGAATGATGGATTTAACCCAGATCTCTTGACTGGGGGTGAATGTTTTGATTTGTTCTACATTCCGTCCATCAATTGTGTGTCTTTTGCTTCCTCGCCCTAAGTGCGCCGGGTATGCCCAGACGTGGGTCCCGGGCTCACTGTGCCACTGGAATCAAGCTATCCTGGCTGATGAGGGGTGAAACCCCGAAACCGGTCCTAGGATGCTTGTTTCCGGTCCAGGGAGGACCTGACTTGGCAGTTCGGACTGTACTGTTCCCATGAGGCACAGGGTCAAGCCTGATTTGCATATGGCCAGGTCTAAACTGGGGTGGCATGGTGAGCAAAAGAATGATGGCTTTAACCCAGATCTCTTGACTGGGGGTGAATGTTTTAATTTGTTCTACATTCCGTCCATCAATTGTGTGTCTTTTGCTTCCTCGCCCTAAGTGCGCCGGGTATGCCCAGACGTGGGTCCCGGGCTCACTGTGCCACTGGAATCAAGCTATCCTGGCTGATGAGGGGTGAAACCCCGAAACCGGTCCTAGGATGCTTGTTTCCGGTCCAGGGAGGACCTGGCTTGGCAGTTCGGGCTGGACTGTTCCCATGAGGCACAGGGTCAAGACTGATTTGCATATGGCCAGGTCTAAACTGGGGTGGCATGGTGAGCAAAAGAATGATGGATTTAACCCAGATCTCTTGACTGGGGGTGAATGTTTTGATTTGTTCTACATTCCGTCCATCAATTGTGTGTCTTTTGCTTCCTCGCCCTAAGTGCGCCGGGTATGCCCAGACATGGGTCCCGGGCTCACTGTGCCACTGAAATCAAGCTATCCTGGCTGATGACGGGTGAAACCCCGAAACCGGTCCTAGGATGCTTGTTTCCGGTCCAGGGAGGACCTGGCTTGACAGTTCGGGCTGGACTGTTCCCATGAGGCACAGGGTCAAGACTGATTTGCATATGGCATAGGTCTAAACTGGGGTGGCATGGTGAGCAAAAGAATGATGGATTTAACCCAGATCTCTTGACTGGGGGTGAATGTTTTGATTTGTTCTACATTCCGTCCATCAATTGTGTGTCTTTTGCTTCCTCGCCCTAAGTGCGCCGGGTATGCCCAGACGTGGGTCCCGGGCTCACTGTGCCACTGGAATCAAGCTATCCTGGCTGATGAGGGGTGAAACCCCGAAACCGGTCCTAGGATGCTTGTTTCCGGTCCAAGGAGGACCTGGCTTGGCAGTTCGGGCTGGACTGTTCCCATGAGGCACAGGGTCAAGACTGATTTGCATTTGGCCAGGTCTAAACTAGGGTGGCATGGTGAGCAAAAGAATGATGGATTTAACCCAGATCTCTTGACTGGGGGTGAATGTTTTGATTTGTTCTACATTCCGTCCATCAATTGTGTGTCTTTTGCTTCCTCGCCCTAAGTGCGCCGGGTATGCCCAGACGTGGGTCCCGGGCTCACTGTGCCACTGGAATCAAGCTATCCTGGCTGATGAGGGGTGAAACCCCGAAACCGGTCCTAGGATGCTTGTTTCCGGTCCAGGGAGGACCTGACTTGGCAGTTCGGACTGTACTGTTCCCATGAGGCACAGGGTCATGCCTGATTTGCATATGGCCAGGTCTAAACTGCGGTGGCATGGTGAGCAAAAGAATGATGGATTTAACCCAGATCTCTTGACTGGGGGTAAATGTTTTGATTTGTTCTACATACCGTCCATCAATTGTGTGTCTTTTGCTTCCTCGCCCTAAGTGCGCCGGGTATGCCCAGACGTGGGTCCCGGGCTCACTGTGCCACTGGAATCAAACTATCCTGGCTGATGAGGGGTGAAACCCCGAAACCGGTCCTAGGATGCTTGTTTCCGGTCCAAGGAGGACCTGGCTTGGCAGTTCGGGCTGGACTGTTCCCATGAGGCACAGGGTCAAGACTGATTTGCATTTGGCCAGGTCTAAACTGGGGTGGCATGGTGAGCAAAAGAATGATGGATTTAACCCAGATCTCTTGACTGGGGGTGAATGTTTTGATTTGTTCTACATTCCGTCCATCAATTGTGTGTCTTTTGCTTCCTCGCCCTAAGTGTGCCGGGTATGCCCAGACGTGGGTCCCGGGCTCACTGTGCCACTGGAATCAAGCTATCCTGGCTGATGAGGTGTGAAACCCCGAAACCGGTCCTAGGATGCTTGTTTCCGGTCCAGGGAGGACCTGACTTGGCAGTTCGGACTGTACTGTTCCCATGAGGCACAGGGTCATGCCTGATTTGCATATGGCCAGGTCTAAACTGCGGTGGCATGGTGAGCAAAAGAATGATGGATTTAACCCAGATCTCTTGACTGGGGGTAAATGTTTTGATTTGTTCTACATACCGTCCATCAATTGTGTGTCTTTTGCTTCCTCGCCCTAAGTGCGCCGGGTATGCCCAGACGTGGGTCCCGGGCTCACTGTGCCACTGGAATCAAGCTATCCTGGCTGATGAGGGGTGAAACCCCGAAACCGGTCCTAGGAGGCTTGTTTCCGGTCCAGGGAGGACCTGGCTTGGCAGTTCGGGCTGGACTGTTCCCATGAGGCACAGGGTCAAGACTGATTTGCATATGGCCAGGTCTAAACTGGGGTGGCATGGTGCACAAAAGAATGATGGATTTAACCCAGATCTCTTGACTGGGGGTGAATGTTTTGATTTGTTCTACATTCCGTCCATCAATTGTGTGTCTTTTGCTTCCTCGCCCTAAGTGCGCCGGGTATGCCCAGACATGGGTCCCGGGCTCACTGTGCCACTGGAATCAAGCTATCCTGGCTGATGAGGGGTGAAACCCCGAAACCGGTCCTAGGATGCTTGTTTCCGGTCCAGGGAGGACCTGGCTTGACAGTTCGGGCTGGACTGTTCCCATGAGGCACAGGGTCAAGACTGATTTGCATATGGCCAGGTCTAAACTGGGGTGGCATGGTGAGCAAAAGAATCATGGATTTAACCCAGATCTCTTGACTGGGGGTGAATGTTTTGATTTGTTCTACATTCCGTCCATCAATTGTGTGTTATTTGCTTCCTCGACCTAAGTGCACCGGGTATGCCCAGACGTGGGTCCCGGGCTCACTGTGCCACTGGAATCAAGCTATCGTGGCTGATGAGGGGTGAAACCACGAAACCAGTCCTAGGATGCTTGTTTCCGGTCCAGGGAGGACCTGGCTTGGCAGTTCGGGCTGGACTGTTCCCATGAGGCACAGGGTCAAGACTGATTTGCATATGGTCAGGTCTAAACTGGGGTGGCATGGTGAGCAAAAGAATGATGGATTTAACCCAGTTCTCTTGACTGGGGGTGAATGTTTTGATTTGTTCTACATTCCGTCCATCAATTGTGTGTCTTTTGCTTCCTCGCCCTAAGTGCGCCGGGTATGCCCAGACGTGGGTCCCGGGCTCACTGTGCCACTGGAATCAAGCTATCCTGGCTGATGAGGGGTGAAATCCCGAAACCGGTCCTAGGATGCTTGTTTCCGGTCCAGGGAGGACCTGGCTTGGCAGTTCGGGCTGGACTGTTCCCATGAGGCAAAGGGTCAAGACTGATTTGCATATGGCCAGGTCTAAACTGGGGTGGCACGGTGAGCAAAAGAATGATGGATTTAACCCAGATCTCTTGACTGGGGGTGAATGTTTTGATTTGTTCTACATTCCGTCCATCAATTGTATGTCTTTTGCTTCCTCGCCCTAAGTGCGCCGGGTATGCCCAGACGTGGGTCCCGGGCTCACTGTGCCACTGGAATCAAGCTATCCTGGCTGATGAGGGGTGAAACCCCGAAACCGGTCCTAGGATGCTTGTTTCCGGTCGAGGGAGGACCTGGCTTGGCAGTTCGGGCTGGACTGTTCCCATGAGGCACAGGGTCAAGACTGATTTGCATATGGCCAGGTCTAAACTGGGGTGGCATGGTGCAGCAAAAGAATGATGGATTTAACCCAGATCTCTTGACTGGGGGTGAATGTTTTGATTTGTTCTACATTCCGTCCATCAATTGTGTGTCTTTTGCTTCCTCGCCCTAAGTGCGCCGGGTATGCCCAGACATGGGTCCCGGGCTCACTGTGCCACTGGAATCAAGCTATCCTGGCTGATGAGGGGTGAAACCCCGAAACCGGTCCTAGGATGCTTGTTTCCGGTCCAGGGAGGACCTGGCTTGACAGTTCGGGCTGGACTGTTCCCATGAGGCACAGGGTCAAGACTGATTTGCATATGGCCAGGTCTAAACTGGGGTGGCATGGTGAGCAAAAGAATCATGGATTTAACCCAGATCTCTTGACTGGGGGTGAATGTTTTGATTTGTTCTACATTCCGTCCATCAATTGTGTGTCATTTGCTTCCTCGACCTAAGTGCACCGGGTATGCCCAGACGTGGGTCCCGGGCTCACTGTGCCACTGGAATCAAGCTATCGTGGCTGATGAGGGGTGAAACCACGAAACCAGTCCTAGGATGCTTGTTTCCGGTCCAGGGAGGACCTGGCTTGGCAGTTCGGGCTGGACTGTTCCCATGAGGCACAGGGTCAAGACTGATTTGCATATGGTCAGGTCTAAACTGGGGTGGCATGGTGAGCAAAAGAATGATGGATTTAACCCAGTTCTCTTGACTGGGGGTGAATGTTTTGATTTGTTCTACATTCCGTCCATCAATTGTGTGTCTTTTGCTTCCTCGCCCTAAGTGCGCCGGGTATGCCCAGACGTGGGTCCCGTGCTCACTGTGCCACTGGAATCAAGCTATCCTGGCTGATGAGGGGTGAAATCCCGAAACCGGTCCTAGGATGCTTGTTTCCGGTCCAGGGAGGACCTGGCTTGGCAGTTCGGGCTGGACTGTTCCCATGAGGCAAAGGGTCAAGACTGATTTGCATATGGCCAGGTCTAAACTGGGGTGGCACGGTGAGCAAAAGAATGATGGATTTAACCCAGATCTCTTGACTGGGGGTGAATGTTTTGATTTGTTCTACATTCCGTCCATCAATTGTGTGTCTTTTGCTTCCTCGCCCTAAGTGCGCCGGGTATGCCCAGACGTGGGTCCCGGGCTCACTGTGCCACTGGAATCAAGCTATCCTGGCTGATGAGGGGTGAAACCCCGAAACCGGTCCTAGGATGCTTGTTTCTGGTCGAGGGAGGACCTGGCTTGGCAGTTCGGGCTGGACTGTTCCCATGAGGCACAGGGTCAAGACTGATTTGCATATGGCCAGGTCTAAACTGGGGTGGCATGGTGAGCAAAAGAATGATGGATTTAACCCAGATCTCTTGACTGGGGGTGAATGTTTTGATTTGTTCTACATTCCGTCCATCAATTGTGTGTCTTTTGCTTCCTCGCCCTAAGTGCGCCGGGTACGCCCAGACCTGGGTCCCGGGCTCACTGTGCCACTGGAATCAAGCTATCCTGGCTGATGAGGGTGAAACCCCGAAACCGGTCCTAGGATGCTTGTTTCCGGTCCAAGGAGGACCTGGCTTGGCAGTTCGGGCTGGACTGTTCCCATGAGGCACAGGGTCAAGACTGATTTGCATTTGGCCAGGTCTAAACTGGGATGGCATGGTGAGCAAAAGAATGATGGATTTAACCCAGATCTCTTGACTGGGGGTGAATGTTTTGATTTGTTCTACATTCCGTCCATCAATTGTGTGTCTTTTGCTTCCTCGCCCTAAGTGCGCCGGGTATGCCCAGACGTGGGTCCCGGGCTCACTGTGCCACTGGAATCAAGCTATCCTGGCTGATGAGTGGTGAAACCCCGAAACCGGTCCTAGGATGCTTGTTTCTGGTCCAGGGAGGACCTGACTTGGCAGTTCGGACTGTACTGTTCCCATGAGGCACAGGGTCAAGCCTGATTTGCATATGGCCAGGTCTAAACTGGGGTGGCATGGTGAGCAAAAGAATGATGGATTTAACCCAGATCTCTTGACTGGGGGTGAATGTTTTGATTTGTTCTACATTCCGTCCATCAATTGTGTGTCTTTTGCTTACTCGCCCTAAGTGCGCCGGGTATGCCCAGACGTGGGTCCCGGGCTCACTGTGCCACTGGAATCAAGCTATCCTGGCTGATGAGGGGTGAAACCCCGAAACCGGTCCTAGGATGCTTGTTTCTGGTCGAGGGAGGACCTGGCTTGGCAGTTCGGGCTGGACTGTTCCCATGAGGCACAGGGTCAAGACTGATTTGCATATGGCCAGGTCTAAACTGGGGTGGCATGGTGAGCAAAAGAATGATGGATTTAACCCAGATCTCTTGACTGGGGGTGAATGTTTTGATTTGTTCTACATTCCGTCCATCAATTGTGTGTCTTTTGCTTCCTCGCCCTAAGTGCGCCGGGTACGCCCAGACCTGGGTCCCGGGCTCACTGTGCCACTGGAATCAAGCTATCCTGGCTGATGAGGGGTGAAACCCCGAAACCGGTCCTAGGATGCTTGTTTCCGGTCCAAGGAGGACCTGGCTTGGCAGTTCGGGCTGGACTGTTCCCATGAGGCACAGGGTCAAGACTGATTTGCATTTGGCCAGGTCTAAACTGGGGTGGCATGGTGAGCAAAAGAATGATGGATTTAACCCAGATCTCTTGACTGGGGGTGAATGTTTTGATTTGTTCTACATTCCGTCCATCAATTGTGTGTCTTTTGCTTCCTCGCCCTAAGTGCGCCGGGTATGCCCAGACGTGGGTCCCGGGCTCACTGTGCCACTGGAATCAAGCTATCCTGGCTGATGAGTGGTGAAACCCCGAAACCGGTCCTAGGATGCTTGTTTCTGGTCCAGGGAGGACCTGACTTGGCAGTTCGGACTGTACTGTTCCCATGAGGCACAGGGTCAAGCCTGATTTGCATATGGCCAGGTCTAAACTGGGGTGGCATGGTGAGCAAAAGAATGATGGCTTTAACCCAGATCTCTTGACTGGGGGTGAATGTTTTAATTTGTTCTACATTCCGTCCATCAATTGTGTGTCTTTTGCTTACTCGCCCTAAGTGCGCCGGGTATGCCCAGACGTGGGTCCCGGGCTCACTGTGCCACTGGAATCAAGCTATCCTGGCTGATGAGGGGTGAAACCCCGAAACCGGTCCTAGGATGCTTGTTTCCGGTCCAGGGAGGACCTGGCTTGGCAGTTCGGGCTGGACTGTTCCCATGAGGCACAGGGTCAAGACTGATTTGCATATGGCCAGGTCTAAACTGGGGTGGCATGGTGAGCAAAAGAATGATGGATTTAACCCAGATCTCTTGACTGGGGGTGAATGTTTTGATTTGTTCTACATTCCGTCCATCAATTGTGTGTCTTTTGCTTCCTCGCCCTAAGTGCGCCGGGTATGCCCAGACATGGGTCCCGGGCTCACTGTGCCACTGGAATCAAGCTATCCTGGCTGATGAGGGGTGAAACCCCGAAACCGGTCCTAAGATGCTTGTTTCCGGTCCAGGGAGGACCTGGCTTGACAGTTCGGGCTGGACTGTTCCCATGAGGCACAGGGTCAAGACTGATTTGCATATGGCCAGGTCTAAACTGTGGTGGCATGGTGAGCAAAAGAATGATGGATTTAACCCAGATCTCTTGACTGGGGGTGAATGTTTTGATTTGTTCTACATTCCGTCCATCAATTGTGTGTCATTTGCTTCCTCGACCTAAGTGCGCCGGGTATGCCCAGACGTGGGTCCCGGGCTCACTGTGCCACTGGAATCAAGCTATCGTGGCTGATGAGGGGTGAAACCACGAAACCAGTCCTAGGATGCTTGTTTCCGGTCCAGGGAGGACCTGGCTTGGCAGTTCGGGCTGGACTGTTCCCATGAGGCACAGGGTCAAGACTGATTTGCATATGGTCAGGTCTAAACTGGGGTGGCATGGTGAGCAAAAGAATGATGGATTTAACCCAGTTCTCTTGACTGGGGGTGAATGTTTCGATTTGTTCTACATTCCGTCCGTCAATTGTGTGTCTTTTGCTTCCTCGCCCTAAGTGCGCCGGGTATGCCCAGACGTGGGTCCCGGGCTCACTGTGCCACTGGAATCAAGCTATCCTGGCTGATGAGGGGTGAAATCCCGAAACCGGTCCTAGGATGCTTGTTTCCGGTCCAGGGAGGACCTGGCTTGGCAGTTCGGGCTGGACTGTTCCCATGAGGCAAAGGGTCAAGACTGATTTGCATATGGCCAGGTCTAAACTTGGGTGGCATGGTGAGCAAAAGAATGATGGATTTAACCCAGATCTCTTGACTGGGGGTGAATGTTTTGATTTGTTCTACATTCCGTCCATCAATTGTGTGTCTTTTGCTTCCTTGCCCTAAGTGCGCCGGGTATGCCCAGACATGGGTCCCGGGCTCACTGTGCCACTGGAATCAAGCTATCCTGGCTGATGAGGGGTGAAACCCCGAAACCGGTCCTAGGATGCTTGTTTCCGGTCCAGGGAGGACCTGGCTTGGCAGTTCGGGCTGGACTGTTCCCATGAGGCACAGGGTCAAGACTGATTTGCATATGGCCAGGTCTAAACTGGGGTGGCACGGTGAGCAAAAGAATAATGGATTTAACCCAGATCTCTTGACTGGGGGTGAATGTTTTGATTTGTTCTACATTCCGTCCATCAATTGTGTGTCTTTTGCTTCCTCGCCCTAAGTGCGCCGGGTATGCCCAGACGTGGGTCCCGGGCTCACTGTGCCACTGGAATCAAGCTATCCTGGCTGATGAGGGGTGAAACCCCGAAACCGGTCCTAGGATGCTTGTTTCCGGTCGAGGGAGGACCTGGCTTGGCAGTTCGGGCTGGACTGTTCCCATGAGGCACAGGGTCAAGACTGATTTGCATATGGCCAGGTCTAAACTGGGGTGGCATGGTGAGCAAAAGAATGATGGATTTAACCCAGATCTCTTGACTGGGGGTGAATGTTTTGATTTGTTCTACATTCCGTCCATCAATTGTGTGTCTTTTGCTTCCTCGCCCTAAGTGCGCCGGGTACTCCCAGACCTGGGTCCCGGGCTCACTGTGCCACTGGAATCAAACTATCCTGGCTGATGAGGGGTGAAACCCCGAAACCGGTCCTAGGATGCTTGTTTCCGGTCCAAGGAGGACCTGGCTTGGCAGTTCGGGCTGGACTGTTCCCATGAGGCACAGGGTCAAGACTGATTTGCATTTGGCCAGGTCTAAACTGGGGTGGCATGGTGAGCAAAAGAATGATGGATTTAACCCAGATCTCTTGACTGGGGGTGAATGTTTTGATTTGTTCTACATTCCGTCCATCAATTGTGTGTCTTTTGCTTCCTCGCCCTAAGTGCGCCGGGTATGCCCAGACGTGGGTCCCGGGCTCACTGTGCCACTGGAATCAAGCTATCCTGGCTGATGAGGGGTGAAACCCCGAAACCGGTCCTAGGATGCTTGTTTCCGGTCCAGGGAGGACCTGACTTGGCAGTTCGGACTGTACTGTTCCCATGAGGCACAGGGTCAAGCCTGATTTGCATATGGCCAGGTCTAAACTGGGGTGGCATGGTGAGCAAAAGAATGATGGCTTTAACCCAGATCTCTTGACTGGGGGTGAATGTTTTAATTTGTTCTACATTCCGTCCATCAATTGTGTGTCTTTTGCTTCCTCGCCCTAAGTGCGCCGGGTATGCCCAGACGTGGGTCCCGGGCTCACTGTGCCACTGGAATCAAGCTATCCTGGCTGATGAGGGGTGAAACCCCGAAACCGGTCCTAGGATGCTTGTTTCCGGTCCAGGGAGGACCTGGCTTGGCAGTTCGGGCTGGACTGTTCCCATGAGGCACAGGGTCAAGACTGATTTGCATATGGCCAGGTCTAAACTGGGGTGGCATGGTGAGCAAAAGAATGATGGATTTAACCCAGATCTCTTGACTGGGGGTGAATGTTTTGATTTGTTCTACATTCCGTCCATCAATTGTGTGTCTTTTGCTTCCTCGCCCTAAGTGCGCCGGGTATGCCCAGACATGGGTCCCGGGCTCACTGTGCCACTGAAATCAAGCTATCCTGGCTGATGAGGGGTGAAACCCCGAAACCGGTCCTAGGATGCTTGTTTCCGGTCCAGGGAGGACCTGGCTTGACAGTTCGGGCTGGACTGTTCCCATGAGGCACAGGGTCAAGACTGATTTGCATATGGCATAGGTCTAAACTGGGGTGGCATGGTGAGCAAAAGAACGATGGATTTAACCCAGATCTCTTGACTGGGGGTGAATGTTTTGATTTGTTCTACATTCCGTCCATCAATTGTGTGTCTTTTGCTTCCTCGCCCTAAGTGCGCCGGGTATGCCCAGACGTGGGTCCTGGGCTCACTGTGCCACTGGAATCAAGCTATCCTGGCTGATGAGGGGTGAAACCCCGAAACCGGTCCTAGGATGCTTGTTTCCGGTCCAAGGAGGACCTGGCTTGGCAGTTCGGGCTGGACTGTTCCCATGAGGCACAGGGTCAAGACTGATTTGCATTTGGCCAGGTCTAAACTGGGGTGGCATGGTGAGCAAAAGAATGATGGATTTAACCCAGATCTCTTGACTGGGGGTGAATGTTTTGATTTGTTCTACATTCCGTCCATCAATTGTGTGTCTTTTGCTTCCTCGCCCTAAGTGCGCCGGGTATGCCCAGACGTGGGTCCCGGGCTCACTGTGCCACTGGAATCAAGCTATCCTGGCTGATGAGGGGTGAAACCCCGAAACCGGTCCTAGGATGCTTGTTTCCGGTCCAGGGAGGACCTGACTTGGCAGTTCGGACTGTACTGTTCCCATGAGGCACAGGGTCATGCCTGATTTGCATATGGCCAGGTCTAAACTGCGGTGGCATGGTGAGCAAAAGAATGATGGATTTAACCCAGATCTCTTGACTGGGGGTAAATGTTTTGATTTGTTCTACATACCGTCCATCAATTGTGTGTCTTTTGCTTCCTCGCCCTAAGTGCGCCGGGTATGCCCAGACGTGGGTCCCGGGCTCACTGTGCCACTGGAATCAAGCTATCCTGGCTGATGAGGGGTGAAACCCCGAAACCGGTCCTAGGAGGCTTGTTTCCGGTCCAGGGAGGACCTGGCTTGGCAGTTCGGGCTGGACTGTTCCCATGAGGCACAGGGTCAAGACTGATTTGCATATGGCCAGGTCTAAACTGGGGTGGCATGGTGCACAAAAGAATGATGGATTTAACCCAGATCTCTTGACTGGGGGTGAATGTTTTGATTTGTTCTACATTCCGTCCATCAATTGTGTGTCTTTTGCTTCCTCGCCCTAAGTGCGCCGGGTATGCCCAGACATGGGTCCCGGGCTCACTGTGCCACTGGAATCAAGCTATCCTGGCTGATGAGGGGTGAAACCCCGAAACCGGTCCTAGGATGCTTGTTTCCGGTCCAGGGAGGACCTGGCTTGACAGTTCGGGCTGGACTGTTCCCATGAGGCACAGGGTCAAGACTGATTTGCATATGGCCAGGTCTAAACTGGGGTGGCATGGTGAGCAAAAGAATCATGGATTTAACCCAGATCTCTTGACTGGGGGTGAATGTTTTGATTTGTTCTACATTCCGTCCATCAATTGTGTGTCATTTGCTTCCTCGACCTAAGTGCACCGGGTATGCCCAGACGTGGGTCCCGGGCTCACTGTGCCACTGGAATCAAGCTATCGTGGCTGATGAGGGGTGAAACCACGAAACCAGTCCTAGGATGCTTGTTTCCGGTCCAGGGAGGACCTGGCTTGGCAGTTCGGGCTGGACTGTTCCCATGAGGCACAGGGTCAAGACTGATTTGCATATGGTCAGGTCTAAACTGGGGTGGCATGGTGAGCAAAAGAATGATGGATTTAACCCAGTTCTCTTGACTGGGGGTGAATGTTTTGATTTGTTCTACATTCCGTCCATCAATTGTGTGTCTTTTGCTTCCTCGCCCTAAGTGCGCCGGGTATGCCCAGACGTGGGTCCCGGGCTCACTGTGCCACTGGAATCAAGCTATCCTGGCTGATGAGGGGTGAAATCCCGAAACCGGTCCTAGGATGCTTGTTTCCGGTCCAGGGAGGACCTGGCTTGGCAGTTCGGGCTGGACTGTTCCCATGAGGCAAAGGGTCAAGACTGATTTGCATATGGCCAGGTCTAAACTGGGGTGGCACGGTGAGCAAAAGAATGATGGATTTAACCCAGATCTCTTGACTGGGGGTGAATGTTTTGATTTGTTCTACATTCCGTCCATCAATTGTGTGTCTTTTGCTTCCTCGCCCTAAGTGCGCCGGGTATGCCCAGACGTGGGTCCCGGGCTCACTGTGCCACTGGAATCAAGCTATCCTGGCTGATGAGGGTGAAACCCCGAAACCGGTCCTAGGATGCTTGTTTCCGGTCGAGGGAGGACCTGGCTTGGCAGTTCGGGCTGGACTGTTCCCATGAGGCACAGGGTCAAGACTGATTTGCATATGGCCAGGTCTAAACTGGGGTGGCATGGTGAGCAAAAGAATGATGGATTTAACCCAGATCTCTTTACTGGGGGTGAATGTTTTGATTTGTTCTACATTCCGTCCATCAATTGTGTGTCTTTTGCTTCCTCGCCCTAAGTGCGCCGGGTACGCCCAGACCTGGGTCCCGGGCTCACTGTGCCACTGGAATCAAGCTATCCTGGCTGATGAGGGTGAAACCCCGAAACCGGTCCTAGGATGCTTGTTTCCGGTCGAGGGAGGACCTGGCTTGGCAGTTCGGGCTGGACTGTTCCCATGAGGCACAGGGTCAAGACTGATTTGCATATGGCCAGGTCTAAACTGGGGTGGCATGGTGAGCAAAAGAATGATGGATTTAACCCAGATCTCTTGACTGGGGGTGAATGTTTTGATTTGTTCTACATTCCGTCCATCAATTGTGTGTCTTTTGCTTCCTCGCCCTAAGTGCGCCGGGTACTCCCAGACCTGGGTCCCGGGCTCACTGTGCCACTGGAATCAAACTATCCTGGCTGATGAGGGGTGAAACCCCGAAACCGGTCCTAGGATGCTTGTTTCCGGTCCAAGGAGGACCTGGCTTGGCAGTTCGGGCTGGACTGTTCCCATGAGGCACAGGGTCAAGACTGATTTGCATTTGGCCAGGTCTAAACTGGGGTGGCATGGTGAGCAAAAGAATGATGGATTTAACCCAGATCTCTTGACTGGGGGTGAATGTTTTGATTTGTTCTACATTCCGTCCATCAATTGTGTGTCTTTTGCTTCCTCGCCCTAAGTGCGCCGGGTATGCCCAGACGTGGGTCCCGGGCTCACTGTGCCACTGGAATCAAGCTATCCTGGCTGATGAGGGGTGAAACCCCGAAACCGGTCCTAGGATGCTTGTTTCCGGTCCAGGGAGGACCTGACTTGGCAGTTCGGACTGTACTGTTCCCATGAGGCACAGGGTCAAGCCTGATTTGCATATGGCCAGGTCTAAACTGGGGTGGCATGGTGAGCAAAAGAATGATGGCTTTAACCCAGATCTCTTGACTGGGGGTGAATGTTTTAATTTGTTCTACATTCCGTCCATCAATTGTGTGTCTTTTGCTTCCTCGCCCTAAGTGCGCCGGGTATGCCCAGACGTGGGTCCCGGGCTCACTGTGCCACTGGAATCAAGCTATCCTGGCTGATGAGGGGTGAAACCCCGAAACCGGTCCTAGGATGCTTGTTTCCGGTCCAGGGAGGACCTGGCTTGGCAGTTCGGGCTGGACTGTTCCCATGAGGCACAGGGTCAAGACTGATTTGCATATGGCCAGGTCTAAACTGGGGTGGCATGGTGAGCAAAAGAATGATGGATTTAACCCAGATCTCTTGACTGGGGGTGAATGTTTTGATTTGTTCTACATTCCGTCCATCAATTGTGTGTCTTTTGCTTCCTCGCCCTAAGTGCGCCGGGTATGCCCAGACATGGGTCCCGGGCTCACTGTGCCACTGAAATCAAGCTATCCTGGCTGATGAGGGGTGAAACCCCGAAACCGGTCCTAGGATGCTTGTTTCCGGTCCAGGGAGGACCTGGCTTGACAGTTCGGGCTGGACTGTTCCCATGAGGCACAGGGTCAAGACTGATTTGCATATGGCATAGGTCTAAACTGGGGTGGCATGGTGAGCAAAAGAATGATGGATTTAACCCAGATCTCTTGACTGGGGGTGAATGTTTTGATTTGTTCTACATTCCGTCCATCAATTGTGTGTCTTTTGCTTCCTCGCCCTAAGTGCGCCGGGTATGCCCAGACGTGGGTCCTGGGCTCACTGTGCCACTGGAATCAAGCTATCCTGGCTGATGAGGGGTGAAACCCCGAAACCGGTCCTAGGATGCTTGTTTCCGGTCCAAGGAGGACCTGGCTTGGCAGTTCGGGCTGGACTGTTCCCATGAGGCACAGGGTCAAGACTGATTTGCATTTGGCCAGGTCTAAACTGGGGTGGCATGGTGAGCAAAAGAATGATGGATTTAACCCAGATCTCTTGACTGGGGGTGAATGTTTTGATTTGTTCTACATTCCGTCCATCAATTGTGTGTCTTTTGCTTCCTCGCCCTAAGTGCGCCGGGTATGCCCAGACGTGGGTCCCGGGCTCACTGTGCCACTGGAATCAAGCTATCCTGGCTGATGAGGGGTGAAACCCCGAAACCGGTCCTAGGATGCTTGTTTCCGGTCCAGGGAGGACCTGACTTGGCAGTTCGGACTGTACTGTTCCCATGAGGCACAGGGTCATGCCTGATTTGCATATGGCCAGGTCTAAACTGCGGTGGCATGGTGAGCAAAAGAATGATGGATTTAACCCAGATCTCTTGACTGGGGGTAAATGTTTTGATTTGTTCTACATACCGTCCATCAATTGTGTGTCTTTTGCTTCCTCGCCCTAAGTGCGCCGGGTATGCCCAGACGTGGGTCCCGGGCTCACTGTGCCACTGGAATCAAGCTATCCTGGCTGATGAGGGGTGAAACCCCGAAACCGGTCCTAGGAGGCTTGTTTCCGGTCCAGGGAGGACCTGGCTTGGCAGTTCGGGCTGGACTGTTCCCATGAGGCACAGGGTCAAGACTGATTTGCATATGGCCAGGTCTAAACTGGGGTGGCATGGTGCACAAAAGAATGATGGATTTAACCCAGATCTCTTGACTGGGGGTGAATGTTTTGATTTGTTCTACATTCCGTCCATCAATTGTGTGTCTTTTGCTTCCTCGCCCTAAGTGCGCCGGGTATGCCCAGACATGGGTCCCGGGCTCACTGTGCCACTGGAATCAAGCTATCCTGGCTGATGAGGGGTGAAACCCCGAAACCGGTCCTAGGATGCTTGTTTCCGGTCCAGGGAGGACCTGGCTTGACAGTTCGGGCTGGACTGTTCCCATGAGGCACAGGGTCAAGACTGATTTGCATATGGCCAGGTCTAAACTGGGGTGGCATGGTGAGCAAAAGAATCATGGATTTAACCCAGATCTCTTGACTGGGGGTGAATGTTTTGATTTGTTCTACATTCCGTCCATCAATTGTGTGTCATTTGCTTCCTCGACCTAAGTGCACCGGGTATGCCCAGACGTGGGTCCCGGGCTCACTGTGCCACTGGAATCAAGCTATCGTGGCTGATGAGGGGTGAAACCACGAAACCAGTCCTAGGATGCTTGTTTCCGGTCCAGGGAGGACCTGGCTTGGCAGTTCGGGCTGGACTGTTCCCATGAGGCACAGGGTCAAGACTGATTTGCATATGGTCAGGTCTAAACTGGGGTGGCATGGTGAGCAAAAGAATGATGGATTTAACCCAGTTCTCTTGACTGGGGGTGAATGTTTTGATTTGTTCTACATTCCGTCCATCAATTGTGTGTCTTTTGCTTCCTCGCCCTAAGTGCGCCGGGTATGCCGGCCCAGACGTGGGTCCCGGGCTCACTGTGCCACTGGAATCAAGCTATCCTGGCTGATGAGGGGTGAAATCCCGAAACCGGTCCTAGGATGCTTGTTTCCGGTCCAGGGAGGACCTGGCTTGGCAGTTCGGGCTGGACTGTTCCCATGAGGCAAAGGGTCAAGACTGATTTGCATATGGCCAGGTCTAAACTGGGGTGGCACGGTGAGCAAAAGAATGATGGATTTAACCCAGATCTCTTGACTGGGGGTGAATGTTTTGATTTGTTCTACATTCCGTCCATCAATTGTGTGTCTTTTGCTTCCTCGCCCTAAGTGCGCCGGGTATGCCCAGACGTGGGTCCCGGGCTCACTGTGCCACTGGAATCAAGCTATCCTGGCTGATGAGGGGTGAAACCCCGAAACCGGTCCTAGGATGCTTGTTTCCGGTCGAGGGAGGACCTGGCTTGGCAGTTCGGGCTGGACTGTTCCCATGAGGCACAGGGTCAAGACTGATTTGCATATGGCCAGGTCTAAACTGGGGTGGCATGGTGAGCAAAAGAATGATGGATTTAACCCAGATCTCTTTACTGGGGGTGAATGTTTTGATTTGTTCTACATTCCGTCCATCAATTGTGTGTCTTTTGCTTCCTCGCCCTAAGTGCGCCGGGTACGCCCAGACCTGGGTCCCGGGCTCACTGTGCCACTGGAATCAAGCTATCCTGGCTGATGAGGGGTGAAACCCCGAAACCGGTCCTAGGATGCTTGTTTCCGGTCCAAGGAGGACCTGGCTTGGCAGTTCGGGCTGGACTGTTCCCATGAGGCACAGGGTCAAGACTGATTTGCATTTGGCCAGGTCTAAACTGGGGTGGCATGGTGAGCAAAAGAATGATGGATTTAACCCAGATCTCTTGACTGGGGGTGAATGTTTTGATTTGTTCTACATTCCGTCCATCAATTGTGTGTCTTTTGCTTCCTCGCCCTAAGTGCGCCGGGTATGCCCAGACGTGGGTCCCGGGCTCACTGTGCCACTGGAATCAAGCTATCCTGGCTGATGAGGGATGAAACCCCGAAACCGGTCCTAGGATGCTTGTTTCCGGTCCAGGGAGGACCTGACTTGGCAGTTCGGACTGTACTGTTCCCATGAGGCACAGGGTCAAGCCTGATTTGCATATGGCCAGGTCTAAACTGGGGTGGCATGGTGAGCAAAAGAATGATGGCTTTAACCCAGATCTCTTGACTGGGGGTGAATGTTTTAATTTGTTCTACATTCCGTCCATCAATTGTGTGTCTTTTGCTTCCTCGCCCTAAGTGCGCCGGGTATGCCCAGACGTGGGTCCCGGGCTCACTGTGCCACTGGAATCAAGCTATCCTGGCTGATGAGGGGTGAAACCCCGAAACCGGTCCTAGGATGCTTGTTTCTGGTCCAGGGAGGACCTGGCTTGGCAGTTCGGGCTGGACTGTTCCCATGAGGCACAGGGTCAAGACTGATTTGCATATGGCCAGGTCTAAACTGGGGTGGCATGGTGAGCAAGAGAATGATGGATTTAACCCAGATCTCTTGACTGGGGGTGAATGTTTTGATTTGTTCTACATTCCGTCCATCAATTGTGTGTCTTTTGCTTCCTCGCCCTAAGTGCGCCGGGTATGCCCAGACGTGGGTCCCGGGCTCACTGTGCCACTGGAATCAAGCTATCCTGGCTGATGAGGGGTGAAACCACGAAACCAGTCCTAGGATGCTTGTTTCCGGTCCAGGGAGGACCTGGCTTGGCAGTTCGGGCTGGAGTGTTCCCACGAGGCACAGGGTCAAGACTGATTTGCATATGGCCAGGTCTAAACTGGGGTGGCATGGTGAGCAAAAGAATTATGGATTTAACCCAGTTCTCTTGACTGGGGGTGAATGTTTTGATTTGTTCTACATTCCGTCCATCAATTGTGTGTCTTTTGCTTCCTCGCCCTAAGTGCGCCGGGTATGACCAGACGTGGGTCCCGGGCTCACTGTGCCACTGGAATCAAGCTATCCTGGCTGATGAGGGGTGAAATCCCGAAACCGGTCCTAGGATGCTTGTTTCCGGTCCAGGGAGGACCTGGCTTGGCAGTTCGGGCTGGACTGTTCCCATGAGGCAAAGGGTCAAGACTGACTTGCATATGGCCAGGTCTAAACTGGGGTGGCATGGTGAGCAAAAGAATGATGGATTTAACCCAGATCTCTTGACTGGGGGTGAATGTTTTGATTTGTTCTACATTCCGTCCATCAATTGTGTGTCTTTTGCTTCCTCGCCCTAAGTGCGCCGGGTATGACCAGACGTGGGTCCCGGGCTCACTGTGCCACTGGAATCAAGCTATCCTGGCTGATGAGGTGTGAAACCCCGAAACCGGTCCTAGGATGCTTGTTTCCGGTCCAGGGAGGACCTGGCTTGGCAGTTCGGGCTGGACTGTTCCCATGAGGCACAGGGTCAAGACTGATTTGCATATGGCCAGGTCTAAACTGGGGTGGCATGGTGCGCAAAAGAATGATGGATTTAACCCAGATCTCTTGACTGGGGGTGAATGTTTTGATTTGTTCTACATTCCGTCCATCAATTGTGTGTCTTTTGCTTCCTCGCCCTAAGTGCGCCGGGTATGCCCAGACATGGGTCCCGGGCTCACTGTGCCACTGGAATCAAGCTATCCTGGCTGATGAGGGGTGAAACCCCGAAACCGGTCCTAGGATGCTTGTTTCCGGTCCAGGGAGGACCTGGCTTGACAGTTCGGGCTGGACTGTTCACATGAGGCACAGGGTCAAGACTGATTTGCATATGGCATAGGTCTAAACTGGGGTGGCATGGTGAGCAAAAGAATGATGGATTTAACCCAGATCTCTTGACTGGGGGTCAATGTTTTGATTTGTTCTACATTCTGTCCATCAATTGTGTGTCTTTTGCTTCCTCGCCCTAAGTGCGCCGGTTATGCCCAGACATGGGTCCCGGGCTCACTGTGCCACTGGAATCAAGCTATCCTGGCTGATGAGGGGTGAAACCCCGAAACCGGTCCTAGGATGCTTGTTTCCGGTCCAGGGAGGACCTGGCTTGGCAGTTCGGGCTGGACTGTTCCCATGAGGCACAGTTTCAAGACTGATTTGCATATGGCCAGGTCTAAACTGGGGTGGCATGGTGAGCAAAAGAATGATGGATTTAACCCAGATCTCTTGACTGGGGGTGAATGTTTTGATTTGTTCTACATTCCGTCCATCAATTGTGTGTCTTTTGCTTCCTCGCCCTAAGTGCGCCGGGTATGCCCAGACGTGGGTCCCGGGCTTACTGTGCCACTGGAATCAAGCTATCCTGGCTGATGAGAGGTGAAACCCCGAAACCGGTCCTAGGATGCTTGTTTCCGGTCCAGGGAGGACCTGGCTTGGCAGTTCGGGCTGGACTGTTCCCATGAGGCACAGGGTCAAGACTGATTTGCATATGGCCAGGTCTAAAATGGGGTGGCATGGTGAGCAAAAAAATGATGGATTTAACCCAGTTCTCTTGACTGGGGGTGAATGTTTTGATTTGTTCTACATTCCGTCCATCAATTGTGTGTCTTTTGCTTCCTCGCCCTAAGTGCGCCGGGTATGCCCAGACGTGAGTCCCGGGCTCACTGTGCCACTGGATTCAAGCTATCCTGGCTGATGAGAGGTGAAACTCCGAAACCGGTCCTAGGATGCTTGTTTCCGGTCCAGGGAGGACCTGGCTTGGCAGTTCGGGCTGGACTGTTCCTATGAGGCATAGGGTCAACACTGATTTGCATATGGCCAGGTCTAAACTGGGGTGGCATGGTGAGCAAAAGAATGATGGATTTAACCCAGATCTCTTGACTGGAGGTGAATGTTTTGATTTGTTCTACATTCCATCCATTAATTGTGTGTCTTTTGCTTCCTTGCCCTAAGTGCGCCGGGTATGCCCAGACGTGGGTCCCGGGCTCACTGTGCCACTGGAATCAAGCTATCCTGGCTGATGAGGGTTGAAACCCCGAAACCGGTCCTAGGAGGCTTGTTTCCGGTCCAGGGAGGACCTGGCTTGGCAGTTCGGGCTGGACTGTTCCCATGAGGCACAGGGTCAAGACTGATTTGCATATGGCCAGGTCTAAACTGGGGTGGCATGGTGCGCAAAAGAATGATGGATTTAACCCAGATCTCTTGACTGGGGGTGAATGTTTTGATTTGTTCTACATACCGTCCATCAATTGTGTGTCTTTTGCTTCCTCGCCCTAAGTGCGCCGGGTATGCCCAGACGTGGGTCCCGGGCTCACTGTGCCACTGGAATCAAGCTATCCTGGCTGATGAGGGGTGAAACCCCGAAACCAGTCCTAGGATGCTTGTTTCTGGTCCAGGGAGGACCTGGCTTGGCAGTTCGGGCTGGACTGTTCCCATGAGGCACAGGGTCAAGACTGATTTGCATATGGCCAGGTCTAAACTGGGGTGGCATGGTGAACAAAAGAATGATGGATTTAACCCAGATCTCTTGACTGGGGGTGAATGTTTTGATTTGTTCTACATTCCATCCATCAATTGTGTGTCTTTTGCTTCCTTGCCCTAAGTGCGCCGGGTATGCCCAGATGTGGGTCCCGGGCTCACTGTGCCACTGGAATCAAGCTATCCTGGCTGATGAGGGGTGAAACCCCGAAACCGGTCCTAGGATGCTTGTTTCCGGTCCAGGGAGGACCTGGCTTGGCAGTTCGGGCTGGACTGTTCCCATGAGGCACAGGGTCAAGACTGATTTGCATATGGCCAGGTCTAAACTGGGGTGGCATGGTGCACAAAAGAATGATGGATTTAACCCAGATCTCTTGACTGGGGGTGAATGTTTTGATTTGTTTTACATTCCGTCCATCAATTGTGTGTCTTTTGCTTCCTCGCCCTAAGTGCGCCGGGTATGCCCAGACATGGGTCCCGGGCTCACTGTGCCACTGGAATCAATCTATCCTGGCTGATGAGGGGTGAAACCCCGAAACCGGTCCTAGGATGCTTGTTTCCGGTCCAGGGAGGACCTGGCTTGACAGTTCGGGCTGGACTGTTCCCATGAGGCACAGGGTCAACACTGATTTGCATATGGCATAGGTCTAAACTGGGGTGGCATGGTGAGCAAAAGAATGATGGATTTAACCCAGATCTCTTGACTGGGGGTGAATGTTTTGATTTGTTCTACATTCCGTCCATCAATTGTGTGTCTTTTGCTTCCTCGCCCTAAGTGTGCCGGGTATGCCCAGACGTGGGTCCCGGGCTCACTGTGCCACTGGAATCAAGCTATCCTGGCTGATGAGGGGTGAAACCCCGAAACCGGTCCTAGAATGCTTGTTTCCGGTCCAGGGAGGACCTGGCTTGGCAGTTCGGGCTGGACTGTTCCCATGAGGCACAGTTTCAAGACTGATTTGCATATGGCCAGGTCTAAACTGGGGTGGCATGGTGAGCAAAAGAATGATGGATTTAACCCAGATCTCTTGACTGGGGGTGAATGTTTTGATTTGTTCTACATTCCGTCCATCAATTGTGTGTCTTTTGCTTCCTCGCCCTAAGTGCGCCGGGTATGCCCAGACGTCGGTTCCGGGCTTACTGTGCCACTGGAATCAAGCTATCCTGGCTGATGAGAGGTGAAACCCCGAAACCGGTCCTAGGATGCTTGTTTCCGGTCCAGGGAGGACCTGGCTTGGCAGTTCGGGCTGGACTGTTCCCATGAGGCACAGGGTCAAGACTGATTTGCATATGGCCAGGTCTAAACTGGGGTGGCATGGTGAGCAAAAGAATGATGGATTTAACCCAGATCTCTTGACTGGGGGTGAATGTTTTGATTTGTTCTACATACCGTCCATCAATTGTGTGTCTTTTGCTTCCTCGCCCTAAGTGCGCCGGGTATGCCCAGACGTGGGTCCCGGGCCCACTGTGCCACTGGAATCAAGCTATCCTGGCTGATGAGGGGTGAAACCCCGAAACCGGTCTTAGGAGGCTTGTTTCCGGTCCAGGGAGGACCTGGCTTGGCAGTTCGGGCTGGACTGTTCCCATGAGGCACAGGGTCAAGACTGATTTGCATATGGCCAGGTCTAAACTGGGGTGGCATGGTGCACAAAAGAATGATGGATTTAACCCAGATCTCTTGACTGGGGGTGAATGTTTTGATTTGTTCTACATTCCGTCCATCAATTATGTGTCTTTTGCTTCCTCGCCCTAAGTGCGCCGGGTATGCCCAGACATGGGTCCCGGGCTCACTGTGCCACTGGAATCAAGCTATCCTGGCTGATGAGGGGTGAAACCCCGAAACCGGTCCTAGGATGCTTGTTTCCGGTCCAGGGAGGACCTGGCTTGACAGTTCGGGCTGGACTGTTCCCATGAGGCACAGGGTCAAGACTGATTTGCATATGGCATAGGTCTTAACTGGGGTGGCATGGTGAGCAAAAGAATGATGGATTTAACCCAGATCTCTTGACTGGGGGTGAATGTTTTGATTTGTTCTACATTCCGTCCATCAATTGTGTGTCTTTTGCTTCCTCGCCCTAAGTGCGCCGGGTATACCCAGACGTGGGTCCCGGGCTCACTGTGCCACTGGAATCAAGCTATCCTGGCTGATGAGGGGTGAAACCCCGAAACCGGTCCTAGGATGCTTGTTTCCGGTCCAGGGAGGACCTGGCTTGGCAGTTCGGGCTGGACTGTTCCCATGAGGCACAGTTTCAAGACTGATTTGCATATGGCCAGGTCTAAACTGGGGTGGCATGGTGAGCAAAAGAATGATGGACTTAACCCAGATCTCTTGACTGGGGGTGAATGTTTTGATTTGTTCTACATTCCGTCCATCAATTGTGTGTCTTTTGCTTCCTCGCCCTAAGTGCGCCGGGTATGCCCAGACGTGGGTCCCGGGCTCACTGTGCCACTGGAATCAAGCTATCCTGGCTGATGAGGGTGAATCCCCGAAACCGGTCCTAGGATGCTTGTTTCCGGTCCAGGGAGGACCTGGCTTGGCAGTTCGGGCTGGACTGTTCCCATGAGGCACAGGGTCAAGACTGATTTGCATATGGCCAGGTCTAAACTGGGGTGGCATGGTGAGCAAAAGAATGATGGATTTAACCCAGATCTCTTGACTGGGGGTGAATGTTTTGATTTGTTCTACATTCCGTCCATCAATTGTGTGTCTTTTGACCTGCCGTTGTGAGCCTGCTGCCGCCCTGTTGCCCTGTTAAAAGCACCAAAGCTGAAAATCAATGCTTAGCTTAGGCAACAGCTCCTTTATTTACTCTCCCCATGGGTGTACAATTTAACTTTATATTAGCCACTAAACTACCGCATGGTATAGAATTTTAGAGGGGCTGCATCTCATTATTTGTCAGAGCTCTTACACAGTGATACATTTATAGCCACGGAGATCTACATTGCACTAATGTGCGATAATATGCTGCATCACTAAATATTTATAAAGTCCCAAATGCGAGACCGATTGCATTGCAAATGCTTGTTTTAAATGCATCCCGTTTTCCTTAAAGGAAAACGGGATGCATTTAAAAAAAAAAAAAATGAAACGTTTTCGTTTAATTTTTTAAGGGTAGGCAGTGGTCCCGGACCACTGCCTGCCCTTAAAAAATAATATTGCATGCACCCTTCCCATTTGCAAATGCATTACCACCTACTTGAAGTAGGTGGTAATTTTCGAGTGTTTTGCGACCGCAATTGCAGTTGCAAAACATTGGTTCATAGCTTTGCGGTCGCTATTAGGAAGGGAACGCCCCTTCCTAATAGCGAGTCGCAAAACAGCATTTTGCGACTCGCAATTTATTTGCGAGTCGCAAAACACTATTTGTACATGGGCCCATGCTTTTTAGCGTGCTCAAACGGGTCTAAGACCCATTTGCGCACGCTAAAAAGCATCGTACATCTGTCCCCAAGTAATTAAATTGAGCCTGAACTGCCCACCGTCACTGAGATGATGACAGGATCTACCTAATACAACAATCAACGTGAATGTGTGGTAAGGGAAGGGAGGTGGAAGGTGGTATTTCCACTTGCTGATTTCAAGGCTGTGAAGAACTACAGGAGATGTAGAAGCACTATTCAGGGATGCATTTGAAACGCATTTTGACTAGATAAATGTAAACGAGTGACTCCTGCGGTATAAAATGAACTGTAATTTGGATTGCGCAGCGGTCGAACAATGATATTTTATTTGTTTCAAAATGCGCACTCCTAAGAGAGAATGTGACTGGTGTCTTTAAATAACACGTGGTCACACTAAAAGAAAAGAGTCTCACCTGTGATCAAGCCTCATTCAGAGCTTAAACGTGTAAGGATTATGAGCAACCTACTGCATGTCTTTCTGTGAAATAAAAGTGCCTGCAGCCTTTTGAAACTTTTTTATCGGCATGCTTCTTTTGAGGAGAAGTGGGTGAAGTGTTCATAATATTGTGGGAGGCTCCATGCCCGCATTGCTTAGGCCACCCTGCTCGGTTCTGGGCTCCTGTTCGGAGCATTGTAATGGATTTTAAGTAATTAAAGTGAGCCTGAACTGCCTGCCCTCACTGTGATGATGACAAGGTTTCCCTAATACAGCACTTGAAGTGAAAGTGTGGCAAGAGAAGTGAGGTGGAAAATGGCATTTCCACTTGCTGATTTCGAGGCTGTGATTTGCAGACACATAGGGGGATATTCACAAGAACGTGCGCTAAACATCTCCAGAAAATGTTAACGCAACTTTACACATCGCAGTCTATCACGGGAAAATAACCCCGTGTTAACCTGGAATTCACAACACGGCGGTACCATGCGATAGTCCTCCGAAAAAGCGGCCAATGTCCGCGATACAACCACCGCAACGGAGTCAAAAACACAAACCCCAACACCAAAAAACGTGCGATGAGCCCATTCGCGATGAGGAAATCAGCGATAAGCAGCGCCAGGCCTTCCATACACACACGGCAGGCGGGAAAATCACTACAAAAGTAGAAAAAACACACAAACACAAAATGACCAACACCCAAGCACCATGGAGGCAGCCGGAGCAGGTACAGAGGACGAGCGGAACCCCACAAGCACCCCGGACGACCAGCCGGGGACCTCTGTGACAGGGAAGGGCAAGGACAAGAAGAAGAGGAAGATGAAGTTCAGTCCGCAGGAGAACAGGATCCTGGTCACGGAGTTGATAGAACACTATCAACAACTGTTCGTCGCCTCCAATGTGTCATTGGGCACCAAAAATGGATTATGGCGGGCCATCGTGGACAAGGTGAATGCCGTCGGAGAGAGATCAATGGACGAGGTCAAGAGGCGATGGATTGACATCAAGCGCAAGACCAAGGAGAAACTCGCAGGCAACCAGAAGGCAGCAATGCAGACTGGAGGTGGGAGCCCAGCGCCACAGCTGGAGCTGGATGACATGGAGGAGCTGGTGTCAACAGTCATCAGTGTGGAGACCGTGGCAGGAGTCGGGGCACCGGACACAGCTCGATATGACACAACACAACGGCAACAGGGTGAGTAACCACCAGGTACTGGGGGGACGGGGGGAGATGGCCACAATGGCACACATGCACAATCAAGCAGAGCACAGTGCACACCCACAATGACTCTGGATCATGGCCCTGATCAACAGCCTATCACAATGTACATTGCCATGCTGTCTGAATGTGAACATGTACCATGCGTCTACATACATGTGGACACATTGTAACACAGCATCTCCCCTTCACATTGCAGGGGCACCGTCAACGCCACCTGCAGAGCAGTCCCAGCCACTCTTCACTGATGACGAGGAGGACACCACCAGCATCGACACCCAAGCCCTCCAAGACATCATTGAGCTCATCAGCCAATCACCTCCAGGACCAGGGCAGCTCAGCTGCATCGAGGAGACCCCACCCACCCCACAACCACCTATCAGGAGGCACCCACAACCCCGGCTGTCTCCCAAGACCCCCCCGAACAACACATGGCCTTCCAACGCCGTGTGTAGGAGGTCCAGAGGGAGATAGCTGAGCAGGTGCGGGTGGGGTTCGACCTCATGGCTACCAAACTTGACGCCATCCATGGGTGTCTGAGTCCCATCAGGGACCACCTCCAGTCCCTAACGGACACCCACACGCCGCTCCATGGTCTCCAATGAGCCCTGGCTGACATCGCTGGAGTCATGTCTCGGAGACAAGAACACCTGTCCGCTCAGAGTGGCTCCAGCGATCTCAGCCGTGAGATGGCACACATGCGGAGGCTCATGGAGGACATGGTGCGGATGGAGGCGGAAAGGATGGCAGCCACCGCTGTACATCAGCGAAATGTAGCTGGGATCTACCATGCCCTGCATGTCCTCATCATGGCATTGCTGCCACAAGGCGTGGCGCAGATGAATGCTGCTGCTCCTACACCATCCACATCTCCGCCCCCCTGGTGTGTCAGTGCCTCACAGTGCAGCAGGCATTTCCACTCCGGAACCTGATGTGTCACTGCCACACAGTGCGGCCGACAATCCACCTCTGGCCCCTGATGTGTCAGTGGCACACAGTGCCATAGCCGGAACTGCACCACCCACAGGTGGGGCAGAGCACACATCCGAGGACGAGGACGTGGATGGGCTTGAGTTCAGAAGGAGGCACTAGCATTCATGTCCGCCACCTGGCCTGTTTCTGCTTGGTGCCGCACATCGCCCCATGACCTTCCACTGACCCCCGATACACTCTGCTGCACTCACCTTGGACCGCGACATGGACTGCCATATCCTGTTTGGTGACCAATGACACGGCGACCAGACTGCGGACTGTACCCTTCCTCTTCCACTGTACTTGTCATTCCCCGATGGACTCTGGCTGGCCCTCCACGGGCCCATATTGTGAAGTGGGGTTGGCATGGCCCTGTACTGCTCCAGCTGCAAAACTTCACTGCATGTGCATTAAACATTCAGAAACGCACTGCTGTGTCATGTCTTTCATCATTCCTGTATGAATGTGTGGATGAATGTAGGCTCAGTGATTCCCCCCAACGTCAATGATGCTCATCTAGTGGGAATCCAGTCACAGTGTGCTACATTGCCGACTGCGTTCCGGGTGCCGCAGACACCACAACAGGGACACACGCATTAGTCACTTCCTTGTCCGGACATGGACTGAACCACGCCCAGAGCCCCCGAGTCATTGTTGCAAGCCCTGCGCTGGTCCGGCGTACGCCAGGCCAGACCACTCCGCATACGCTCCGAGGGGGGGGCCCACATAGCTACATGTCGCAGGCGTACACGCTAGTGGTCTGCAGGTCGCTGGGTTAGTTGTCAGCATGTCACGGCCACTCCCTGAGGGCAGGTTTGCCCGCACACCACACCCATCTGGCACAGGCGTCACAGGCCATGTGACCCCGCCAATATAAGGGGCCGACAACGTCACATTCCCCACTGCCGGTGGTGACTGGATGACGGACGTTCCACGATACTCAATCATAAAGGACCCATGACTTGTTGCGCACAGGGTTAGTGGCACCCGGAGCCATGCAGCCGTCACGGGCCTACCACCACGTGGCGCTGACTGGGGTTGCACAGGGTTAGTGGCACCCGGAGCCATGCGGCCGTCACGGGCCTACCACCACGTGGCGCTGACTGGGGTTGCACAGAGTTAGTGGCACCCGGAGCCATGCGGCCGTCACGGGCCTACCACCACTTGGCGCTGACTGGGGTTGCACAGGGTTAGTGGCACCGAAATTGCTGAGCGGGTGTGCAGCCTGCAATGATGACGTGTGCACTGATGTGGTCTCTGCCATTGATGCCTCAGGACTCAGTGTCATGTGTGTGACCTGCTGGGCCGCGGCGCGGGTCCGCATGCTGTGGAGCATGCCATGGTGGCGGGACCTGGGCCTGGAGCTTGCACAGGCACGTCGTGTGCCCACTGCTGGACACACCATTGGCGGCAGTTGAGCAGTGGGGCCTGGGTGCACAAGTGCGGACAGCCAGCGCTGGCCAGCGGGAGGGGGTAGGGTGCGGCTGCATGTGTGCGCAGGACGGGCAGGTGTTGTTGCCGTGTGCGGTGTGATGGACTCTGCCATGATTGACTCTGGCCTCGATTACAGATTGCAGACCTGGTGGCTTGCAGTGTATACCGGCACGTGGTTGGAGACACACCGGTGGCAGCAGGTGAGCAGTGGTGCCTGGGTGCATGGGGGCGGCAGTGTCCCTCCTTCTCCCTCTCTCTCTCTCTCTCCCTTCCTTTCCTCCTCCCTCCCTCTCCCCCTCTCCCTTCCTTTCCCTCTCCCTCTCTCCTTCTCCCTTCCTTTCCTTCTCTCTCTATCTCCCTCTCCCTTCCTTTCCTTCTCTCTCTCTCTCCCTCTCCCTTCCTTTCCTTCTCTCTCTCTCTCCCTCTCCCTTCCTTTCCTTTCCTTCTCTTTCTTTCTCTCTCTGCCTTTCTTTCCTTCTCGGTTTCTCTGTGTCCATCTCCTTTGCTGTGCGCATAACACACGTTCTGATTTTGTGCTTTATTTTCCAGGCTGTGACATCAGGATTGTCCCGGACGGACACGACAGGAGTCTTCCGCATTGGTGTTTTGTGTTGTATTCAATAAAGTTTTTGGTTGTTACTTCAATGATGAGTGACTGTTTCTCGTTCTTCTTCCCACACTTGTTTCTTGTTGTCATTGTGCGACATCATGCACTTTTTGTGGCTCTTGTGTCGTGCAAGGTATGTGTTCGTCCCGGGGGGGTGAGGGGGGGGGTGTGGTGGGGGTGGGTGTTGTGGCCCTCATGGGTCTCGGAGCTGCATGATCATTGTCTCCATGGCATCTGTGGGTCTTCAGATGTGGCTCTCGGCTGGGCTCCCATTCATACTGCGGGTAGTCGTCCTGCTTTACACCAGCAAAAGGCAGGTGTTAATTCCCTGCTGCTACCGCGGTTCGCATCGCAGATCTGGCAGTTCGTTGTGAAAGTGGTGTAGTGGTGTTATTGTGTGTTTTTGCACTGGAACGCCTACTCTGCATCTCATTAGGGTTAGTTGGTGGTGTCACCCGTGGAGTTAAATTTTGAGGCAGTTATCGCGGGAATACTTGCGTTGTCTGCAGTTTGCAACCGCTTGTGAATGGGGCGTTAAATCTATCTCCACTTTTGTTGCGTTAAGGTGGCGATAACTCGGAGATAAGTCGTTGTGAATATCCCCCATAGAGTTACTAAGAGACCCACTCATTTAGTGATATAGTTACACATACAGTGACACACCCAAAGAAGGACTGAAACACTCATTCAGATATGGTTGACTTGCTATTCCAAAACCCCTTGCCAAACATTAAACTTCCTTTTCTCTATATATGTCATTTCTAAGGTAGTCCATAGGCAGTTTGTCCCGCGCTTGAAAATCAGCGGGAATGGCACAACCTAATGCACTCCGCTGCTTCCGGATCTCTGTGTAGCGCTGTAGAGTTTTTAGATCACTTCGCAGAGTTCCACTATGCAGAACTTCTTGAACTCCGCCCAGGCCTAATTTCCCCTCCTTTGTCAGAACTCCTACTCCAATGTCTTTCAGAATATTTCCCTATTCCACATCAGATGCTTGACGCATATTTTGTAGTAGTTCCTGGATGTTTAGCCAAATGTTTACATTGCCAATACTTCCCTTTCATCATGGAGAAATATCTTGAAAACAGCTGTCCTTTGACGGGAGTGTGTTGCAGTAGGTCACTGAAGACAATTAAATGCTTTCCTCCAAACAGCATGTCATACTCTGTTTATAAAATCTGTTGCATTCTCAAGTGTACGAAGGCAAGCACTAAATTTGAGGCCATGCACACCTCATCAATAATTAAAGGCTACAATTTCTTCAGTACTCTTGAGACTTCATGACAAGCATCACTAGATAACTTCTGGTATTCTAGTTTATTGTCCTGTTCAACAGGTAGCATAAGTAGTCGATGTAAAGTAATTCCTTTAAATTTGTGTGAACTGCACCATGTGCTGCTTCTTTCTGGTGCTTAAGTAGATGTTCTACTCAAGCGGCAGCTTCCTCAACGCAAACTGAAGGTTTCGCAATGTGTGCCGTAGTGGCCGTCTGCGACTGCCCACATTGAGAAATCTCACCAGGAGGTGGTCCGGAGTAAGATTTTCCTCACTTCCCAACTTAACATTGGCAAGCGTGAGTGAGGAAAAACTCTGCTCCATGCACTACGCTGAGCGCGGAGTGGAATAAACTCCTCAAACTCCGCGAGCGGTGCAGAATTTCATACCCAGGTCTATAGGAAATGTTCCTTAGAAAGTCGTCTTATCAAGAAACTATTTTCCTCTAACACAGCAGCACAGCTAATGTTCAATTTCATTGAAGAAGGGAAATCCATAGTCTTTTTAATGCCTACACTTCAGGAGTGCTCTAATTTAAACATGGAATTACAAAAACTGTGAAAGAACAAATTTTGGAAATTACAGCAATCAACAAAATGGAAAACAGGGGCTGACAGTACAGCTAAGTGCAAAACTACAAGCAAAATAAGATTCATTGGAGAAATCTGTATCCAGGACATCAATAGTAGAGAAGTGTTTACGTGTATTCCAGAACTGTGGAGTAATTTTGCAACGCAAATTAAATGTTGAGGAAGGATTAGTAAATTGTGCAATAGGTAAAGTTATTGATTTCTTTAATTTTCCAAATAGGGATCAGGTTGAATACTTAGTCATAACATTTGATCAGATTGATGCAGTGAAGCAGATTGGCCGATGTGTTGTACGTTTTTTGCTTATAACGGACTTATATGTCCGGCGGCAGCAGTTCCCAGTGTCTCTAGTGTACATTGTAACTATCGATAAATCTCAAGGTTTAAGTGTTAATGCCATTTTAATTAATATTAGTTGTACTGTATTTAAAGAAGGTATGTCATATGTAGCATTGTCTTGAGTTAGAACATTGTATACTAAATTTAGTGCCAATGCAAATTGTGTCAGAGAGTACAATCGGTTAAGAGGTGTATACGCTCCTCATTTAGGACAGTATCTCATTTATAAAATATTGATAATCTGTCCAAAGCGGAAGCCTACAAAAGAATCTATGGATGTTGTGGAAAAGAACAACAAGGAAGGTGTTAAGAAGAAAAAACTGGAGTAAGAGGGAGATATTGTAGATTACCAGTTGCAAAACACTCCTGCCATCAACTGCCATGCAAATGTTGTTCTCAATGTACTCTTTCATTTACCACATCTTATAAATGCAATTGAACAGAAACCACAGAAGAGATTTTGTTCTGCACTCCGTGATTTGCTGCAACATTTACATAGTGAACAGACTGTAATACATTGTGCTTCAGGCATTCGAGATCTAGTCGATATATGTAGTGGATCAGTACTATTTACTCAGAACACACAACAAGATACACAGGAGTTTATAATGGTCACCGTTTCAGTTTTAGAAGAAGAAGAAATCAGTATTGATTACTTATTTGGACTGAGTTACACATGGAATCCTGAGTGTGAAGATTGCTCTTTTATGTCTTCCACTCAAATAAATTCTGAGCAATTTCGGTATTTAACACTACTGGATCAAAATGGCTACCCAAAATATGACCTGCCCAAATTGTAGATCAGATGTTATGTCTACATTGCATATACGAAGAAGTGGAAAATCTTTATACAGTAAAGTATTTATGATGTACAAGTACAAAAGCTAAGAACAGTAAAAAAAAGGGAAAAGAAAAGGCTTTACTATAATGAGATATAGTAATACTGCATAAAAAAGTCTACCGTTTTGATTATAATATGAACTCATGCAGTTCTGAAACTAAAAGTTTATTGTGGAATTTTGTAAAAAAAAAGTAATATTAACTCATATTTATGTTCTTTTTCTTTTTAAACAGATGAATGACACCATCTATTGGAATAAAGTAATTTCCTAATTACTTCTTTCTGGGTAGTTCAACAAACTTGTTTTTAAGGTACACGCTGAGGGAGAGCCTGATAAAGCCACTGAGACATCCACACACACCCTTTACAATAACTAACACACTAAGTCACTCTCCCATATAACCACTGACACACCCAATCACTGACCTATACACTTACAAACATATCCACTCACTCACCCAAACAGTCATTCATACATCCAGTTAGTCACCAGTACAGTTACTGACACAGCCAGTGAGTCACCCATGCAGCTAGCGACACACACATTTAGTCTCTCATACATTCATAGACACAGTCACTCACTCACCCATACAGGCACTCACACACACAGCTCGTAACACACCCACTCGCTCACCCATAGACCCACTCATACACCCACTAAGTCACCCATAAAATCACTTACACACCCACTCATTTTCCCATGTAACCACTGATACACCAAATCACTCATGCATACAGCTATAAACACACCCACTCACTCACCCATAGAGGCAATCATACACCGACTCAGTCACCCATAAAATCACTAACACACCCAGTCACTCTCCCATATAGCCACTGACACACCCAATCACTCACCCCTGCAGCTACAGACACATACACTGACTTAGTAACCAATACAATCACTAACACACCCAGTCACTCTCCCCTTTAACGACTGACACTTCCAATCATTCACCCATACAGTTACAAACACACCCTCTAACTCACCAAAACTGTCACTCATATCCCCACTCAGTCACCTATACAGCTAGTGACATACACACTCAGTCTCTCACACATAGTCACTCTCCCATGTAACCATTGACAAACCCAATCACTCACCCATACAGCTTCTAACACACCCACTCACTTATCCATAGACCCACTCATACACCCACTTAGTAACCAATACAATCACTAACACACCCAGTCACTCTCCCATTTAACCACTGACACATCCAATCACTCACCCATACAGCTACAAGCACACCTGCTCACTCATCCAAACAGTCACTCATACACCCACTCAGTCACCTATACAGCTATTAACCTATATAGCTACTAACACAACCAGGCAGTCACCAATACAGCTAGTGACACACACACGCAGTCTCCCATATATTCAGTGACACAGGCACTCACTCACCCATACAGGCACTCACACACCCATACAGACACTCATGCACCCACTCACTCACCCATACAGTCACTCATACATCCACTCAGTCACCTATACAATCACTTACACACCCAACCAATCTCCCATATAGCTACAAACACACCCCCTCACGCACCCATATACCCAGTCATACACCCACATAGTAACCCATAAAATCACTAGTATACCCAGTCACTCTTACATTTAACCACTGACACAACCAATCACTCACCCATACAGCTACAAACACAACCACTCACTCATCCATACAGCCACTCATACACTCACTCAGTCACCCATACAATCACTAATACACCCAGTCACTCTCCCATGTAACTACTGACACACTCAATCACTCACCCATGCAGCTACAAACACACCCACTCACTCACTCTTAGACCCACTCATATACCCACTCAGTCACCCATACAATCATTAAGACACCAAGTCACTCTCCCAATAACCACTGCCACACCCAATCACTCACCCATACAGCTTCCCAACACACCCAGTCACTCACCCATAGACCCACTAATACACTCACTCAGTCACCAATACAATCACTAACACACCCAGGCAATCTCCCATGTAACCACTGACACACCCAATCACTCCCCCATACAGCTACAAACACACCCACTCACTCACCCATACAGCCACTCAAACACCCACTCAGTCACCCATACAATCACTAACACACCCAGACACTCTCCCATTGTAGGAAGCTGGCACTTTATATAATGTACTAAAATTAAGTAAAATGTGCAGAGAGTCCAGTGAGTCCTTTATAGGTATACAGAGGAAAAAGTAGATATTACTAATAATCTATGTGTGGTAGTGTGGGCAAGCAGTTAGGCTTATCAGAGGGTAGTGCTAAGCATTTGTTGTACACAGAGAGGCAATAAATGAGACAAGCACTCAAGAATAAATCCGAGACCAATTTGCAAAAATAATGTTGATTTTTATATAATTTTTCAGACCAAGACCTTTGTTCTACAGTAAGTAAATTTGAAGTTATGAATTTTTATATTTCGCAAAATAGATCACTTTTGTGCGCAATTATGCACCATTGAAGTCAATAGGAAAAAGGACAAATATGCATATACAATTGTACAGTCAATTTTCAAAGTTCACCTCTTGGATTTCGGTAGTTAGCACGGCCAGGTCCAGCAGAAACACTCGACGATCCTGATTTCGGCCGGGAGCAGGGTGTTGAAGTCATTGGTAGCTGGCGCACTACGGGAGAGTGGGCCACTTGAAACTGCACTGCACAAGGGGACTTACAGGTAAGTCTGAGGGGGCACACTTGAGGGATCAGGTCACAAGGGCCTCAGAACCATGGGAATGCAGCTGGTTTATCGTTACCGGGGCAGTCAGACCGGGTGCAGAGCAGATAGGTCAGCCGGGCAATGTATGTCGAGATGTCCTCAAGGTCAGGAGCAGCCAGCTTGGAGAGGCGATTCTGGGACAGCTGGGCCACTCACAAAGTGGGTGTCAGTGGTCTCGATGTCCCTTGATGGGTGCTTGCTTCCTGGGCAGTTGCAGTACGAAGTGGACTCTTCGTCTTCGTGTAGGTTGCAGGGGGTCCAGTACCCCGATTATTGGTATGACACGACTCCGAAAGGTCCTGGTGTCCCCAAACTTAGTTGAGGGACAGATTTGACCCTTCGGAACTAGAGTACCACTTTAGGTCCTGGCGCTGTGTCAGAGTCACCAAGAAGCAGCAAGTTAGAGAGACCAGAGTCTGGGGTTCGGTGCCTGGTGTTGCAGGGGAGCAGAGCCACTGCCCCAAGGGAGGTTCTTTGGCAATTTGTTGAAGACAGGAGGTGCTCTGGGGTTCTTGGAGTCCTCACAGTTGTAAGGCAAGGCAGCACACCATAATTGTCCAGACCTTAAGGCAGCAGGCAGGGTTTGGTGCCAATTTCTCTGCAGCAGGGCTTCAGTTCTCAGCAGCTCTTCTTGTTCCATTTCATCGGTTTTCTCTTCACCAAGACACGCAGCCTGCAATGGCAGTTTGCATGGTCTTGGTGAGGGGACTCTGGAGTGGCACAATTCGTACTGAAGCCCCAGTAAACCCTCTTCAGTACCCATTCCCTAGGTACCAGGAGTACCATTCACTAGGGACTTACAGGGGTGGCATAAGTTGTGTCAATCATGGTACATGTTTAGAGAAAAACACTGGTACTGGGAGCCAGGTTGGCAGGGACATAGTACACCTCAATCAAAGTTGCATCAGAAACCAGGCAAAAAATGGGTGGGTACTGCAATAGATTCCCAGTTTCTCACAATGGCTCTCCCATAATTCTGGCATGGATGGATTTAACCCTGATAGATCTATGCTGGACACCATTAAATCTACTGTCTAATCTTTTGTATGGTACTGAATCTGCTTCTGATTGTATGTCGGAGCCTTTAGGTTTGTGGGAGAAGTACAGCAAAGTGTATTAGGAGCAAAACCAGGGAGTAAGTTGAGTTCAGTTTATTCATTGGGAATGAACCACCCAGTTTGGTGCATAGTCACTCCATTGGGTGTGAGTCTTTTCCCTTGGCATGCAATCTGATTACTGGGGAGTTTAACGTCTTGAAGTGCAATGCCATGTATGACGTTTGAGCCTTATGTTTTGGCATAAAGGCAGCCTCATTAACTGGGTGTAACTCTCAGATCTTAGATTCACATTAATCTGATAGGTTGAGTTCTGTAACTGTATGCACAGGCTCACTCATTTTTAGTAACCCTGACACAGCTAATTTCTAAAAAATAAAGGAATGTAATTTGAAAAATGCCACCAAACCTGTAGAATTCAATGAGGTGGACCAGAGATATGAATTTGTAAAATTTAGGGCAAAAGAATGGCAAGATAAAGTAAAGCACCAATCAGAAATACCTGTTTTTGGTTGAAAGAGAACCAGGCACAATTTCAAGCCAACCATGATGAAGTGGAGGCTGGATACACCAAGTCAGTAGTCCCGGTCAAAGTGTTTACCTTTTGACCTAGTCTTTAATATGGAATTCAAAATTAGGCCTGGTCAAAATTTTGGAGTAATTTTGGTATTTTTCTGTTACTCTTGTGACTCAAAATTACTGAAAATTATATAACTCCCGCTTATGCAATTTAGAGTAGTTTAGGAAAAAATTCCTACTGCAAGAGCACGGGAGTAGAGTGCGAACGCCTGTTGCTGTTAATGTTCATTTGCATTTAGCACTCTTAACTTAGCACAAAATGAGTCCTCAGGTCCGTTTCGGGAGCAAGAATGTATTTTGCGCCCCTCACAGTGTTGTAATCAAAGATGGGATTTCAGATGTAACAGTGATGTTATCAGTGATGTCATAGAACATGTCATGAGTAATGTAGTAATGAGGAAATTAGCATTGCATGGCAAAGGCGTGAGTTGTAGTTACCTTAGGCCACAAGTTATAGTTATTTAAGACAGATGAATTTCAGTGGTTTTGTTAGTTTATAACTATGGGACTCATGTACTAACATTAGTGTTTGCGATTACCAAATAGTGATTTTTTTGTGATTTGCTATTTGGTAATCTTAAACACTAAAGTGTGTTAAACACTATTTGCGATTCCCAGTGGGTCACAAATAGAGCTACCTCATGAATATTAATGAGGTACTTCTCATTTTGCGACCCATTGTGAATCACAAAAATCACAGGGATGGTGGCCTGCTGGGGTCAGCAGACCATCATGTCTGTGATTCCTTTTAAATAAGCAATCCTTTTAAAAAAAAAACAAAAGCAGCCCGTTTTCTTTAAAGGAAAATGGGCTGCATTTCAAAAAGAAAATGAACATTTTTATTTTTATTTTTTAAGAGTAGGCAGTGGTGCATGGGACCACTGTATGCACTAAAAAAATATTTTTACAGCCCTTCTTAAAGGGGACGGGGTCTTTGAGTTGGTGGTAAAATGCAAATATTTTGCGACCTCATTTGGGTTGCAAAATATTTGTACATACCAATGTGAACCATATTAGGAAGGGACGCCTTAAACATGTCCCTTCCAAATACCAATTCGCAGTCTCAAAACAGGTTACCGAATCACAATTTGGGCTTAGTACACACAAAAATGCCTTTTTGCGTAAGCAAATGACCCGGGTCCGATTAATAGGGCCGTTTGCGACCACAAAACGTCTTCGTGCATGTGACACTATAGGTTTTAACTGCCCTTTTTCATCTACTTATAACATACCTTTAACATACCTTTAACCTTTGTTTTTCAGCAGATTTCGAAATTTTTTAATGTATACTGTGATATTATTACAATTCCTAACTAAAACGTCATTTGAACCTTTAGGTTTTTTTATAGAATGTATTTTTCATTTTAACGGAGCCTCATTAGGGGGGCATGCACTCCCTTTGAGTTTGCAGTGTCCCTCCAGGCCTGGCCCACACAGGCTTTTTTATTTCAAGCATAATTTTTAACATTTTACCATGGATCCACCGCATATTTGCGGTAAAATAAAATAAAAAAATTGCTGGGTTAGGGTGGGGTAGGTCATCGCTCCCACCAGACCTAGAGGGGTATCCCTACCTTGCCTCCTTATATCTTTTTTTTAAAAAGAATCTATAAATCGGAACTGAGTCCTGAGTCCTACAGTGGCTGCCACCACATCGTTGTTGATGTGGTTCAGCCAATCAAATCTCATTTTGATCTATTACCTCCTCAGATCGCCCATGGCACGAAATATCTATACAAAAACTACAGAGCAAATTGACACCAAATCACAAAAACCACACTTTCTGGAACATGATCAAGCTTTCTGCCAAATTTGGTGTGAAAACATTTAGCCATTTGGGTTATACCTCTGTCTAAATTTTGGGACAACCAATTTTCTCACTCTTCGCTTTGCAAATCACCCCATAATTTTCCATGAACGAGCTGAGGTATTTGAGACTTTTTTTGGGGAAAGTCTTGTGAAGATTTGCCAAATGGCACTAAAGTTTTAAGCAAACCAAAAAATGTTTTCCTATGGAAATGTAGTCCTGCATATGTGTATATATATATATATATATATATATATATATATATATATATATATATATATATATATATATATATATATAAATATTAACGCTCCAAAGTTGCCCAAACAGGTAAGCAGCACTCAAACAGCAGCATGAGGCAACAAGCTTTTATTTAGGTATAGACTGCATCCCGCCTGCAGATTCCTTACACAGCTGATCCGTCATTAACAACCTGACGCGTTTCAAAGTCAATAAACTTCTTCCTCAGAGGCTGACGGAAAGAGTTACGTGCATGTCGGTCACAGTTCCCTCATTAAATACTGCAAAATGGCACGCCCCTGGATGGGCAGCTCCTATGAGTCGGTGCAGTGCATTATGGGAGATGTAGTGCCGGCAAAAATCACTTCCTCAAATGGATGCACTAGAATTTCTGTTGCCCTCAGATGGGCCTCAGCAACGGGCCCGTCCTAAATCCTGTACTGCTGCTCCACAAACAAGGCTCAGTCGATACTAAGCCTCGTGGCCCCCAGGGATTACGGGGTGGTGCACGCTTGGCGGCAGGGCAGCCGCCTCATATTAACGCTCCAAAGTTGCCAAAACAGGTAAGCAGCACTCAAACAGCAGCATGCGGCAACAAGCTTTTATTTAGGTATACAGCATCCCGCCTGCCGATTCCTTACACAGCTGATCCATCATTAACAGCCTGGCGCGTTTCAAAGTCAATAAACTTCTTCCTCAGAGGCTGATGGAAAGAGTTACGTGCATGTCGGTCACAGTTCCCTCATTAAATAATGCAAAAGGGCACGCCCCTGGATGGGCAGCTCCTATGAGTCGGTGCAGGGCATTATGGGAGATGTAGTGCTGGCAAAAATCACTTCCTCAAATGGATGTACTAGAATTTCTGTTGCCCTCAGATGGGCCTCAGCAACGAGCCCATCCTAAATCCTGTACTGCTGCTCCACAAACAAGGCTCAGTCGATACCAGGCCTCGTGGCCCCAGGGATAACGGGGTGGTGCACGCTTGGCGGCAGGGCACCCGCCTCATATTAACGCTCCAAAGTTGCCCAAACAGGTAAGCAGCAATCAAACAGCAGCATGCGGCAACAAGCTTTTATTTAGGTATAGACGGCATCCCGCCTGCCGATTCCTTACACAGCTGATCCGTCATTAGCAGCCTGACGCGTTTCAAAGTCAATAAACTTCTTCCTCAGAGGCTGACGGAAAGAGTTAAGTGCATGTCGGTCACAGTTCCCTCATTAAATAATGCAAAATGGCACGCCCCTGGATGGCAGCTCCTATGAGTCAGTGCAGGGCATTATGGGAGATGTAGTGCCAGCAAAAATCACTTCCTCAAATGGATGCACTAGAATTTCTGTTGCCCTCAGATGTGCCTCAGCAACGGGCCCGTCCTAAATCCTTTACTGCTGCTCCACAAACAAGGCTCAGTCGATACCAGGCCTCGTGGCCCCCAGGGATAACGGGGTGGTGCATGCTTGGCGGCAGGGCAGCCGCCTCATATTAACGCTCCAAAGTTGCCCAAACAGGTAAGCAGCACTCAAACAGCAGCGTGCGGCAACAAGCTTTTATTTAGGTATAGACGGCATCCCGCCTGCTGATTCCTTACACAGCTGATCCGTCATTAGCAGCCTGATGCGTTTCAAAGTCAATAAACTTCTTCCTCAGAGGCTGACGGAAAGAGTTACGTGCATGTCGGTCACAGTGTTCCCTCATTAAATAATGCAAAATGGCACGCCCCTGGATGGGCAGCTCCTATGAGTCAGTGCAGGGCATTATGGAGATGTAGTGCTGGCAAAAATCACTTCCTCAAATGGATGCACTAGAATTTCTGTTGCCCTCAGATGGGCCTCAGCAACGGGCCCATCCTAAATCCTGTACTGCTGCTCCACAAACAAGGCTCAGTCGATACCAGGCCTCGTGGCCCCCAGGGATAACGGGGTGGTGCATGCTTCATATTAACGCTCCAAAGTTGCCCAAACAGGTAAGCAGCACTCAAACAGCAGCATGCGGCAACAAGCTTTTATTTAGGTATAGACGGCATCACACCTGCCGATTGCTTATACAGCTGATCCGTCATTAACAGCCTGACGCGTTTCAAAGTCAATAAACTTCTTCCTCAGAGGCTGACGGAAAGAGTTACGTGCATGTCGGTCACAGTTCCCTCATTAAATAATGCAAACTGGCACGCCCCTGGATGGGCAGCACCTATTAGTCTGTGCAGGGCATTATGGGAGATGTAGTGCCAGCAAAAATCACTTCCTCAAATGGATGCACTAGAATTTCTGTTGCCCTCAGATGGGCATCAGCAACGGGCCCATCCTAAATCCTGTACTGCTGATCCACAAACAAGGCTCAGTCGATACCAGGCCTCGTGGCCCCCAGGGATAACGGGGTGGTGCATGCTTGGCGGCAGGGCAGCCGCCTCATATTAACACTCCAAAGTTGCCCAAACAGGTAAGCAGCACTCAAACAGCAGCATGCGGCAACAAGCTTTTATTTAGGTATAGACAGCATCTCGCCTGCTGATTCCTTACACAGCTGATCCGTCATTAACAGCCTGATGCGTTTCAAAGTCAATAAACTTCTTCCTCAGAGGCTGACGGAAAGAGTTACGTGCATGTCGGTCACAGTTCCCTCATTAAATACTGCAAAATGGCACGCCCCTGGATGGGCAGCTCCTATGAGTCGGTGCAGTGCATTATGGGAGAGGTAGTGCCGGCAAAAATCACTTCCTCAAATGGATGCACTAGAATTTCTGTTGCCCTCAGATGGGCCTCAGCAACGGGCCCGTCCTAAATCCTGTACTGCTGCTCCACAAACAAGGCTCAGTCGATACTAAGCCTCGTGGCCCCCAGGGATTACGGGGTGGTGCACGCTTGGCTGCAGGGCAGCCGCCTCATATTAACGCTCCAAAGTTGCCAAAACAGGTAAGCAGCACTCAAACAGCAGCATGCGGCAACAAGCTTTTATTTAGGTATACAGCATCCCGCCTGCCGATTCCTTACACAGCTGATCCGTCATTAACAGCCTGGCGCGTTTCAAAGTCAATAAACTTCTTCCTCAGAGGCTGACGGAAAGAGTTACGTGCATGTCGGTCACAGTTCCCTCATTAAATAATGCAAAAGGGCACGCCCCTGGATGGGCAGCTCCTATGAGTCGGTGAAGGGCATTATGGGAGATGTAGTGCTGGCAAAAATCACTTCCTCAAATGGATGCACTAGAATTTCTGTTGCCCTCAGATGGGCCTCAGCAACGAGCCCGTCCTAAATCCTGTACTGCTGCTCCACAAACAAGGCTCAGTCGATACCAGGCCTCGTGGCCCCAGGGATAACGGGGTGGTGCACGCTTGGCGGCAGGGCACCCGCCTCATATTAACGCTCCAAAGTTGCCCGAACAGGTAAGCAGCAATCAAACAGCAGCATGAGGCAACAAGCTTTTATTTAGGTATAGACGGCATCCCGACTGCCGATTCCTTACACAGCTGATCCGTCATTAGCAGCCTGACGCGTTTCAAAGTCAATAAACTTCTTCCTCAGAGGCTGACGGAAAGAGTTACGTGCATGTCGGTCACAGTTCCCTCATTAAATAATGCAAAATGGCACGCCCCTGTATGTGCAGCTCCTATGAGTCGGTGCAGGGCATTATGGGAGATGTAGTGCCGGCAAAAATCACATCCTCAAATGGATGCACTAGAATTTCTGTTGCCCTCAGATGGGCCTCAGCAACGGGCCCGTCCTAAATCCTGTACTGCTGCTCCACAAACAAGGCTCAGTCGATACCAGGCCTCGTGGCCCCCAGGGATAACGAGGTGGTGTACGCTTCATATTAACGCTCCAAAGTTGCCCAAACAGGTAAGCAGCACTCAAACAGCAGCATGCGGCAACAAGCTTTTATTTAGGTATAGAAGGCATACTGCCTGCCGATTTCTTACACAGCTGATCTGTCATTAACAGCCTGACGCATTTCAAAGTCAATAAACTTCTTCCTCAAAGGCTGATGGAAAGAATTACATGCATGTCGGTCACAGTTCCCTCATTCAATAATGCAAAATGGCATGCCCCTCGATGGGCAGCTCCTGTGAGTCGGTGCATGACATTATGGGAGATGTAGTGCCGGCAAAAATCACTTCCTCAAATGGATGCACTAGAATTTCTGTTGCCCTCAGATGGGCCTCAGCAACGGGCCCGTCCTAAATCCTGTACTGCTGCTCCACAAACAAGGCCCAGTCGATACCAGGCCTCCTGGCCCCCAGGGATAATGGGGTGGTGCACGCTTGGCGGTAGGGCATCCGCCTCATATTAACGCTCCAAAGTTGCCCAAACAAGTAAGCAGCACTCAAACAGCAGCATGCGGCAACAAGCTTTTATTTAGGTATAGACGGCATCACGCCTGCCGATTGCTTATACAGCTGATCCGTCATTAACATCCTGACGCGTTTCAAAGTCAATAAACTTGTTCCTCAGAGGCTGACGGAAAGAGTTAAGTGCATGTCGGTCACAGTTCCCTCATTAAATAATGCAAAATGGCACGCCCCTGGATGGCAGCTCCTATGAGTCGGTGCAGGGCATTATGGGAGATGTAGTGCCAGCAAAAATCACTTCCTCAAATGGATGCACTAGAATTTCTGTTGCCCTCAGATGGGCCTCAGCAACGGGCCCGTCCTAAATCCTTTACTGCTGCTCCACAAACAAGGCTCAGTCGATACCAGGCCTCGTGGCCCCCAGGGATAACGGGGTGGTGCATGCTTGGCGGCAGGGCAGCCGCCTCATATTAACGCTCCAAAGTTGCCCAAACAGGTAAGCAGCACTCAAACAGCAGCGTGCGGCAACAAGCTTTTATTTAGGTATAGACGGCATCCCGCCTGCTGATTCCTTACACAGCTGATCCGTCATTAGCAGCCTGATGCGTTTCAAAGTCAATAAACTTCTTCCTCAGAGGCTGACGGAAAGAGTTACGTGCATGTCGGTCACAGTGTTCCCTCATTAAATAATGCAAAATGGCACGCCCCTGGATGGGCAGCTCCTATGAGTCAGTGCAGGGCATTATGGAGATGTAGTGCTGGCAAAAATCACTTCCTCAAATGGATGCACTAGAATTTCTGTTGCCCTCAGATGGGCCTCAGCAACGGGCCCATCCTAAATCCTGTACTGCTGCTCCACAAACAAGGCTCAGTCGATACCAGGCCTCGTGGCCCCCAGGGATAACGGGGTGGTGCACACTTCATATTAATGCTCCAAAGTTGCCCAAACAGGTAAGCAGCACTCAAACAGCAGCATGCGGCAACAAGCTTTTATTTAGGTATAGACGGCATCACACCTGCCGATTGCTTATACAGCTGATCCGTCATTAACAGCCTGACGCGTTTCAAAGTCAATAAACTTCTTCCTCAGAGGCTGACGGAAAGAGTTACGTGCATGTCGGTCACAGTTCCCTCATTAAATAATGCAAACTGGCACGCCCCTGGATGGGCAGCACCTATTAGTCTGTGCAGGGCATTATGGGAGATGTAGTGCCGGCAAAAATCACTTCCTCAAATGGATGCACTAGAATTTCTGTTGCCCTCAGATGGGCATCAGCAATGGGCCCATCCTAAATCCTGTACTGCTGATCCACAAACAAGGCTCAGTCGATACCAGGCCTCGTGGCCCCCAGGGATAACGGGGTGGTGCATGCTTGGCGGCAGGGCAGCCGCCTCATATTAACACTCCAAAGTTGCCCAAACAGGTAAGCAGCACTCAAACAGCAGCATGCGGCAACAAGCTTTTATTTAGGTATAGACAGCATCTCGCCTGCTGATTCCTTACACAGCTGATCCGTCATTAACAGCCTGATGCGTTTCAAAGTCAATAAACTTCTTCCTCAGAGGCTGACGGAAAGAGTTACGTGCATGTCGGTCACAGTTCCCTCATTAAATACTGCAAAATGGCACTAAAGTTTTAAGCAAACCAAAAAATGTTTTCCTATGGAAATGTAGTCCTGCATATGTGTATATATATATATATATAAATATTAACGCTCCAAAGTTGCCCAAACAGGTAAGCAGCACTCAAACAGCAGCATGCGGCAACAAGCTTTTATTTAGGTATAGACTGCATCCCGCCTGCAGATTCCTTACACAGCTGATCCGTCATTAACAACCTGACGCGTTTCAAAGTCAATAAACTTCTTCCTCAGAGGCTGACGGAAAGAGTTACGTGCATTTCGGTCACAGTTTCCTCATTAAATACTGCAAAATGGCACGCCCCTGGATGGGCAGCTCCTATGAGTCGGTGCAGTGCATAATGGGAGATGTAGTGCCGGCAAAAATCACTTCCTCAAATGGATGCACTAGAATTTCTGTTGCCCTCAGATGGGCCTCAGCAACGGGCCCGTCCTAAATCCTGTACTGCTGCTCCACAAACAAGGCTCAGTCGATACTAAGCCTCGTGGCCCCCAGGGATTACGGGGTGGTGCACGCTTGGCGGCAGGGCAGCCGCCTCATATTAACGCTCCAATGTTGCCAAAACAGGTAAGCAGCACTCAAACAGCAGCATGCGGCAACAAGCTTTTATTTAGGTATACAGCATCCCGCCTGCCGATTCCTTACACAGCTGATCCGTCATTAACAGCCTGGCGCGTTTCAAAGTCAATAAACTTCTTCCTCAGAGGCTGACGGAAAGAGTTACGTGCATGTCGGTCACAGTTCCCTCATTAAATAATGCAAAAGGGCACTCCCCTGGATGGGCAGCTCCTATGAGTCGGTGCAGGGCATTATGGGAGATGTAGTGCTGGCAAAAATCACTTCCTCAAATGGATGCACTAGAATTTCTGTTGTCCTCAGATGGGCCTCAGCAACGAGCCCGTCCTAAATCCTGTACTGCTGCTCCACAAACAAGGCTCAGTCGATACCAGGCCTCGTGGCCCCAGGGATAACGGGGTGGTGCACGCTTGGCGGCAGGGCACCCGCCTCATATTAACGCTCCAAAGTTGCCCAAACAGGTAAGCAGCAATCAAACAGCAGCATGCGGCAACAAGCTTTTATTTAGGTATAGACGGTATCCCGCCTGCCGATTCCTTACACAGCTGATCCGTCATTAGCAGCCTGACGCGTTTCAAAGTCAATAAACTTCTTCCTCAGAGGCTGATGGAAAGAGTTACGTGCATGTCGGTCACAGTTCCCTCATTAAATAATGCAAAATGGCACGCCCCTGGATGTGCAGCTCCTATGAGTCGGTGCAGGGCATTATGGGAGATGTAGTGCCGGCAAAAATCACTTCCTCAAATGGATGCACTAGAATTTCTGTTGCCCTCAGATGGGCCTCAGCAACGGGCCCGTCCTAAATCCTGTACTGCTGCTCCACAAACAAGGCTCAGTTGATACCATGCCTCGTGGCCCCCAGGGATAACGAGGTGGTGCACGCTTCATATTAACGCTCCAAAGTTGCCCAAACAGGTAAGCAGCACTCAAACAGCAGCATGCGGCAACAAGCTTTTATTTAGGTATAGAAGGCATACTGCCTGCCGATTTCTTACACAGCTGATCTGTCATTAACAGCCTGATGCATTTCAAAGTCAATAAACTTCTTCCTCAAAGGCTGATGGAAAGAATTACATGCATGTCGGTCACAGTTCCCTCATTCAATAATGCAAAATGGCATGCCCCTCGATGGGCAGCTCCTGTGAGTCGGTGCATGACATTATGGGAGATGTAGTGCCGGCAAAAATCACTTCCTCAAATGGATGCACTAGAATTTCTGTTGCCCTCAGATGGGCCTCAGCAACGGGCCCGTCCTAAATCCTGTACTGCTGCTCCACAAACAAGGCCCAGTCGATACCAGGCCTCCTGGCCCCCAGGGATAATGGGGTGGTGCACGCTTTGCGGCAGGGCATCCGCCTCATATTAACGCTCCAAAGTTGCCCAAACAAGTAAGCAGCACTCAAACAGCAGCATGCGGCAACAAGCTTTTATTTAGGTATAGACGGCATCACGCCTGCCGATTGCTTATACAGCTGATCCGTCATTAACATCCTGACGCGTTTCAAAGTCAATAAACTTGTTCCTCAGAGGCTGACGGAAAGAGTTAAGTGCATGTCGGTCACAGTTCCCTCATTAAATAATGCAAAATGGCACGCCCCTGGATGGCAGCTCCTATGAGTCGGTGCAGGGCATTATGGGAGATGTAGTGCCAGCAAAAATCACTTCCTCAAATGGATGCACTAGAATTTCTGTTGCCCTCAGATGTGCCTCAGCAACGGGCCCGTCCTAAATCCTTTACTGCTGCTCCACAAACAAGGCTCAGTCGATACCAGGCCTCGTGGCCCCCAGGGATAACGGGGTGGTGCATGCTTGGCGGCAGGGCAGCCGCCTCATATTAACGCTCCAAAGTTACCCAAACAGGTAAGCAGCACTCAAACAGCAGCGTGCGGCAACAAGCTTTTATTTAGGTATAGACGGCATCCCGCCTGCTGATTCCTTACACAGCTGATCCGTCATTAGCAGCCTGATGCGTTTCAAAGTCAATAAACTTCTTCCTCAGAGGCTGACGGAAAGAGTTACGTGCATGTCGGTCACAGTGTTCCCTCATTAAATAATGCAAAATGGCACGCCCCTGGATGGGCAGCTCCTATGAGTCAGTGCAGGGCATTATGGAGATGTAGTGCTGGCAAAAATCACTTCCTCAAATGGATGCACTAGAATTTCTGTTGCCCTCAGATGGGCCTCAGCAACGGGCCCATCCTAAATCCTGTACTGCTGCTCCACAAACAAGGCTCAGTCGATACCAGGCCTCGTGGCCCCCAGGGATAACGGGGTGGTGCACGCTTCATATTAACGCTCCAAAGTTGCCCAAACAGGTAAGCAGCACTCAAACAGCAGCATGCGGCAACAAGCTTTTATTTAGGTATAGACGGCATCACACCTGCCGATTGCTTATACAGCTGATCCGTCATTAAAAACCTGACGCGTTTCAAAGTCAATAAACTTCTTCCTCAGAGGCTGACGGAAAGAGTTACGTGCATGTCGGTCACAGTTCCCTCATTAAATAATGCAAACTGGCACGCCCCTGGATGGGCAGCACCTATTAGTCTGTGCAGGGCATTATGGGAGATGTAGTGCCGGAAAAAATCACTTCCTCAAATGGATGCACTAGAATTTCTGTTGCCCTCAGATGGGCATCAGCAACGGGCCCATCCTAAATCCTGTACTGCTGATCCACAAACAAGGCTCAGTCGATACCAGGCCTCGTGGCCCCCAGGGATAACGGGGTGGTGCATGCTTGGCGGCAGGGCAGCCGCCTCATATTAACACTCCAAAGTTGCCCAAACAGGTAAGCAGCACTCAAACAGCAGCATGCGGCAACAAGCTTTTATTTAGGTATAGACAGCATCTCGCCTGCTGATTCCTTACACAGCTGATCCGTCATTAACAGCCTGATGCGTTTCAAAGTCAATAAACTTCTTCCTCAGAGGCTGACGGAAAGAGTTACGTGCATGTCGGTCACAGTTCCCTCATTAAATACTGCAAAATGGCACTAAAGTTTTAAGCAAACCAAAAAATGTTTTCCTATGGAAATGTAGTCCTGCATATGTGTATATATATATATATATATAAATATTAACGCTCCAAAGTTGCCCAAACAGGTAAGCAGCACTCAAACAGCAGCATGCAGCAACAAGCTTTTATTTAGGTATAGACTGCATCCCGCCTGCTGATTCCTTACACAGCTGATCCGTCATTAACAGCCTGATGCGTTTCAAAGTCAATAAACTTCTTCCTCAGAGGCTGATGGAAAGAGTTACGTGCATGTCGGTCACAGTTCCCTCATTAAATAATGCAAAATGGCACGCTCCTGGATGGGCAGCTCCTATGAGTTGCTGCAGGGCATTATGGGAGATGTAGTGCTGGCAAAAATCACTTCCTCAAATGGATGCACTAGAATTTCTGTTGCCCTCAGATGGGCCTCAGCAACGGGCCCGTCCTAAATCCTGTACTGCTCCTCCACAAACAAGGCTCAGTCAATACCAGGCCTCGTGGCCCCCAGGGATAACGGGGTGGTGCACGCTTCATATTAACGCTCCAAAGTTGTCCAAACAGGTAAGCAGCACTCAAACAGCAGCATGCGGCAACAAGCTTTTATTTAGGTATAGATGGCATCCCGCCTGCCGATTCCTTACACAGCTGATCCATCATTAACAGCCTGACGCGTTTCAAAGTCAATAAACTTCTTCCTCAGAGGCTGACGGAAAGAGTTACGTGCATGTCGGTCACAGTTCCCTCATTAAATAATGCAAAATGGCACGCCCCTGGACGGGCAGCTCCTATGAGTCGGTGCAGGGCGTTATGGGAGATGTAGTTCCGGCAAAAATCACTTCCTCAAATGGATGCACTAGAATTTGTGTTGCCCTCAGATGGGCCTCAGCAATGGGCCCGTCCTAAATCCTGTACTGCTGCTCCACAAACAAAAGACACACAATTGATGGACGGAATGCAGAACGAATCAAAACATTCACCCCCAGTCAAGAGATCTGGGTTAAATCCATCATTTTTTTGCTCACCATGCCACCCCAGTTTAGACCTGGCCATATGCAAATCAGTCTTGACCCTGTGCCTCATGGGAACAGTCCAGTCAGAACTGCCAAGCCAGGTCCTCCCTGGACCGGAAACAAGCATCCTAGGACCGGTTTCGGGGTTTCACCCCTCTTCAGCCAGGATAGCTTGATTCCGGTGGCACAGTGAGCCCAGGACCCACGTCTGGGCATACCTGGCGCAATTAGGGCGAGAAAGCAAAAGACACACAATTGATGGACGGAATGCAGAACGAATCAAAACATTCACCCCCAGTCAAGAGATCTGGGTTAAATCCATCATTCTTTTGCTCACCATGCCACCCCAGTTTAGACCTGGCCATATGCAAATCAGTCTTGACCCTGTGCCTCATGGGAACAGTCCAGCCTGAACTGCCAAGGCATGTCCTCCCTGGACCGGAAACAAGCATCCTAGGACCGGTTTCGGGGTATCACCCTTCTTCAGCCAGGATAGCTTGATTCCAGTGGCACAGTGAGCCCAGGACCCACGTCTGGGCATACCTGGCGCACTTAGGGCGAGAAAGCAAAAGACACACAATTGATGGACGGAATGCAGAACGAATCAAAACATTCACCCCCAGTCAAGAGATCTGGGTTAAATCCATCATTCTTTTGCTCACCATGCGTTACGTGCATGTCAGTCACAGTTCCCTCATTAAATAATGCAAAATGGCACGCCCCTGGATGGGCAGCTCCTATGAGTCGGTGCAGGGCATTATGGGAGATGTAGTGCCGGTGTTGGACTTGGCCCTTTTTGGCTAAAGTTCCTTAAACTTTTTGCCTTCCCCCTAGACCTATTTCTGACATGGTGTTGCCAACTTAGATGCTTCGGGCACTTTGCCACTGCTGATCAGTGTCAAAGTGCAAGTGCTCCCTGTGTAAAGTGTAATGGTAATTGGTTGTCCATAATTTGGATGATTGGGTTATGGTTAGCATGGCGAATGATTACAAAGGATTGCTCAGTTTGGGCTCCAGGGAGCCTAGGCTCAGTAATTATTTTCCAGGGTTGCGCCAACACTTGTTAGGGTGCAAGCTCTTTCATTCCCAGAAGCTGGCACAAGAACCCGACCCCTGGTCATGGGTCCAAGGGCCTGAGGAGGCATTAGGGAGGGAAGAGAAGCAAAGTAGAGCAGTTAGGTCCCAGAGTAGTGGGGGGGCATGAGGGCTAGCACCCTGTCTCAAATGAGAGGGAGGGAGTGTGAGCAGCGTCCCCGGGGGTCCACAACCCCACCCCAGAGACTGGAGGGATCCTTAGAGGAGCACCAGGGCGGAGGTCTAGAACCTACCTGCCAGCAGTGCGAGGAGGAACACCTAGCGTCAGGAGGTCGCGGGGCGTCTGTAAACAGAGCTCCCGTGGTCCTGAAGTTTGTGGGTGCCATTCCTAAGTGGCAGGCACAAAAATCTAAATGGATGGTTAAGGAGGGGAGGTGTTCCCCCGTGGGAAAACCCGTGTGACAGTGCCCACTAGGGCTAGGTCCCCTAAAAGTGACCGGGGTAACCCCACCTCTTACCTGGAGGGCCGGATAACTGGAGACAGCATCCTGGCCGATGGGTCTTCCAGGGGTACCGCTCTAGGTGGGAGTTGGCAAGGGACCAGCACCCCTAGAAAGTCTCCGACTGCCAGGAAGTACCCGTGGAGCAGCATAGTTGGCCCAGGGAGTAGTAACCAAGAGAACCCCCTGGGGTCAGTAAGGCATAGAACAGGAGGGTGTCCCTGCGGTAGCGGGCCTGCGTCCGTGTTCTATCGCCCCAAGCAGGGAAGTCCATCAAGGTAGTTGATTGGTCTACCCTGGCTTTAGGCTGGGAGAACCCCCACTGTTGGACTTGGCCCTTTTTGGCTAAAGTTCCTTAAACTTTTTGCCTTCCCCCTAGACATTTTTTCTGACATGGTGTTGCCAACTTAGATGCTTTGGGCACTTTGCCACTGCTGATCAGTGTCAAAGTGCAAGTGCTCCCTGTGTAAAGTGTAATGGTAATTGGTTGTCCATAATTGGTATGTTTGCCTTACTAGTAAAGTCCCTAGTAAAGTGCACTATGTGTGCCAGGCCTGGTAATGCAAATGCTACTAGTGGGCCTGCAGCACTAATTGTGCCACCTACACCAGTAGCCTTAAAGAGAGATCTCAGGCCTGTCACTGCAGTGCCTGCGCGCAGTTTGCTAACTGCCATGTTGTCCTGACAAGTGCACCCACTTGCCAGGCCTTACCCTTCCCTTTCCATGCTCATCAGACACCCCTATGGTATGCCCAAGGTGCCCCCTGGGCAGGGTGCAGTGTATGTGAAAGGTAGGACATGTACTAAGGTGTGTACCGTGTCCTGACAGTGAAATTCTCTCCATTTCGTTTTTTCACTGTTGCAAGGCTATCTTGCCCATAGGACAGAATGGGGGAGGCTGTGTAATATGTTTCCAGCCTATCTTCCCATAGGCTTAAGATGGAGAGGTGAAGTTTGGTGTGCCTGAGTTCACAATTTAATAACACATCTTTTTCTGAAGGTGGTTTTTACATTGTGTGTTTAGAAACCATACTTTTAGAAGTGGCTGGGTTTTTTTGTTCTAACAATTCTGTGTGTCTCTGCCTGGTTGTGGATTGACTGTTTGGATTTGAATGTGATAGGATCTGGGAAATGTCCTGACCCAGGGGAGGAGGTGAGACAGCAACAGGCTGACCTGCATCTGGAGTGTAGGGGGGAGGAGTAGTCCCTGGAGGTGAAGAGGCCTGGGCTGCCGCCATAAAACAATGGCTCCATCTCCTGCTGAGTGATTGAAGACCCAGACCCCCACTACCAAAGGAAAAAGGTGTCACTGGCAGGGAGACACCCAGAACTGGTTTAGACAGGGGTCAGTGCCCCCCTGACACAAAGACATTTAGGGGTAAAACTATGAGAGCTGAAACCCCTGAATGTTGGACTGATCAAGACTGAAGGAAAGGACTGACCCTTGCTGTGTGTTCTGGGGCTGGCCTGCAGTTTGCTGATTTAACCAAGGAGAGGCGAAGGGACTTTGCTGTGTGCTGTGTCCCCCTGCTTGAGAGGACTTTGCTGTGTGCTGTGTCCTGAATTAACTTGTCCCCAAGGGCCCGAGGAGAGCTGGATCCCTGTTGTGGAAACTCAGGAACATAAAAGTTTCCAGGTGGGTCTCAGCGACGCTGTGTGCCTGTGCTTCGTGCAGCCTGAGACCTTCGTAAGAACTGCCCCGTGATCGTATGCACCCGGAGTCCAAGAGAGTCTCAGCGACGCTGTGTGCGTGGGCTTCGTGCAGCCTGAGACCTTCGTGAGGATTGCCCTGTGATCGTGTGCACCCGGAGTCCAAGTGAGTCTCAGCGATGCTGTGTGCGTGTGCTTCGTGCAGCCTGAGACCTTCGTGAGGATTGCCCTGTGATCGTGTGCACCCGGAGCTCAGGTGGGTCTCAGCGACGCTGTGTGCGAGTGCTTCGTGCAGACTGAGACCTGCGTAAGAACTGCCCCGTGATCGTGTGCACCCGGAGTCCAAGTGAGTCTCAGCGATGCTGTGTGCATGTGCTTCGTGCAGCCTGAGACCTGCGTGAGGATTGCCCTGTGATCGTGTGCATCCGGAGTCCAAGTGAGTCTCAGCGACGCTGTGTGCGTGTGCTTCGTGCAGCCTGAGACCTTCGTGAAGATTGCCCTGTGATCGTGTGCACCCGGAGTTCAAGTGAGTCTCAGCGACGCTGTGTGCATGTGCCCTGTTGCAGCCTGAGACCTTCGTGAGAAATGGCCCCATGACGGTGTGTCCCGGAGCAGTCTTGTTCTCTGCGCTGATCGAGCAGCGTGACCAGAGCTGCTGCGATCGTCATTGCCATCGGCCCGGACCGACATCCCCAGAGGAGCTGTGCTGCCGGCCCGAGCCTGCCTTTGCCAAAGAGAGACCTCGAACCACCATCGTCGGGGGTCCGAGATCCACTGCCCAAGATCAACGAAGTCGCACCGGAGGCCCAAGTCGCGAGGAGAGGAGAGTGAGATCGTACCCCCAGGTAACGCTCAGCGAGCGTGCGTGTGTCGCTGCCTGGGGCGGTGCGGGCTCCGAGAGAAACGCTATCGGCCTTTCCCATCTTTGGAGCGCGAGCCTCCGCTCAAGACCGTATCGCGGCACGTACTTGCCGAGGAGTGGCAGTACCGGGCCGGAGTGTGGAGCAGCACTTGTTTTCCATCATAACAGTGTTGGGGGCATGTATTGGCAGTAGCTGACCGCGAGTCAGTAAGAGTGGCATAGAGACCGTGCAGAGCACCGCGATCGGTGCTGAAGTATCTTATTTTTGCATTACGAACTGCCTGATTGTTGCATTACGAAGTGCCCTATTTTTGCATTACGAACTGCCTGATTGTTGCATTACGAAGTGCCTTATTTCTTGCATTACGAACTGCTTGATTGTTGCATTACTGTTGGACTTGGCCCTTTCTGGCAGGTTCACCCCTAAACTTTTTGCCTTACGTTCTGACATGGTGTTGGTGGTTTTAGGCCTCTGGGCACTTTAGCACTGTGGTCCAGTGTAAAGTGCGTGCACTCTCTGTGTACATTTGGTGAAGTTGGCCTGCACTCCCATAGGAAGCATTGGGGATAAGTGTGTCCGTGGTAATTCCTGGTATGAGAGGAGCAGCAGGGTCGAGTTTAGTATGTATGAACTCGTGAGAATAAATGCTGCGCAATGGTGTGCGCAGATTTATGATGACTGGTGGAGAAATGCCACTTTTAGAAGTTGGCATTTCTGTGTGCTATGTGTCTGCCTGCCTGATGTGAATTGCATGTCTGGCTTGTGAGTGACAGGGGCTGAGAGGTGTGTGTGGCTCCAGGAGGGGCGGGTGAGTCAGCGCTAGGCTGAATGGGACATCTGTGCTAAGAGTAGTGGGAGGGGTAATCCCCTGACTCTGAATAGGATGGTGCCTGTCCTGTACAATGCTGGCTCCGCCCCATGTGGTGTGTCTGATCACCTAGCCCCCACCTGACAAAGGAGAAGAGGAGCTTGCAAAACAAAGTGCTTCAATTCCCCCCTGAACCAGTTTCTGCTGGTTCCCCAAGCCCTGTGCCGGCACAGACAAAGAGATTTGGCAGTATAAGTATAGGGGCTGTGACCCCATGAAAATGTTCAGTTCCTCGTCTGGTGTGCTGTTCCTGACGGAGGGGGCTTGCTGCTGCTGGGGCCCAGGGGGGGCTGCCAGGAGGGCTGCCTCCCTGGGCCCTGCATTGCCCCTTGATTCCTAAAGACCTCCAGGACTTTGCTGCATCTAGCGCCTCGTGAGCGCTACGCTTTATTTTGATTTTCCCCCAGAGAAGGAGCACGAGGGCTCCGCAGCGCTGAGCTGCCCATGGAGGAAGGAATTCCTTGCATAGGGATTCCCCCGCATTATTGCCCAGGAGAGCGGGAGCCTACCCCGCTTTATGGATATCTTATAGGCGGGTGCCCACACCGCTTGATGCTATTTTTATTGCGGGTGCCCACCCCGCATTATTTGCCTTCTGTTGAAAATCATCGCCGCAACCCGGGGAAAGCAGGACGGCCGGCCCGGAAGTCAGGCCAACTGCCTGACTGGAGGCGGGGCCTGCCGCGTCTAGCCCGGAAGTCGCATGTGAGGCGGGAGTTGCGGATCCGAGCGGGGCTCCCGTGACCTGTTGGGAGCCCCGGCGCCAGAGGAAGTGCCGCCTTCCAAGGCCCAGGCGGGAGCCCACCCCGCCCTGGGACATACACCGGAGAAGTCTGGAGCCTTGCGGGCTCCCCATCCAAGTCCCGGGTCCCATGAGGGGGCCCGGGTGAAGTGCAGAAATGACGGCCGAGGCCGCCGATGGCAGCACGGGGCTCCCGTGATTGAGGAGAGAGCCCCACGTCGTGCTGGCCGAGCCGAGAGAGAAGCACCAGGAGGACCGGCGCCACGGTGAGCCTCCCCCACAGAGCCCGGTGAGTAAGGGCTGGGCGGGGTACATGGCCGCATTCAGTTACAGTCCCAGAGGGGACTCCTGAGGGCACAGGGAGTGCTCGCATCATTCCATGAGCGGACCGCCTGATAGAGGGCCGCTCCAACGAGGGGGCACATGGTTGGTGAGGGCCCAGAGGGGCCTGTGTCCCCCCCTGCATGTCGAGGCACATTGTCGGTGCCTGAGCAGTCCCGCAGAAGGCGGGCCGCTCCAACGTTGGGCATGATCTTTGCGTAGGGCCCCAGTGGGGGTCCAGAGGCACAGTGGTGCCCGTGTGTTTATGCTGATCCCAGCTGCCCTGCGAGAGCGCAGGCAGCTGCAACGTTTGGCGCCTATTTGTTCCAAGGGCACAGTGAGTGCCCAGGCCTACAATTCTTCACAGCTGCCCAGCAAGTAGTGGGCAGCTGCAACGTTTAGGCCATCATTCCTTTGGGGGCATTGTGTGAGATAGGAGTGATACACACTCCTCTGCCCCAGCGCAATGGCGCACAATGGATTCTCCTGCATTGGCAGCCGCCCTGACTTTGGGACATAGGGCATTTGAGCCCCTTTGAGAAGGCCAGTTGGCCAGGGGGACGGTTGGGTTTGTAGGGCGCCAGGCCCTAATGTGATTTATGTGGTGCTAGGAAATGTGATTCATGTACTATGATTTACGCACCCTGTGTTATGCCTCTAATGTGAGTTATGCTTAGGAGGTTAGGGTCTAATACGTTTAAACTTATGAGATGATTGCATAATGTGTTTATGCTGGTGAGGTTGGCGCAGAATGTAATTCACGCCTAAATGTGATACTGTGCATAATAGGGTTTATGTTACAGGATGATGCTGAGTTTGCCAGTGATTACTGGCTGTGTTCTACGTTTATGATAGGTCCTACATTTACTAAGTTCACTTTGTGATGGTTCTGACAGTGGTCCAGTTGGCCCTGTCAGGTGTACATAATCCCTTGTAGATATTACCTAGTGCCAGGTGGCACAATGTATATTATGTGATTACTATTCTGATGTGTTATGAGAATACAAAGGCTATTTTTGATATAACCGTGTGTGGAGTTCCTTTTGTGGTGTGCCGGGTATGTTGTTGCTGTGTGCGTGCGCAAACGCTTTACACATTGCCTCCGGGATAGGCCTGACTGCTCGTGCCAAGCTACCAAGGGGGTGAGCAGGGGTTATCTTTGGCGTGTAACTCCCTTGCCCTGACTAGAGTGGTGGTCTCTGCCTGGCTTTGGCGCAAGCCTTAGCCAACCAGAGATCCCATTTCTAACATTGGTTGTCAGCGGTGAGGATAGGACTTGCGTTTGCGCAGTACCACAGCGACAACTGGTTACACTACAAGCTCTGCATTTTAGATAGTCACATGGATGGGGATTATTGTGTCTGAGTTTGTTTTAAGTATCATTTCTTTTGAAATGTGTTTCTTGTTGCACTATGAGTTGGGGGTCCTGCCAAGGACAGACACCAGAGAATCTGGAGGAGTGACTGCCCTTGTGCAGACTGCTATTTCTTGGGTTGGCCTGAAGCTGAAGGAGGGACTGCCCTTGTGCCATCGTACTATTTCTTGGGTTGGCCTGACGCTGAAGGAGTGACTGCCCCTGTGCTGTCTGCTGGTTCTAGGGTTAACCTACAGTGGTAACTTAATTGGCATGGAGTAACTGGCTCGGGAGCGTAGATTATCCCCTAAGTGCAGTGTGAGTTGTCTGGATTCACCAGTAAGGGTGGGATCCAGTGGTGGCAGCAATATGAAGTCCAGTGCAGGAAGTCCCAGTCCCAGTTCCCAGAGTATGGTACCTGGTTCCCGGTTAAGAGGGGGTCAGGTTGAGATTCAGGGGCAGTAAGATACTGTCTCACCAGTCTGGGGCGGGCGTATGTGGATGAGTGGTGTGTTGCACTGGACGATTGGGTGTGAGTTCTCTGAATAAGGAGCTTTCACGGGAGGCGGACCTCTGGCGGTGTGCAAGAGGGTCTGCAGAGGCATTGGGAAGTGATCTTACAAGAAGTGGCTGAGGTGTCTTCCAACCCAGAATGGTAGAAGAGGTTCAGAGTAGCCCAGCTAGGTCCCAGTGTAGTGGGAGGGGTGTAGGGACTCACGTCCTGTCTCAGAGGAGAAGGAGTGAGTGTGGGGCTGTGTGTCCCAAGGTGCCCGTAACCCTGTCTCAGGGCCTGGATGGTTCCCGAGGGGAGCACCAGGTTGGGATCCTAGGCTGTACTAATAGGCCATTTGTGGGGATCTCCCAGTGTCTAGGAGAACGTGGAGCCTCTGTAAGCAGAGCTCCAGTGGTTCTGGTGTCTGGCGGTGCCACTCCTAAGTGGAGGGTGCAGAAGTCCAGATGGAGGGGTGAGAGGGGGAAAGAGTCCCCCTGTGGAAGAACCAGTGGGTCAGGGGCCAGCCAGAAGGGCTGAGTCGCCAATGATTGACCATGGTGACGCCACTTCTGTCATGGGGGATCTTCACGCACTGTCAGATGGACAGGAGGTCGTGAGATCGGCGCCAGGCAGACTGTCACATGACACATTAGTTATGTGTCACCCTCAGGGGGGGGGGCATGCGTGCTCCCCATGAAGTCCTGGTTCGCCGGGCATCTAAACCAAAGGGTACCGTCCCTGGGTTGGGGAGCCAGGAGCATGTGTTTCCTGACCTGGATGGCAGGGCAACTGTAATCAGTGTCCTGACCGGTTTGCCTTCTAGGGGTACCACTCCAGAGGGGTGGTGCAGGCCTAGCCGGGATCTTTAGGGTCCCTGGCTGAGTGTGGTAGTACTACCCTGAAGGCAGGTGGGGCCCATCTTAAGTGAAGGGACCCTGCTCTTCAGAGGGGAGGGTGCAGAACTCTGGAAGGGGGTGCAGAGGGAGGGAGTCCTCGCCTCTGACCCTGGTGCAGCCGGTGAATGTAGATCCCAGGTGGTAGACCAGTTGATGGAGAGAGGTCCTGAACTGGTGGGAGAGTTGTGTTCTGGTGGGTGCTTCTCCTGGGAGAGTGCGTAACCCCAGAAGTAGAGGTAGGGTGAGGAGACGCTTCGCCCGTGACCTCTGGTCAGCCTGAGGGTGTGGACCCTAGGTTGGAGGATCAGTGGTATTTTGGAACTACGCTGAGAAGGAGAGTAGAGAATGGCTATTATGTGCCAGGGGTTACTACCCCCCACTCTGTGGATTGGCAAGGACCAGTGACGTCTGGGTGGCCTAGGGCCTGGTCCTGGCCATGGACAACTAGGGAGTACCAGTGGGGTAGCCTGGTTGGGACTTAGAGTTCTTTTTCAGAGGGAACCACATGGGTTCAGAGTGGCGTAGAACCAGAGGGTGTCCCTGTAGTGAGGGCCCGCGTCCATGTTCTATCGCCCGAAGCAGGGAAGCCCATGAAGGTAGTGATTGGTCTACCCTGCATTTTGGCTGGAAGGAGGTTGTGTTGGACTTGGCCCTTTCTGGCAGGTTCACCCCTAAACTTTTTGCCTTAAGTTCTGACATGGTGTTGGTGGTTTTAGGCCTCTGGGCACTTTAGCACTGTGGTCCAGTGCAAAGTGCGTGCACTCTCTGTGTACATTTGGTGAAGTTGGCCTGCCCTCCCATAGGAATGCATTGGGGATAAGTGTGTCCGTGGTAATTCCTGGTATGAGAGGAGCAGCAGGGTCGAGTTTAGTATGTATGAACTCGTGAGAATAAATGCTGCGCAATGGTGTGCGCAGATTTATGATGACTGGTGGAGAAATGCCACTTTTAGAAGTTGGCATTTCTGTGTGCTATGTGTCTGCCTGCCTGATGTGAATTGCATGTCTGGCTTGTGAGTGACAGGGGCTGAGAGGTATGTGTGGCTCCAGGAGGGGCGGGGTGAGTCAGCGCTAGGCTGAATGGGACATCTGTGCTAAGAGTAGTGGGAGGGGTAATCCCCTGACTCTGAATAGGATGGTGCCTGCCCTGTACAATGATGGCTCCGCCCCCTGTGGTGTGTCTGATCACCTAGCCCCCACCTGACAAAGGGGAAAAGGAGCTTGCAAAACAAAGTGCTCCAATTCCCCCCTGAACCAGTTTCTGCTGGTTCCCCAAGCCCTGTGCCGGCACAGACAAAGAGATTTGGCAGTATAAGTATAGGGGCTGTGACCCCATGAAAATGTTCAGTTCCTGTTCTGGTGTGCTGTTCCTGACGGAGGGGGCTTGCTGCTGCTGGGGCCCAGGGGGGGCTGCCAGGAGGGCTGCCTCCCTGGGCCCTGCATTGCCCCTTGATTCCTAAAGACCTCCAGGACTTTGCTGCATCTAGCGCCTCGTGAGCACTAAGCTTTATTTTGATTTTCCCCCAGAGAAGGAGCCCGAGGGCTCCGCAGCGCTGAGCTGCCCGTGGAGGAAGGAATTCCTTGCGTAGGGATTCCCCCGCATTATTGCCCAGGAGAGCGGGAGCCTACCCCACTTTATGGATATCTTATAGGCGGGTGCCCACCCCGCTTGATGCTATTTTTATTGCGGGTGCCCACCCCGCATTATTTGCCTTCTGTTGAAAATCATCGCCGCGACCCGGGGAAAGCAGGACGGCCGGCCCGGAAGTCAGGCCAACTGCCTGACTGGAGGCGGGGCCGGCCGCGTCTAGTCCGGAAGTCGCATGTGAGGCGGGAGTTGCGGATCCGAGCGGGGCTCCCGTGTCCTGTTGGGAGCCCCGGCGCCAGAGGAAGTGCCGCATTCCAAGGCACAGGCGGGAGCCCACCCCGCCCTGGGACATACACCGGAGAAGTCTGGAGCCTTGCGGGCTCCCCATCCAAGTCCCGGGTCCCAGGAGGGGGCCCGGGTGAAGTGCAGAAATGGCGGCCGAGGCCGCCGATGGCAGCGCGGGGCTCCCGTGATTGAGGAGAGAGCCCCGCGTCATGCTGGCTGAGCCGAGAGAGACGCACCAGGAGGACCGGTGCCGAGGCGAGCCTCCCCCACAGAGCCTGGTGAGTAAGGGCTGGGCGGGGTACATGGCTGCATTCAGTTACAGTCCCAGAGGGGACTCCTGAGGGCACAGTGAGTGCTTGCATCATTCCATGAGCGGCCCCGCCTGATAGAGGGCCGCTCCAACGAGGGGGCACATGGTTGGTGAGGGCCCAGAGGGGCCCGTGTCCCCCCCTGCATGTCGAGGCACATTGTCGGTGCCTGAGCGGTCCCGCAGAAGGCGGGCTGCTCCAACATTGGGCATGATCTTTGCGTAGGGCCCCAGTGGGGGTCCAGAGGCACAGTGGTGCCCGTGTGTTTATGCTGATATCAGCTGCCCTGCGAGAGCGCAGGCAGCTGCAACGTTTGGCGCCTATTTGTTCCAAGGGCACAGTGAGTGCCCAGGCCTACAATTCTTCACAGCTGCCCAGCAAGTAGTGGGCAGCTGCAACGTTTAGGCCATCATTCCTTTGGGGGCATTGTGTGAGATAGGAGTGAGAGACACTCCTTTGCCCCAGCGCAATGGCGCACAATGGATTCTGCTGCATTGGCAGCCGCCCTGACTTTGGGACATAGGGCATTTGAGCCCCTTTGAGAAGGCCAGTTGGCCAGGGGGACGGTTGGGTTTGTAGGGCGCCAGGCCCTAATGTGATTTATGTGGTGCTAGGAAATGTGATTCATGTATTATGATTTACGCACCCTGTGTTATGCCTCTAATGTGAGTTATGCTTAAGAGGTTAGGAACTAATGCGTTTAGACTTATGAGATGATTGCATAATGTGTTTATGCTGGTGAGATTGGCGCAGAATGTAATTCACGCCTAAATGTGATACTGTGCATAATAGGGTTTATGTTACAGGATGATGCTGAGTTTGCCAGTGATTACTGGCTGTGTTCTACGTTTATGATAGTTCCTACATTTACTAAGTTCACTTTGTGATGGTTCTGACAGTGGTCCAGTTGGCACTGTCAGGTGTACATAATCCCTTGTAGATATTACCTAGTGCCAGGTGGCACAATGTATATTATGTGATTACTATTCTAATGTGTTATGAGAATACAAAGGCTATTTTTGATATAACCTTGTGTGGAGTTCCTTTTGTGGTGTGCTGGGTATGCTGTTGCTGTGTGTGTGCGCAAACGCTTTACACATTGCCTCCGGGATAGGCCTGACTGCTCGTGCCAAGCTACCAAGGGGGTGAGCAGGGGTTATCTTTGGCGTGTAACTCCTTTGCCCTGACTAGAGTGGTGGTCTCTGCCTGGCTTTGGCGCAAGCCTTAGCCAACCAGAGATCCCATTTCTAACAATTACGAATTGCATTATTGTCGCATTACGAACTGCCTGATTGGTGCATTACGAATTACCTGATTCTTGCATTACGAACTGCAGAGCATTGCATTAGGACTGCATTAGATCATTGAGAATTTCTCATTAATACTGCAAGAACCTACCAGTGCTTGCTGGCCTAATAACCGGCAAGGTGAAATATTACAAATACGCATATGGTGGATTTTTATCGTGTGGTCTCATCGTATATCTTTTTTCTTATAAACTTATACTTGTTTTTTATGAAACTCGTGTGGAGTCCATTTGTGGTGTTATCCCTGTGTCACTGAGAGCGTGGTGGCAAATACTTTACACATTTGCCTTAGAGATAAGCCTGGCTGCTCGTGCCAAGCTACCGAGGGGGTGAGCAGGGGCTATCTGAAAAGGTGTCCTTCCTTTCCCTGACTTAGAAGCAAGGGTCCCTATTTGGCCTAAGGTACCTACCTCAGCCAACTAGAGACCCCCAGTTCAAACAGCCGGCAAAAACCACTTCCTCAAATGGATGCACTAGAATTTCTGTTGCCCTCAGTTGGGCCTCAGCAACGGCCAGTCCTAAATCCTGTACTGCTGCTCCACAAACAAGGCTCAGTCGATACCAGGCCTCGTGGCCCCCAGGGATAACGGGGTGGTGCACGCTTGGCGGCAGGGCAGCCGCCTCATATTAACGCTCCAAAGTTGCCCAAACAGATAAGCAGCACTCAAACATCAGCATGCGGCAACAAGCTTTTATTTAGGTATAGACGGCATCCCGCCTGCCGATTCCTTACACAGCTGATCCGTCATTAACAGCCTGACGCGTTTCAAAGTCAATAAACTTCTTCCTCAGAGGCTGACGGAAAGAGTTACGTGCATGTCGGTCACAGTTCCCTCATTAAATAATGCAAAATGGCAAGCCCCTGGATGGGCAGCTCCTATGAGTCGGTGCAGGGCATTATGGGAGATGTAGTGCCGGCAAAAATTACTTCCTGAAATGGATGCACTAGAATTTCTGTTTCCCTCAGATGGGCCTCAGCAACGGGCCCGTCCTAAATCCTGTACTGCTGCTCCACAAACAAGGCTCAGTCGATACCAGGCCTCGTGGCCCCCAGGGATAACGGGGTGGGACACGCTTGGCGGCATGGCAGCCACCTCATATTAACGCTCCAAAGTTGCCCAAACAGGTAAGCAGCACTCAAACAGCAGCATGTGGCAACAAGCTTTTATTTAGGTATAGACGGCATCCCGCCTGCCGATTCCTTGCACAGCTGATCCGTCATTAACAGCCTGCCGCGTTTCAAAGTCAATAAACTTCTTCCTCAGAGGCTGACGGAAAGAGTTACGTGCATGTCTGTCACAGTTCATTCATTAAATAATGCAAAATGGCACGCCCTGGATGGGCAGCTCCTATGAGTCGGTGCAGGGCATTATGGGAGATGTGATGCCGGCAAAAATCACTTCCTGAAATGGATGCACTAGAATTTCTGTTGCCCTCAGATGGGCCTCAGCAACGGGCCCGTCCTAAATCCTGTGCTGCTGCTCCACAAACAAGGCTCAGTCGATACCACGCCTCGTGGCTCCCAGGGATAACGGGGTGGTGCACGCTTCATATTAACGCTCCAAAGTTGCCCAAACAGGTAAGCAGCACTCAAACAGCAGCATGCGGCAACAAGCTTTTATTTAGGTATAGACGGCATCCCGCCTGCCGATTCCTTACACAGCTGATCCGTCATTAACAGCCTGACGCATTTCAAAGTCAATAAACTTCTTCCTCAGAGCCTGACAGAAAGAGTTACGTGCATGTCGGTCACAGTTCCCTCATTAAATAATGCAAAATGGCACGCCCCTGGATGGGCAGCTCCTATGAGTCGGTGCAGGGCATTATGGGAGATGTAGTGCCGGCAAAAACCACTTCCTCAAATGGATGCACTAGAATTTCTGTTGCCCTCAGTTGGGCCTCAGCAACGGCCAGTCCTAAATCCTGTACTGCTGCTCCACAAACAAGGCTCAGTCGATACCAGGCCTCGTGGCCCCCAGGGATAACGGGGTGGTGCACGCTTGGCGGCAGGGCAGCCGCCTCATATTAACGCTCCAAAGTTGCCCAAACAGATAAGCAGCACTCAAACAGCAGCATGCGGCAACAAGCTTTTATTTAGGTATAGACGGCATCCCGCCTGCCGATTCCTTACACAGCTGATCCGTCATTAACAGCCTGACGCGTTTCAAAGTCAATAAACTTCTTCCTCAGAGGCTGACGGAAAGAGTTACGTGCATGTCGGTCACAGTTCCCTCATTAAATAATGCAAAATGGCAAGCCCCTGGATGGGCAGCTCCTATGAGTCGGTGCAGGGCATTATGGGAGATGTAGTGCCGGCAAAAATTACTTCCTGAAATGGATGCACTAGAATTTCTGTTTCCCTCAGATGGGCCTCAGCAACGGGCCCGTCCTAAATCCTGTACTGCTGCTCCACAAACAAGGCTCAGTCGATACCAGGCCTCGTGGCCCCCAGGGATAACGGGGTGGGGCACGCTTGGCGGCATGGCAGCCACCTCATATTAACGCTCCAAAGTTGCCCAAACAGGTAAGCAGCACTCAAACAGCAGCATGTGGCAACAAGCTTTTATTTAGGTATAGACGGCATCCCGCCTGCCGATTCCTTGCACAGCTGATCCGTCATTAACAGCCTGCCGCGTTTCAAAGTCAATAAACTTCTTCCTCAGAGGCTGACGGAAAGAGTTACGTGCATGTCTGTCACAGTTCATTCATTAAATAATGCAAAATGGCACGCCCCTGGATGGGCAGCTCCTATGAGTCGGTGCAGGGCATTATGGGAGATGTGATGCCGGCAAAAATCACTTCCTGAAATGGATGCACTAGAATTTCTGTTGCCCTCAGATGGGCCTCAGCAACGGGCCCGTCCTAAATCCTGTGCTGCTGCTCCACAAACAAGGCTCAGTCGATACCACGCCTCGTGGCTCCCAGGGATAACGGGGTGGTGCACGCTTCATATTAACGCTCCAAAGTTGCCCAAACAGGTAAGCAGCACTCAAACAGCAGCATGCGGCAACAAGCTTTTATTTAGGTATAGACGGCATCCCGCCTGCCGATTCCTTACACAGCTGATCCGTCATTAACAGCCTGACGCATTTCAAAGTCAATAAACTTCTTCCTCAGAGCCTGACAGAAAGAGTTACGTGCATGTCGGTCACAGTTCCCTCATTAAATAATGCAAAATGGCACGCCCCTGGATGGGCAGCTCCTATGAGTCGGTGCAGGGCATTATGGGAGATGTAGTGCCGGCAAAAATCACTTCCTCAAATGAATGCACTAGAATTTCTGTTGCCCTCAGATGGGCCTCAGCAACGGGCCCTTCCTAAATCATGTACTGCTGCTCCACAAACAAGGCTCAGTCGATACCAGGCCTCGTGGCCCCCAGGGATAACGGGGTGGTGCACGCTTGGCAGCAGGGCAGTCACCTCATATTAACGCTCCAAAGTTGCCCAAACAGGTAAGCAGCACTAAAAGAGCAGCATGCGGCAACAAGCTTTTATTTAGGTATAGACGGCATCCCGCCTACCGATTCCTTACACAGCTGATCCATCATTAACAGCCTGATGCGTTTCAAAGTCAATAAACTTCTTCCTCAGAGGCTGACGGAAAGAGTTACGTGCATGTCGGTCACAGTTCCCTCATTAAATAATGCAAAATGGCACGCCCCTGGATGGGCAGCTCCTATGAGTCAGTGCAGGGCATTATGGTGCAAGCGTGTGGCCGAACCAATGGCCTGGATCAATTTTAGAACAAAAGTACGCCGCACTCAGGAATCCTTAACCTCAGGTATTTTATTTTACAAACAGAGCCAGTCTGTCACACCAACGCGTTTCGGCCACACAGGGCCTAGCTCACGGTTGGAGGACACTACTATTCATTCTGTTTTTATACCACTCCCTAACCACTCCATGATGTGGCCTTCTGAGAGTTGTAGTTTATGACAATAACCAAGTCCTTACTATGGAAGACAGACTAATACACAATTATTATCATCGGATCGTATGACGTGCAGATAACAGATTTGTGTTGGGTTCGTATTACCACCATTGTAGAGATGCATATATTGTTGTTATTCTCATAATAGCAATTCTCAGTGTTGTTATCGACTATTGTAGTCATGCCATCAGAGTTCGTATTTGCTCGCTATTGTATTCTTTTGGTGACTCTCGGTGGTCATATTGATATCGTATCAATAGTTGTTGGTCAGACTCAAATGTAACATGTTCATCCCTATCGTAATACAGTATTACTGATGGTGTACCAGTTGTTTTGCATTATCCTCAAATATCATTGCTGATAGTAGCGATGTTTATCTGGTATAGTACCATGGAGTTGTTTCTATTAATGTTGGTGGTGTTATCCTTAGGAACTTTTTTGATAGTTATGCACGATTCTACGAGAGGGGGCAATTGTCAGTACCTTGTTGCAATGGAATGTCCCAATCTGCGTATTCATAGGTGCACATGTAGTTCTTCATCATTGTTGAGGCCTTTAGGGACCTTGGTGCGTAGCCTAATAATGTACCGCGATTCCAGTTGTCTGAGCTTTTTCTTCCTATCCCCTGCTCTTTCACTTTGTGGAATGGTATCCAGTCCAAAGAATTCCATTCGTCTCCAATCATTATTCTGATATGTGGCTATGTGTTTTGCTGTTTCGTAGTTCAGATCTTTATTCTCAGATATGTTCCAAAATTCGCTTTTTCAGCATACAGATGGTACTGCCAATGTATTTTAATCCACATGCACATTGGATGACGTAAACCACAAATTGCATTGTACAGGTGTTTTTGTGGTTCATTTTGATAGTTCTTCCTTCTGTATCCGTTATCTCCTTTGTGTTGACACCAATTTTTCAGGCTTTGCAATTATTGCATTTTTTAAATCCCAACTGTTGTTCTTCTAGCCAATTTCTTTTAGGTTTGTATTGAAAGTGGCTCTGGCCTATTTTGTCTTGTAAGGAAGGTACCTTTCTATATGTTACTTGTGGTCGTACACCAATGATTGCCCCAATGCCCTGATCTTGTGCCAATAGGTGCTAATATTTCTGGATTATTCGTGTGACCTTCGAGCTTTCTTTGCTATATGTAAGAATCAGTCTTGGCGCTTCCTGTTTGTAGGTACTGCGAGTTTGTCTTTCTTTTTCTATTTCTTTTTCTGCCCTTGGGATCAGGGTTTCAGTATGTGTTACTTGTTCAACTTTGTGTATGCTTTTGTTGAGGTCTCTTTGCCTGTATCCTCTTTTTTTCAGTCTCTGTGCACTTTCCAGTATTTTATTTTTGGCATTGCTGTCTTTGGAGCAATTTCTTCGTATTCTCACGAATTCTCCATATGATATGCTGTTGAGTTAAGGCTTGGGGTGAAAGCTTGTTCCATGTAGGATACTATTTGTTGCCATTCTCTTCCTAAACAAGGTTGTGTGTATTTGCCCTTGGTCAATATAAACTGATGTATCTAGGAAGTTCACCCTTGTGCGACTTGTTGAACAGGTGAAGGACAGGCCGATGTCATTTTGGTTCAGTTTGTTAAAGTACTCCATTAACTCAACTTTTTTGCCGTTCCAGATTAAGACTAAATCGTCAATATATCGTATCCAAAGTATGATTTTCTCTAGGGCGTGTTGATTGTCTGTCCCCCATGCAAACTCTTTTTCCTACCAGCCCATGGTTAGGTTAGCATAATTCGGTGAAAATGACAAGCCCATGGCAGTTCCGCATAGCTGCTGGTATAGCTCATGGTTGAACAAAAAGACGTTGTTGTTTAGACACAGTTCAATCATTGTGAGAAGCATGCCCGAATGTTGTAGTTCCGTAATGCTGCGTTGTTTGAGGAAGTATGCGCATGCCTGTAAACCAATTTTGTGTTCTATTGATGTATATAATGATACAACGTCAATGGTAGCCATGATGTAATTAGAATTCCAAGTGGTGTTTGCCAAGATGCGTAAGAAATCACCCGTGTCTTTGATGTATAGATACCAACACCAGCACTCGAAGGTTCGTAGGTTCAAATGCATTTATTTCATGTCACCAATAACGTGTTTCGGCCTTCCCACTGAGAAAGAAATTGAGCCCACAGGAGTCCACTGGGAAATTCGCTCTTTATTCAGTACGGCATGACACGTTTCGGCGTAATGCCTTTTTCAAATGCCGCTCATTGCTGAATGCTTGAAAGTTACCACTTTAAAATACAGAATGCCTCATTACGATTGGTCGAGGCGTGCTGACAGGCAGGGGCGGAGTTGCGGTGGGCTCGGCACTCCGAGTCCGCATGAAACAGTCACTCAATGTCAGTACTGGCCCCAGTGGGCGGTGCCTGCTTCTTTCTCCCGCCTACCTGGATCTTGATGGTAAAAATCACGATTTGGCCCAGGACTCGCACCCCACCGCTAAAGTCACATTTCATTCCTGGGAGCACCACTTAAGTAAGTAGCGCTATCTGCGTGTAGTCACACTCCAACAACATTATTGGCAGGGTAAAAAATTAGCTGAATGCGGTGGTTCGCCTTCTTAGTTACGTTATTATACATACTCATCATGCTTACGAGTAAATAAGCACATATACATATATATATATATATATATATATATATATATATGTACATATATATATATATATATATATATACATGTATATATTATCTACTGGCGGTCGCCAGTAGATAGTTATAGTTACAACCTATTATCCATAGGAAATCCACGACATTCTATTTGAAATAACTCTCTTGCCGGTTGACGTATCTTCGCAAAATTTTCAAACTTTGTGGGGCGCTCCGGTCCGCTCCTACCCTGAAAGTCTCGGGGGATTCGTCAAGCGGGGGCCGAGAAAAAGGGGGTCCCAAAACGTGTTTTCCCCATGCAATTTTCCATAGGAAACTTTAGACACGGCTACAGCCCGAACTGCTGAACGGAATTACACCAAATTTGGCAAAGAGGTAGTTCTTGGTTCAGAAAGAACCCTTTTGTTAAATGGTGTAAATCCGTTCAGTAGTTGCTGAGAAAATCAAAAGTAAAAGTACATATATATCTATGGGCACGGAGGATTCGCGCACCCTGAGCGCACCCTGCGCGCACCGTCCCGATCACGAGCTGCATGTTAATTGGCTGTCAGCTGGCTGTCAACATTCCGATTCAGGAAATGTTGGCAGCCATTTTATCCCTCGGTAGAACCGAGGGACAGAAACTAAGTGCGCAAAGCGCACAAAGGGGGCAGGGTAGAAACACCCTGACCCCCTAGGTTTGCTCAGGGGGTCCCACAAGGACCCCCTGGGCAAAAAAAAAAATAATTTTTTTTTAAAAATCGGCAGGATGCGCTCAGGGTGCGCGAATCCTGCCGAAAAAAAAAAATCGAAGCGCGGTCTCCCGCGCTTCGATTGTATTTTGCCCCCGGGTGGCCCAAGTCCCGGGGGCATGGTGGGGGTTTAATTTTATGTGTGGGGGGCCTCAAAGGGCCCCCAAGCCCGGGGACCGCCACCCCGGGGCTTTCTTTTAAAATGGTGCGGGAGGGCTCTGAGCCCTCCCGCAGCCCGGGGACCACCACCTCCCGGGGCTTTTTAAAAAATTAAACAACCTGTGTGGGGGCTCCAGCCCCCACACGCCCGGGGACCGCCACCTCCCCGGGGCACTAACAAATTAAAATGGGGGTCCGTTTTGGACCCCCGAAGCCCGGGGACCACCACCTCCCCGGGGCTGTGCTGATGTAGGGAGGGGGCCGCGCGGCCCCACTCCTGGAGCCCTTGATGGCCCTGGGGACCGCCACCCCCAGGGCCGGCTCCTGCAGTGTCCCGGGTGCCTACCCCGGGACACTGTAGTTTACTATGGCAGGACGGGAGCCTCGCGGCTCCCGTCCTGCCATACAAACTGCTTTGGATATTGGAAGAGAGAGCAGGGAAACCTGCTCTCTCTTCCAATATCCAAAGCCGATTGCTTTCCACATGGGGAGCAGCATGTCAGCTGCTCCCCATGTGGAACAGCAATGCCGGCTCCCAAGGGACGTGGGGAGCCGGCGGGACTGTGGGGGATTGGGGACCCCCACAGTCCCCAACGGAGAGAGCCAGCCCCGGGGGATGGGGTCCCCGGGGCAAGTAGTGGCCCAGGAGGGGGCCACGCGGCCCCCATCCCAAAAAAAAAAAAAAAAAATGGAAAGGCCGGCCCCGGGGGATGGGGTCCCCGGGGCCTTAAATGGCCTGAGGAGGGGGCCACGCAGCCCCCTCCCAGAAAAATATAAAAAAGGCCATGCCCCGGGGGATGGGGTCCCCGGGGCCAATACAGGCCCAGGGAAGGAGGGCCACGCGGCCCCCTTCCCGTTTTTTTATAAAATTAAATTTAAAAAAAGGGGTAAGGCCCTGGGGGATGGGGTCCCCAGGGCCCAAAAACAGGAAAAAGGAAGGGGCCACACAGCCCCCTTCAGAGGACAACATATTTTTTTTTTTTTTAAACGATCGGGCCCGCAGGCCCCGCCCCCTTCCTTCACCACTCTGCAAACGCGCCCCCTGGCGCGTTTGCAGAGAGGAGCAATTCCCCTTGAATACTGGGGGTCCCTGGGGGCCAACTAGCCCACCAGGAACCTCCAATATGCGCCAGGGGCTGCGTTGCAGAGACGTGTAGAGAGGCCACACCCCTTTTACACCTCTCTGCAACGCAGCTCTGTGGCGCTTTTGGAGGTATATGGTGGGCTAGTTGGACTCCGGGGACCCTCAGGATTCAAGGGGACTTAATCCCCAACTTAAAAGCGCCACGGGCGCGTTGCACAGTGGTGAAGGGAGGGGCGGGGCTTCAGGTGACATGTGTGCAAACAGGCCCCGTGGCGCGTTTTTAAGATGGGGAATTAAATCCCCTTCAATCCTGAGGGTCCCTGGGGGCCAACTAGCCCAACAGGTACATCCAGAAAGCGCCACAGAGCTGCGTTGCAGAGAGGTGTAAAAAGGGGTGTGGCCTCTCTACACGTCTCTGCAACGCAGCCCCTAGCGCATATTGGAGGTTCCTGGTGGGCTAGTTGGCCCCTAGGGACCCTCAGGATTCAAGGGGACTTAATCCCCCAACTTAAAACGTGCCACGGCGCGTTTACACAGGCCCCGCCCCCTCCCTTCACCATTGTGCAAATATTCTTCTAAAATCATCCGAAATACGAATTCCGATTTACTCACCTGTTATCAGGAGAGACCTCAGTGCTGTATCTTTCAGCCCAGTACTGGTCCTGAAAAGTAATTTTAACCGTACTTACCAGTAACTTGAATTTCCTTCCATAGGCTAACATTGACTGGTTTCACTTGGAAATTCTTTTAAGTGTGGAGTTTTGGAACTTTAAAATATTCCTCTAAAATCAGCCGAAATACGAATTCCGATTTACTCACCTGTTATCAGGAGAGACCTCAGTGCTGCATCTTTCAGCCCAGTACTGGTACTGAAAAGTAATTTTAACCGTACTTACCGGTAACTTGAATTTCCTTCATAGGCTAACATTGACTGGTTTCACTTGGAAATTCTTCTAAGTGTGGAGTTTTGGAACTTTAAAATATTCCTCTAAAATCAGCCGAAATACGAATTCCGATTTACTCACCTGTTATCAGGAGAGACCTCAGTGCTGCATCTTTCAGCCCAGTACTGATCCTCAAAAGTAATTTTAACCGTACTTACCAGTAACTTGAATTTCCTTCCATAGGATATCATTGCCTGCTTTTTGCTGAAAAAGTTTCTAAGTGTTGATTTTTGAAACATACAAATATTCCTCTAAAATCAGCCGAAATACGAATTCCGATTTACTCACCTGTTATAAGGAGAGACCTCAGTGCTGTATCTTTCAGCCCAGTACTGGTCCTGAAAAGTAATTTTAACCGTACTTACCAGTAACTTGAATTTCCTTCCATAGGCTAACATTGACTGGTTTCACTTGGAAATTCTTCTAAGTGTGGAGTTTTGGAACTTTAAAATATTCCTCTAAAATCAGCCGAAATACGAATTCCGATTTACTCACCTGTTATCAGGAGAGACCTCAGTGCTGCATCTTTCAGCCCAGTACTGATCCTCAAAAGTAATTTTAACCGTACTTACCAGTAACTTGAATTTCCTTCCATAGGATATCATTGCCTGCTTTTTGCTGAAAAAGTTTCTAAGTGTTGATTTTTGAAACATACAAATATTCCTCTAAAATCAGCCGAAATACGAATTCTGATTTACTCACCTGTTATCAGGAGAGACCTCAGTGCTGCATCTTTCAGCCCAGTACTGGTCCTGAAAAGTAATTTTAACCGTACTTACCGGTAACTTGAATTACCTTCATAGGCTAACATTGACTGGTTTCACTTGGAAATTCTTCTAAGTGTGGAGTTTTTGAACTTTATAATATTCCTCTAAAATCAACCAAAGTACGAATACCAATTTACTCACCTGTTATCAGGAGAGAACCCAGTGCTGCATCTTTTAGCCCAGCACTGACCCTGAAAAGTAATTTTAACCGTACTTACCAGTAACTTATATTTTCTTCCATAGGAATCCATTGTCTGGTTTTCAGCAAAAAGTTTCAAAGTGTTGATTTTTACAAACTACAAATATTCCTTAAAAATCACCTGTATGACTTAAACGCATTCTTTCAACTGTTTACAGGAGATGCACCAGTGCTGGATCCAGGATCCAACACTGAGTAAGAAAAAGTAACGATAACAGTTTTTACCTGCTAAGTGAATTTCCTTTCATAGGATAACATTGGTGATTCTATGAGAAAAAGTTTCTAAGTGTCAACTTTTAAAATACAATAATATTCCTTAAAAATCACGACTGTAACCAAAACGCTTTTACTCAACTGTTTACAGGAGATGTACCAGGACTGAATCTAGGATCCAGTCCTGTGGTTAGAAAAGTAATCCATAAAGTAACTAATTGCATTTAACTAGAAATTCACATTGAGTTGAATGTTGCATTGTGTTTGAAAATGTGTTGCCCATTGCAACAACTGTAACTACTGTACTTAAAAGTCTATTGCCTATGTGCAAAGTATTTAAACTAAAGTAATTCATTCTGAGAAAGTATTTTTGTAATGTAATGTATAATGTAATTACAATGTAATTTAAAAATAAAATATGTAAAAAAAAATTGTTTCTAAAAATGTAGTAAATCAGTATGAAAAAAATTAATATAACAATTAATACATTTAAAAATTGTCATTTACAAAACCTTTGAAATTCACTGAAAAAACCGTAGGTATCAGGCACGTTATAGTTAGAAATTAGCATTTAAAAAACCTTTGAAATTCACTGAAAAAACCATAGGTTTCAGACACGTTATAGTTACAAATTAGCATTTAAAAAACCTTTGAAATTCACTGAAAAAACCATAGGTTTCAGACACGTTATAGTTACAAATTAGCATTTAAAAAACCTTTGAAATTCACTGAAAAAACCATAGGTTTTAGGGACAGTTATAGTTACTTGGACATTGCACTCGTACAAAACCCGTGAAATTCCCCGTTATAGTTAGTTCAGCTAATTATAACTCGCGCCCCGCAATGCACTGCTGATGACGTCACATATTACATCACTCATGACATGGTCAGTGACATCACTGATGACATCACTGATGACATCTCAAATGACATCACTGATGACATCATCCACGTGATAATCTGATGCACCTCCTCACACCCTAATATAATCTTTGATACACCCACTCTAAATTACAGACTGCCATTCGCAAAACCATAGACACACCAACACCAATAACTACATACCCACTCACTGATTCTTAGGTCTACACACACACATCCACTCACTCACCCGTACAGTCACTCATACTTACGGTCACTCAGTACAGGACTATCATATGCACTCTTACTCCTATATAGACACTCAAACAACGCCACTCATCCATAGAGATACTCAGACACCTAGTCAGTCATGCAAATAATTAAACACACTGCCATTTACTCACTTATACAGTTATACACACACCAGCTCACTTACTCATACAAATAGTAGCACATTGTTACGCTCTTATACAATCACTGATACAAGCACACACTCATCCATACAGCCACTATCACAATCACTCACTCTTGCTTATAGCTATTTATATACTCCAACACACATATATACTGCCTTTCACATATGTAGTTACTCACACATGTACCACTGGGACATACATTCACTCACTAACACACTCTTACACACACTTACCCACCCATACAGTCTATCACAGATGCACTCTTGAAACCATCCACCCAGTGAATCACCCACTCACACATCTATGCACAGAGTTGCACACACCCCTCCCACACAAACACTCAGGCACCCATACAGATACTCAGACAAGCATTCAATAACTCATATAGACACTCATTTAGCTATTCACAAACACATGCAGCCACTTACACAGCAACAGACAGACGGATACAGACATTCACCCAGATTAGTCACTAACCCATGCATTCAGTAAGATACGTTAAATCACTCACTTATAGAGTCAGTCACGCACCTACTAAATCATCCATACAGACACTTACACACCCACTCATTCTTCAATACGTCTTTTCCTATATATATTAAAAATATTTAAACTTTACAGAAACACACAGTCACTGGATGATGTCATCAGTGATGTCATTTGAGATGTCATCAGTGATGTCATCAGTGATGTCACTGACCATGTCATGAGTGATGTAATATGTGACGTCATCAGCAGTGCATTGCGGGGCGCGAGTTATAGTTAGCTGAACTAACTATAACGGGGGAATTTCACGGGTTTTGTACGAGTGCAATGTCCAAGTAACTATAACTGTCCCTAAAACCTATGGTTTTTTCAGTGAATATATATATATATATATATATATATTTATTTATATATATATATATATATATATATATATATATATATATATATATATATATATATATATACACACATATATATAACATATTTGAATGGAATTAAAAATATTTTAATTGCTCTTTGGTTTTTAAATGCATTCAACTATGTGTGTGTATATACACATCGCCCATTTAGGCTAGCTAGAGAGTGACAAAGCCTTCGCTATTTTTACAGCAAAGTTTTTAGCATAGGACTAGGGCCACCCACGCTGAGCTGAAAAATGACAAAAGACTTTTACCACTCCAGGCACACTATTACAGCTTTGGATTGGTAAAACACCATCCAAGCCAACCTGGAATTAATAAATGCTACCCAAGACACGTGTTTCGCTCTAATTAGAGCTCATCAGAGAGGCAAAGCTTTGCCCACACCCAAAGCAGCACCCAGCATAAGTCAAGATATACCATTTCAGGCTTTATGAAAAAAGGAAGCAGGGAATTCTGTGTAGTTCCCAAGTTTAGCTGGAGAGCAGCTTCTCTATAAGGAGCACCTGTCAAAGCCACCAACATCTGCTCACCTCAAATTTCTGTTTCTCTGGCAGAGTTTTTAAGCATAGGATTAGCACAGTGCCATCCACACGAGGTGAAAAATTACAAAATAATTTTACCAGTCCAGACACAGTATTAAAACTTTCAATTGGTAAAATACCTGGCATGAATAGAGGCAAAGCTTGACGTGTGTTATGTTATGCTATGTTATGTTAAGGTAACTTGTAAAGCGCACAGCTGCCCCAGCAACGGGGCGTCCCGGCGCTGAGCATAGTAGCAACTGACAACAAGTATCCATCCTGAAAAGAGAGAAAAGAGAGGGCCAGAGGAGACATAGAGGTTAACAAAGGGGAGAAAGCCTAATGAGGGAACAGATGGGTCTTTGGTGCTTTTCGAAAAGCCAGATAATTGTCCATGCTCCGGATATGGGCCGGGAGACCATTCCAGAGCTTAGCAGCCAGAGCACGAAATGATCGTCCACCAGCACGGGCCCTCTTCACTCGTGGTATAGAAACCAGCTGTTTATCTGCAGAACGCAGATGTCGCGTAGGAGTATAGGTGGAGAGCAAGCCAGATAGTATACCAGAGATAGGGGATTTCAAAATCTTAAAAGCAAAGCAGAGAGACTTAAACTCCACCCGTCTCTCCACTGGCAGCCAATGTAGCCGCCGAATGGTGCTGGAGGTGGGGCAACACCTAGGCATGGCAAGGAGAGTTCTAGCGGCGACGTTTTGGACCCTCTGCAGTCTTGAGATCTCGATCTTATTGACCTCAAGATAGAGCACACTGGCATAGTCCAGTCTTGATAGCACAGCTGCCTGCACAATGGTCTGCCGGATGGAGGGGTCAAAGAAACCCAACACGGGTCTAAGACTGCGTAGAATGCCAAAACATGTCGCCGCCACTCTCTTAGTTTGATCTTGAAAACTCAGCGCCAAGTCAACCCATACGCCCAGATTTTTCACCACCTTTTTAGGCGTCGGAGCGGGTCCCAGGGAGGTGGGCCACCAGTGTCCACTCCACAGCTCAGGATCCTTCCCTACCAGCAGGACTTCAGTCTTGCTGGCGTTGAGCTGTAGACAATTGGCACGATTGTCAGCCCTCTCCTCTTGGCTAATGCGGCCAACGGCTGAACGTACAAGTTAAAAAGTGTAGGGCTTAGCGCAGAGCCCTGTGGGACACCCTGTTTGATGGGATACACCCTAGATGATTTTGCTCTAATTATAGCTAATTATAGCTCATCAGAGTGGTATGTCTTTGTCCAGAAGACAAAGGGAGCACCCAGTATAAGTCAAGACAAAATGCTTTCAGGCTTAAAGTGCCTAAAAATTATGCAAAAAGGAAGCAGGGAACTCTGGGTATATATATTACATTAAATTATATTTATTTATATTTTAAATAATAATTTAATTTTACTTGACATTATTTAAGTTGTTGACCACGTGTTGTGATAGACTTCTTTTCCCCTAATTTATTACTGTTTGGGTCCCCTTTTGGTTGAAGTAATTTTAGAGTGCAGTTTGCGAATACAAATGGGCTTACTCTATTGGTGTGTGCACATCCCACCTTAAATTTCTCCCTGCCCTTCCTTTAACCCTTCCTTAAACCTCCCTAACCCCTCCCCTTAGGAAGTAAAGGATTCCAATTTGCCATCAACTATCCCCTGCCCCACCCACATTTATTATTTAAACATATATTTACAAGTGCAGAGACTTTACAATTGAGTCAGAGATCTCCACAAAGAAAAAGATGAGAGAAGCTTAAGCATGAACTCTAGTATTACAGACCTAACTACAAAATGCAGTTTGCAAATATACCCAAGTATTTAATTATAAAATATTTAAATACACTTTTAGGATTTTCTAAAATACTATAACATTCATTTGTATTAGAATATAATTGAACTACCTTTAACTAATTCTATGACTCACTTTTAATAAATATTGATACATAATACAATAAATAATGTTTTACTATATGAGGACATTTATTTTTTAATTTAAACTTCAGAAGAATATTTTTAACCTAAATCGATTAATTAAAGATTTATTTCCTTAGGTACATAATAGTACTGTACTAAAATTAATTTATAAACTTAATTTTCAATTTACAACAGAGAGCAATAAGGTACCTTTTCCTAGTTCATGTTCGTCTTTTGTCTGACAGTAAACCAAAATATATGTCGGGAGGTGGGGATTAAAGTGCCACTTATGTTGGGTTTGTCTGCAAGGAAGTGGTATCTTTCAACAGTCTATGCTGGTGACCTTAAAGTAAAGGAAAGGCTTGCAGGTGCTGATTTTATTGAAGCTGTGTGCTGTTGCAAACATACAAATCATAGAATATCGACATTGAACTATGTTTGCCATAGGTCTTAAGATCCCTGCGTGTCTGGAAAGACAGCGACCATCTTTGATTTGCAGGTATAACGTTCCTGCTGTTGTCAGGCGTCCTTGCAAGGCTTGTTCTATAAGATGCTGCAGCTGGACCTTAATATGTGGATGTTGTTTTTTAAGCATCAAGGTCTCTAGCTCCCTACAAATTAGATTATGGACATTTTATTTCCCATAGAAGTATAATGGAATTCTGTGTGATCTGGAAACAAAGGCTCTAAATCAGATTTATGAAGCCGTGCAAAGCCATCCTGCGGAGATTTGAGTGTCCTCATCAATCTTGAATAAGGCAACGCTGCACAAATTGATTACTCTGCACTTGGGAGGCATTCCATGGTTGATGCGGTGGGCTTCCCCAGGCAACACCCATGGATTTTGAAGCTGTCCCAGATTTACAAAATCATGCAAACCTGGAAAACTGCTAAATCCTTACACCTCTGGAGATGAGGCGTAACAAGGAGAAATAACTTTATTTCTCCTCGTTTTTTCCTGTTTCTATGGGTGCTGCATTGTGCAGAACACATAGAAAGAGTTAAACGCCTCTTAGGAATGTTTTTGTGCAGGAAGGTGCCCCTTTCTGCACAAAAACAATCCTTCATGCAACGGAGGCACCCTTGCACCATGGTGCAAGGGTGCCTATTTTGGCACTAGGCTGGCGCTAGGTTGGCTCTAGGCTGCCAAAACGGCACCGGCGCAGGGAGAAAGGAATGCAATACGTGGTATTGCAAAAATACGGTGTGTTGCTGCCCTTTCACTTTGGCGTAGGGTAGCGCAGCAAAGTGCCTTGCTCTGCTGCCCTAAGCCACAATCCCGTAAATGAGGGTCACAGTGTAAAAAGTATTAGATTTCCAGTTTATGAATAGATTGCTAAATACAGGGAATTATAGGATGTTATGTTTCTTATGTTTTCGATATACAACTATCAATTTGAAACTAAACACATCTTTCACAAGAGAGTTTATAATGACACAGCTTGAGGCAGTTGTTCCTTCAAAGAGAGAAATGCAAGAGTACATATGTTTAACAAAATGTTTATGTATTCTTTTGATTAGCTTTCAGGAACTGGGTGTCCTGTCAATTCAAAGCGAGTTTGGCACACAGGGATATTTTTAAGGTATATAATTTTTGCATTACATTGCGGTACAGTTAGTGTTCCATTCACAGGTTACGGAAAGTCTTTTTTATCTTGTAGAGCTCTTCCAAAGCCTACAGACTTCCTTTACCCAAGAACCGACGAGACAGAGTGTGGAGTCCTGTGTTTCTTTCTTACCATACTCTCCTACGGCCTCTACCACTGGCTGGTACATGTGTTCTACCTGTGCTATACATGTGTTCTAGTGCTTGTGGTACTGATGGGGCTGCTGAGGAATGGAAGAGACCTTTGCTTACTTTGGATCCAGTGCAGAAGTTTAGTGAAAATCCTGACATTAGATCAGAATTGGTGTTAAATAAAGATATGTGATGGCCCCTACAGTTCAAGGACAAATAAAAGCCTTAGATCATAGAATATGAGTGGTTCCATATTAGATGTTAGAAACATGGCTTCGTGATTGACATGGGTTATATTTTGGGCAGCGAGAGATGTTTTCCTTCGGCTGTAGGTTTTCCACAACAGTCTGTTTAATTACTTTAGTGCAGTAACTACCACAGAAAGAGTAAAACACGTACAGAGTGTATGAAGCTGGGAACTTGTTTCAAGCAACTGTGCATTATATCACAGCTTGAGAGCTGGTGCTCTTTAGACAAGATCTGACTCATCAGTTATGCTGTGCCCTTGCGCTTTAATACTAAGAGATCTGTAGGCTAGCAAGAGAGCACAAAGAACTGTGCGTCGCCGTCTCCTTGACATTTCCCTCGGCAGAGTCAGCGGCGGATGACGCAATCAAGTACACAATCACCCTCACATCTGATTGCTTGTGCTGAAAGTGAAGGGCCAATGTTCCCTTATAATTTGGTGTGGGCATAACTGGAATAATTCTTTATATCGTAATTACTTCTAATTACCTCAAAATGACTCATAAATATGCGTAATTATGTGAGAAGCGTAATCCAGCATTTAGCGCCATTAATGCAAAATGCACACTTGCATCCAAAATGGGCTGAAGGATGTATTATGTCCTATGAAAATAGCACTAAGTGCTACAGGGCACAAACAGCAGCAGCCAACAGCTGCTCGCTTTCTCTGAATTTGCTGTTCCTGTGGTAGGATTGTTGCCCCACATTACTCAAGCAGGCGTAATCAAATTATTTCGATAAATTAATTTCACAAGAATAATGCGTAATTACTGAAATTACTCTGATAACTCCAGCGCAATTAAAGTTTCTCCCAGGCCTGCTCATAATTCTTGTTGTTCCCCCCTTGAAATTACTGGAATCTCTGATATCAGTGAATATGGGGGATAACAGGGTTTTATGGGCCGCTTGCAGTGACGCCAAAGTGTCTTAATCAGCCAAGTAATGGATAACTGAACTATCCCTAACACACCTGATGTCAAATATGATAAAGGGGTAATGTGAGATGTTTCCAGGGCAAAAAGAGTAATGCATTGTGCAAAATGTGGGCAAATCAAGTATTGTGGTGGCTTGGTCATTTCCGTCCTTTCGAACATCTTTTGTCACAAAAAACCTGGCAAAATATGTCTGGGGAAAATGGCCAGGAAAAGGTGGGGCATGTGGTAATTAGAGAGCAAACCAAAGATACTGAATATTATACCAAATTCCAATTTTGATACTTCGAATAGCTGCATGTTTCCTCACCTTGTAAATTCCACATCCCCTGGCATCGGGAATTGGTATTAACGTAGTACGGTAAATACTGACCCATGATGCAGTACTTGGAATGAGCAACTAGGGCCTCGTTTATGAGTGTCTTGTCAAATTCTGACCCCATGCAAACCACTGTTTGCACGAATGTCAGAATCATATGTGGGTTGGCAACTTCCGAAGGATTGTATTAGATACTTTTCAACAGGTCAAACGTGCCGTAATTTACTGGTTGGAAAAGATCCAGTAAATAATGGAACATGTGGATCTTGGTGCATTACGCACCAAAATCCACATATTATACCCAATTTATGCCTTTATTAAGATTTGTCTGTTAAATTCCGATATGTGCAGTAACACTTCCTTTCCGATTTCAACATGTGTCTGAAGGTTTAAATAGCCTTCTTCGTGGCTTTAAGTGGGGTATGTCTCAGACCCAGCTGTATTTAAAAACAACTTTGAAATGGATTCCTATCGGGCCTTAAGTTCATGTGCTTAACTAACCCTTACTGCAAAATCAGTAATCGATTTCTCAACAATGATCGTAACCATCCCTCAAGTATTCTACGCCAGTGTTGCAAACACTATTTACATTTCATTTTTTACTTCATCTTTAAGTCTCTTAGATTGTTTTTAAGATGTTGTTTTTCTATAGTTTTTTTCATGCATCCTATTACTCTCGTCTAGTGCATACTTTGAACTGGTCGTTCTACGGCTTACTGAGTGGGCTCAGGTTGTGTTTGGGTGGGTGGGTATTTAAGACACTGCATGATTGAGAGCTTGGGAGCTGAGGCTGAAGACAATGAGAGATTCTCATACTGCCTGTCACTTGGTCATAAAGGTGTGCAGCCTACATGTACATTCAATCTTTGGCCTCTCTGCTGGGTGCAAAGAGGAATGACGGCTAATTGCGATTGTGTGAGACTGAGAGATGCAAAGGAAGGATTTTAGAAAAATGTAGGAAGAACATGGGCGTAACTAACAGACTGAGAGACTGGAGAAGAAATTGGTGTGAAGGGGAGAAAGAGAGTGTCTGAGACGTGCCAAAGACCACTACCCATTCCACAGACTGTACCAATGTTTAATTCAGTTTCATTTTGTCGGAATGTAAACATTTTCAATTGCAATTATTCACAGTAAATCATTGTTGTTATTCAGTTCTCAGATACAACTTACAAACATTGGCAAAATCACTAGCTCTGGCATGTTTAAGGTGTATGTGTTGGTTGCTGTGTGGCATGTCTGGATACAGTAACAAAACGGAGAGACACCCAAGAGACACCCACATAGTGGTCTGATGGCATGGTTTATGAAACACAGGGCCATGTTATCAAGAACGGCGCAAACATTATCGCCGCTTTAGTGGCAGAAAACTGCCGCTAAAGCGGCGATAAGGGGCTTGATAATATGCCCTAGAGAATTCCAATAGAAGCCCAGGTTTGATATCCTTGACACCGGAACCTGGGCTTGTATTGGAATTCTCAAGGGCATATTATCAAGCCCCTTATCGCCGGTTTAGCGGCAGTTTCCTGCCGCTAAAGCGGCGATACAGTTTGCGCCGTTCTTGATAATATGGCCCACAGAATTTTAGTTTGCACTCCCTTTATTGCATAGCGCTTAAATGATTTCTAGTTACCAGACTTTGGCCACATCCTTTTTTGAGAACACCCCACTTTTTTCATCCTACTAAAAGCACTGGTCTGTATGGTTTTAATGCAAAGCAAACAAAAGGCATCTGTTTTTACCGAATGTACCTCTGGCCCTGAATACAAGCTGGGTGGTTAATTCCGTCCCATGCGAAAATCGCTGTTTAGGCACAGGACGGAATTACGAGTTTGGGGGCATATTAGCAAGGGCACTATCGCCGCTTTAGCAGCACTTTTTGCCGCTAAAGCGGCGATAATCTTATCGCCCTATCAGCAAACTGTCTCTAACAGCAGTTAGCGACAGTTTTCGGGCATTAGCGCCCGTGTTTTTACCACTTTGCATGTCAGCGATATTTATCGCTAATGACATGCAAAGTGGGCGTTCCAGACGAACAAACCTGGGAAACACCCGCTAACAGGCCTATCGCCTATTAGCAAGGTGGCTATGGCCCCAGTTAGCGACGTGAAAAGTCGCGCTAACCGGGGTCATCGCCATTTATTTAACAACGGCAATTAGCAGGTGTTAGCCATATCTAACATGGGGGTGGATTATGCTGATACGACCACAGGGTCGTATCAGCAAGGTTATCGCTGCTTTTCCATGAAACATCGCTGGAAAACCAGCGATGTTTCATGGAAAACACCGCTATGGCTGGAATAATTATCGCCATAGCGCTAAATGTCGCTTAATACAGCGTTAGCATGGCAAATTATTCCGACGATAGCCGGCGATAAAAAGTGCTCGCTAAACACGCTTTGCGATGTTTAGCGCGCTTTAGATAATATGCCCATTGGTTTTATTTAATGCAACTGATAATTACCGAATGCGTTAAATAACCCAACATTAGTTAATTTTCGGCAGGTCAAGCCTGCCTAATTTTAACATGGGAAATATGTACGATATTTACCGTACCATGCGAAATTTGTTGTGTTAAACACCAAAATCCGCATGTTATTCCCAAATAACTCGAAATAGGTGCCATTTATCGCACCCAATAAATGACGAACCCCAGGGTATCTTTATTACCGGGTTTATTTGCAATCAGGCCTTTTGTCTTTTCACTAAAAGTGCTTTGTCTCTTAACAAGTTGAAATGAATGGTGCGATGACCTTGGAGCAGGAAATGCTCTACAAGGTACAGAAGAGCTAAAGAGCTGATTCGTCAGGAATCACTAACAGCGAACCTCTTGAGACACACTGGCTTCAAGCTGCTCTCCACGCAGTGGCTATCAGGTACCCCCCCCCCCCTGCTAACTTCAAAAAGCACAGTTGTCAGAGGGAGGCAGGCGAAAGCTAAACTCCAAGGCCTTTTCAAAAGAAGCGATAATTTACAGTCAGTTCTTGATATCGGGGATCATTCGACAGAAGAGAGGTTCTGGTAGATAAAGCTGGCGTAAAAATTACCATTTCATCAGACTGAGATGTACTTTGGACACATTTGACAGTTTTTATTTCAACAACAATAATATCCTCGTTTACATAAAGAAATATCCAACAGGGCAGTGAAGCACGGCATGTATTCTTCCTTTGCAGGCGTGAAGGGAAAGAGAAGGATGGGGAGGTCGTTACCCGACTCTGTGCTACATTGGTTTGTGTCCATTTCAAGGTCACAGGAGTACGGGCAGCAGGAAAAAAAACACATGCCTATAATCGTAGGCAAACCAAAGTTCGAAGAAGGACAGCTCAAGAATAATGCTGCCATTTCCGTTTATGTGTGTGGATTTCTGTATTCAACAACTGCAGACCGCTGCACCAGTCATACAGGAAGCCTTGCATACAATCACTCAAAAGCAGACTGGAACCTTCGTTTTACCATCTTAATTTCACCCTCTCTACCGTCTCAAGAAAAGTCCTCTGCCCTGAGTTCCCAACTGTATTGATGTCGGGATACTTAATGCTGACACTTGTTGTCATGGATCGTGCGTGTGCGACATGCCATAGGCCTGTCTCACCGATTGTCCTCTTGTTGAACCAGGAGGGGCACCAAAGTGCTACCCGCATAGTGGTAGAAGGCTACTGCCTTCATCAGCCGTTAGAATTGCTTCAGAACGTTTTGCATTTATCTTGACATCTAGGAAAACAAATCAATGGTATACAATCAACAGTGAATACCACACAGACAAAAAGATGAGGCTGACATTATAAACTCAAAATGTGACAGATATAATGAGAGTCATATATCGTATAAAACAATACATATACGAATATGCAAAATCACAGGACTGTTCAATGACATATACTATTGCATACATAAATATGTGGCATATACAAAGGGGGAGATTTACAAAAAAAGTCACGCAGCGCAGCTCGGCCCCCCGCGAGGCTGTGCTGCATTGCGCGACAGGGAGGGAGCAGGAGAGTGCCATATCTTCAGAGATATGGCTCTCTCCTCCACTTTCCCTTTCTCTTGCGCCAGCGCTGATTTCAGTGGCCATGCGCCATGCACACACCATAGTGCTAGGGTGTGTGCATGAGTCTAGAATAGGTTTTGTACAGGAAGGGTACCCTTCTTGTACAAAATACTATGCCTAGACATGGTGGGAAGCTTTTCCCACGTTGTATGCGTGCTGCACAGTGCAGCACGCATGCAAAGTCAGAAAAGCACAGAGAAATGAAGGCATTTCTCCTGTTAGCGCCTCCTTTGAAGGAGAGTTAACTTTTGGTGCAAAACCATGTCTACAAATCTTTGTAAATATGGTTTTGCGCCAAAAGGCATTGGTGGTTGCATGGGAATGCCCATGTTCCACCCATGCAACGCCCTCTCGGCTCTAAGTAATGCAAAGCAGTGCTTCGTGCTGCTTTGTGCTACTTTGAGGGTGGTTTCTAGCACAAAACAAGTTTTTCACTGGAAAGTAAATAGCAAAAAAAAACATTTTGCGCTGGTTATCGTCACTTTTGTGATGCTAACCCAGCGCGAAATGTTTGTAAATCCCCCCAAAGTGTATTACTTAGAACACAATCCAAACGGTAAAACATTCAACATTCACAATACACATAGAAAAAGACTTCATTGGGCATACGTAGAAACTTAGCAAGTGTAATACTACCTTATTCTCAGCCTTATTCTTTGTCATGGATATGTGGAATACTAATGCGGAATGCCTAATCTGTACGTCGACATTTTGACCCCCAATCAAAGAGTGCTATTGCAAAACATCACCCAGGGTCTTCTTCAGGACTATGGATATATTTCAGAGCAACCTGTGTGATAAAAAATGGAAATCAATGTGGCAGCATGCCTAGTCTGCGCATAAAGACAAATGAGGGGGTCTCTCATGCACCTCTCCCCTGTATCCAAGGCCTTTATGTTCCTACATGGGAGAAGGGATCGCATAAATCTCAGAAGTCCTCCATATTTAACTATATTTGAAAAACAGTATTGACCAGATGTCAAATCATCTAGAAATGATGGCGTATAAAGTGCTCAAATCTTTAGTGCCCCTACCTTTGGGATCCAGTTCAGGAGCCAGTATGCACTTTCCTCAATGGCCACACCAAAGGGTGACTAAGGAACAAGGGAGTCGAGACCTAAACATTAGAGCTACATATATGGCACATTCTGTGATTGTGCAATGTGCTTTGTCGTGGGGCACTTCAACCTTATCTGTCTAACAGCCCATGCCGCTGGAAAAAATACCACACAATGTGTTCCTTCCTCTGTGTTGGCGTTAGGAAACAGGAGCGATAGTGCTTCCTGTGTCCTCCGGATTTAGATAATTTCTATGGAGGACATATGAAATGTTCCCTGTGGTTACATACAAATAATTAACAGAAATGAATAAATAAAGAAATAAAGTACGCAGTGGTGGCGGTCCCAGAGGGAGACCACCAAACTTGTAATAAGGCCCTGAGTGTCATGATCGAGCTTGTCAACTATTGAAATAGTTACTCATTTTACTCAATGCATCAATGCCCCCTCATACTGACACGGTATTGCCCTCTAATGGATCTTCAAGACTTAAATTCAAATCTATCACAATCCACCTGAAGTTTCTGATTGATCAGTAATTTCAAGAACTAGCTTAATTGGTTTGAGTGCAGGTTCATAACATTCACATTCCAAATGCACAGTGAATGTGCAGGCCTAGCTAAAGGACGTTCAATCCCTATTTTTCAGGAATCTGCTTCCATCAAAAATTGCTCCAAAGCCACACTGACCTACAACTGTTTAGCCAATGAAAAGAAGCAATTATGTTTCTACTAACCTTCACCAAAAAGCCATTGATGGTCTGCCTGTTTTCCGAAAGGTCTCATATCTGCCTTAAAAACATACTGAACATAAGTGCAAGACAATACTCAAGAATCCAAGACAATGAGTACTTATTCAAGATTCTAGAAAACCATACACAAAACCCATCACAGAAGCTAAAAAAAGCTAGTAGAGCAGCAAGCTAGCAATACTAGTGCAAGACCCCAATGCTATCAAACCACTTGTGAAACTCAAAACATCTCTTATATGCACTCAGAGCCCACTTAATGAGATCATTCTTTTTATCAAAAAACGCTCATGGTCGTGTTATTCATACACACATATTACATCACCTTTATGATGATTCACCCTCATGTTTGCACTTTTCTGTATGCCGCACACAGCAAGGACACAAAAAGACTACACAAACCACTACAATTGCTAGAAAAAAATCACATTGGTCTAAACCAAGAGCCATGCCATTCTTAGATTTTCAAGAATGGTGTCACTTGAATTGGTTGCTTCATTCCCAAATCTGTCGCTTCAGACTAATGTGCAGCTGTTTTACCCATGTCACTCAGGGCTAGGGGCAGCCCTAGGTGAGGTAGAGTGAGCAATCCTCTTTGGATGCTGGGAGACACTGGCAGCCTGCAACCGCTATACTATAACTGCAGCAGCTAAGTGGCCAAAATACAACCTCCAGGACAAGGAGGGGGGTCATTGTCCTCCTTAATAAAGGGTGAATATGCCTAAGGTCACCTGACTTCTTGTGCTAAGATATCTCTCCTTGCGACTCTACTTTTAACTAACCTGCAGCAAATGTGTGAATATTTGCAGGTTACTTATTTTATGATCTTCGATTGACTCTGAAGTCCATATTGCTGATTGCTCAATCATCCATCATTGTTCCTGAAAGTCAGAGTTTCTTTGAGCCTCAAAATGGCTGCCACATTTGACTTACTGTCCTTTCAGAGTCTTTGGGGCATATTCTCAAGGAGCCATCGCCGAGTTAGCGGCACTTTATCGCAGCCAACGTGGCGATAAATTTATCGCACCATTCACAAGCTGGTGTTAACAGCCCATAACACCAGTTTACCTGCGAAAGCATCCTCAAAAAACATCGCCACCGATGACCCCGGCAACTATCGCTAATGAGATGCAGAGTAGGCGTTCCCGTGCAAAAAGCCGCGACAACACCACTCCTCAACATTCACAACGACCAGCCAGATCCGCGATAAGATCACAAAACATGCGATAAGGCGCGTTAGCAGTAGGAAACTAACACCTGCTCCGACCTGGTGCTAAGTCGGACGACAGCCTGCACCACAAAAGAGAGCCCAGCCCAGAGCCACACCTGAAGAACAACAGATGCCATGGAGCCACTGAACATGCGTGCCGGACACCCACGAGGGCCACAATACCCACCGCCACCACCCCCAGGACCACACACCCCCCCGGCCCCACCCTGGGCACCCCCCACTTCCCCCGGACCAAGACACAGCACATCAACTGCACGGAAACATGAACACAATCACCCGCCTGATGTCGCACAATTGCAACAATCCACATACATGTGAGCACTGAAATCCTGATTCATACATACACCATTGAAAGACCAAACAAAATGTCACATTCTAATTTGTCACCAAACAACTATTCTGAGGAGTCATGGTGGGGCATCCCTGGACAATCTGTGACTCACAGCCTGCAAGACAATATCCAAGATAAGACGGTGTGCCAGGCACCCATAAAACGACAGGGAGAGAGAGAAAGAGAGAGAGAGAGAGAAAGAAAGAGAGAGAAAGAGAGAGACTGAACAAGGAGCGCAAGGCCAATCGGTCCCTTGGCTCATGCAAACATGCCAACAGCTGCGTGTGTCTCGAAACTGCGCACCCCAAATCACAGGCCTGGCACCAAAGTCAGCACGAAGTCCACATCACAATTAAGACATGCAAGCAGTAGTCAGACGAAAATCAGGAATGAAAGCTCCTTTGTCTCAACACACAAGGCCGAAGGCCAACCAAACCCCCGACCTTGGTCCTGAATGTGGCTGGCACACCTGCGTGAGATACCATACCAGCCTCCGACGACTCCCACACCACAAACTGCGCCAATGAAACACCAACGTGCCCACACCCCACACACACTTGTCCCTGCACGACCTACACCTGCAAGGGATGACCTTGACACATTGCTCAAAAACTACCCATACGTCCAAACGTTGCACACACATACGACTCATTGCCCAGAGCTGTGGCATATCGTCCACCGAACATCCGCCGGTCAGAGGAGTGCCGGTGCCACGAGACCAACAAACGCAATGGCAGGCATTCCCGGGCTCATGCACAACCCCTGTCATGTGGAACTGTACCGTGCACAAATGCTGCATCTGTTGGGATCCCTGCCAATGGCAGTGTTGCAAATCAGTTTCCGTCTGAGTTTCCGTCTTGCCTACGTCACCTGCATCCAGCCCTGGTTCCACTGTCGATCATGCACATTCGAGTGGCTCATGGAGGTCTGCCTATCCAACGCAACGGTAGCTGAATTGGATTATGACCTGACAGTGCGCCCCCTGCACTGATCCTTGGCGTATGTGCTGGCAGTTGCGCATGGGAGATTGCACAACTCCTCGTGTGCAGTGACCACATCGAGGCGCTCCCCAATTGGGCTGTGTTGCGGATTGGGGAAATGGTGTGGACTGAGCACATCTGCCCGGACCAGTTAATGGATTGGCTCACCCTGGTGTTCCTTGAACCCGACAACAACGTACTATTGGAACACATTGCACATGAAGCTGCGCTGGCATTCATGGACGAGTAACTACGTCCCTGCAGCCACATCGGATTGTCACCCACAGCACTGGTCCCAACACCTTGTAGCATCGTGGGGAATGCTCACATATCCCACCACAACAGAGGACATGTCTGCCTTCATCTGGACTCTGAATGCATGTGCGTGGAACTACGCGTGTGTACACACACCTGTGCAAGGTAATGCAGTTCCATGGTCGGAGCAGCACAGCGTCATTTGGCAACGTTACCAAGTCGGACACACTGCTGGGGTGAGAGTACACACATGGCAATGTAGCACGACATGAGAACTTGTTGGACCCTTTCACCTGATCACTGTCAGCAGAGCAGACAGTCTGCGCAGTCGGGTGGCAGAGCACTTTGCAGACCCCATGGGCTGTGAGTCGTGCCCACTCACACGGGGCAATGGGCAGATGCCAAACAACACATGACTCGTCCAGCAAGGCAAGGTGGGCTGAGACCGTTGCCATCCGTGATGATTGGTGTTCATTTTTGCCCCCCCCATTCCCTGCACCTTGACATGTTTCCATGCTGCGTGTAAGTGTCTTAAGCATGTCCCTGCCTGTTGTGGCCGTTGCCTTGTCCGTACTGACACGCACATGCCAATAAAGTCTACGCAACACCACTGGTGTCTAACTGTGATGAGTGTTGATTAGATTGACCACTCGTGTGCCACAATGAGCATCGTCCCTACACAGGGAGGAACTGACTGACGCATGTACAATGGGGGTGGGTCCCTTTTGACAGCTCCACCTCTGTGAGCCAGACATTGTTTTGGGATAGTTGCTGGTAGACCTGTGCTCTTATGTGTCTTCAGCAATGTGAGTATGGTGTACAACCTCTGACCATGTTGAGCAATGTTATGAATCATTACAGAATGTATCAACACAGATGTGTGTGAGTAGGTATGTGACGTGAAGTTCTGTTGTCACATGTGATGTAGGACACCACTTCGGGCCTGCTACCGATTTGGTCATTCCTACACACAGCCCTATTCAATACATGGACTTGTGCCTACGTTGGGGGGTTGTGAGATTGTTGCTAATGTGCAATGGGGACACAGCTAGTACCCACCTTCACAGCCATCCAATTGGCCATGTGTCTCGGGGATGAACATGCGCATTGATGTCATTTACCAGGGTGTACCTTCTTGTGCAATCATTGTCCCTACATCCAGCCATACTTCCATACGTGAGTGAACATAGTCATGACACATCTGCATGATTTCGAATGTTTTATTCACATTCTGGTGAATGATGGAGAGGGAGCTGTACTTGGCCATCCAAGTCCACATAACATGGAAGCCCAGTGGTGGGCCAACCAGAGTCCTTTGGGGATTGAAAAGTGATTTGGAAGAGGGGGAGTGCAGTCCACAGCAGGATTGCTGTGTAATTGTGAAGCAGTGGAGATATGGCAGTCCGTGTCGGGGTCCGGGTGAATGTCGCAGAGTGTTCCGGGGGTCAGTGGAAGGTGTTGTCCCAGGGCATGATGCATAGGGCAGAGCCAGGCAGGGCAAGCCATATGGAGGTGATGGATGCTACTGCCTCCTTCCTCACACAGTAATTACCATCCACATCTTACTCCTCTGATACTTCTTCTGTGTTGGGTGTGTCCGGTGTGTGTGGCGGTGTAATGGCGGCATCACTGTGTGCCACTGACACATCAGGGTGCGAAGGTGATGGGGCTGCATCACTGTGTGCCACTGACACATCAGGGGTCGGAGATGTGTGTGTCGAGGTTCCTGCAGCAGTCATCTGGAACAGGCTCAGTGGCAGCAATGGCAAGATGAGTATCTGCAAGGCATGGTAGATCGCAGCTACATCTCGCTGGTGTTCAGCAGTGGCAGCCATACTTCCAGCCTGCATCGGCTCCATGGTCTTCATTGTCCTCCGCATCTGTGCCAACTCTGTGCTGTCATCGCTGGAGCCTGTCTGCCTAGACAGTTCTTGTATCCGAGTAATGGACCCAGCGATGTCAGTCAAGGATTGTTGGTGGGCATGGTGCGGACAGTGGGTATCCGTTAGGGACTGTAGGTGCTCCCTGATGGGACTCCGGCACCCACGTATGGCATCGAGTTTGGCTGCCATGAGCTCGAAACCCAGCCTCAGCTGATCTGCCATCTCCTCCTGGCACCCTAACACACGGCGTTTGTAATCCATGTGTTGGTCGTGGGGGTCCTGGGAGGCAGCCGTGGTGGTGTGTGCTTCCTGCTGTGTGGTCTGTGCAGGGTGTGGGCTCACCACGATGCAGCTGGGCTGCCCTGCTCCTGGAGGTGGGGTGAGGAGTCTGTCCACGAGCCGTTGGAGTGTGTCTGGGCAAATGGGCAGGGTGTCCTCTTCATCATCACTGAAGAGATGTGTGGTCTGCTCTGCAGGAGGTGTTGATTGTCCCTCTGCAATGTAAAGGGGAGATGCAGGTTAACAGTGTGTTCCATGTATGTTGACGCATTGTAGATGTTTACATTCAGACTGCATGACGATGTACATTGTGACTGTTTTGGTGAAGCTGGCTATTTGATGGGAGTCAGTGGACATTTCGACTACATGACGGATGTGTGGTTGTACTCGTACATTATCATCTCACAGTGTCATGCATTGCCAGATGTGATTGGCCAGTTTCTACTCACGAGAGGCACCAGTTGTGTCCTCTGTCCTGTGGTGTAGGGGTTGCACTCTGTCCCACATTGTCATCAATGTTGATGTACTGTGATTGCTATGTGTGTGTGCTGCATTGTTGGCGATTCGCCCCTGCAGCTCTGCATTGGCGGACCCTTATCCCTTTGAGTCGGTGTGCATTTGACTTGTGTGCTTTTTGGGTGCTGGGATGTTTGCGACTTGGGTCATTTGTGCTACTGGAGATATTTGGTACTCTTGTGCATTGTTTGTCTGCAGATGTGTTCTTGACGTCATGGGTCGCAGGTGCACGTGGATGTGTCAGAGTGTGACCGGCTCCTTTACGGATGTGGTCCACACAGCCACCTCAGTGTCATCTCGTGCACCATGTCATGTATTGTGACTTCAGCCATGGTATCTGTCATGCAGTGTCACTTGCATTGTCACTGTGGCTCACAGAGCCGCTGCTTTTCTGGATTCAGCACATGTGCATGGGTAGGTTGTGGCATTGGTGATATGGAGGGGGGCCCATTTGTGCACTTTGTGGACGGGGGCCTACTTGGTGTTTCTATGTGTGCTGCAGTGTGCCAAGGGTATCAGGGACATGTTCCACACTCATTGCGGGTGTGCAGTGTGCTGCACATGATTGTGCATGTGTGCCATTGTGCCAATCTGCCCCCGTCCCCCCAGTCCCTGTTCGTTACTCACCCTGTTGCTGTTGGGTCAGGTCATTTCGGGCTGTGTCCAGACCCCCAACTCCTTGCACTGTCTCCACACTGATGACTGTGGCCACCATTTCCTCCAGCTTATCCAGCTCCTCCTGTGGTGCAGGACTCCCACCTCCAGTCGCCTTGGCTGCCTTCATGTTGGCAGCGAGTTTCTGTTGGGTTTGGCTGTGCACTTCATGCCAGTGCCTCTTGACCTCCTCCATTGACCTCCTCGACACTCCGACTGCATTCACTTTGGTGACGATGGACTGCCATATTTCCGTTTGTGTTGCCAATGACGCAGTGGAGGTGCCGAACAGTTGTTGGTAGTGTTCTATCACCTCCGTGACGGTGATCCGGTCTTCCTGCGGAATGAACCCCGTCTTCCTCTTCCTCTTCTCCTTGCCCTCCCCCGGACAAGGGGTTCCATGCTGGTCCTCCGTGGGGCTTGTGGAGTTGGGCTTGTCCTCTGCACTCGGTCCAGGTGCATCCATGGTGCTACGCAGTTTGGATTGGTTTTGGGGTTTGTTTGTTTTTTGCTTTTATAGTGCTTTTTAACGCATGACGCGTGGGTATTGCAGGCCTGTCGCTGGTTTTCGCTGATTTTGGTATCGCGCTTTGTGGCATCGCAACTTTTTGGGCGATCGTGTTTCGCATTTTTTGTTTATCGCGTTGGCTTTTACGCGGTCATTTGGCGGGTTATCATGCTGCTATCGCATGGTGCCGAGGGGTTGGAAATTGGACGTTAAGATGGTGTTATTTTCTCACGATGGACTGCGATATGCAAAGTTGCGTTAAGCTAAATTTGCGATGATTATCACACGTTCTTGAGAATATGCCCCTTTGTGTTTCAGTATTCAGTGTGAAACGTCCTACAGAAGCCATTGAACACAGCTGCAGCCCAGACATGGCTATTTTCTTTCAGACATGGACATATTTCACAGCCTAGAGAAGGTCCATCACTTCTTTCTTTCCAAGATGCCAGCTTCGTGTTATGGATGGATATAAATGCACTCCTTCTAGCATCAAATAATGCTTCTATTTATGACAAATCCATACACATGGGAGAAATAAATAGAGCACTTCTTTTTACCGAGAGGAAGCTGGAATGGATTTTATTCTAGACACTGTAAAAGGCAGAATTCTTCCTCCTCGGAAGCCCTCTGCGCTGAGTGAGGTGCCAAGCTGTGAAACGCTTGAAGGCTTGAAGCTAAAACCCACATGAAAAATGGTCAGCTATCTACAACTGTCAAGCCGGAACTGGAGGGGGCGAAAATCCTCTGTTTATAGAGCTGTGCTCAGCCAAGAGTAATAAATCACTGCAGCAGAATGGGGGCTGCAAACAGGGCTGAGCAGTCAGTACAAATAAAGGACAAAAGTGAGTTTGTAAAATAAAGAACACACAGATTGAATTTTCTGGAACAATGCGGACAACAAATTGCTTTTGGAAGCATGATTTTTCCTAGTGTTTGCATAATGAGACTATTCCACTCAGTGCATGTATTGCTTGCAAAAGGCAGAGTTTTCCCTGGTATTTAGTCTTCTATATAAAGAAGGTTCCATTGTGGATTAGAAATCCAAAATATACATATCACATCACTCTGTTATTTGCTTTGGTCCCATAAAGGTGTCTTAGACCCCTAAACAAGCCTGCTCTTTCTCCTGGGAGAATGCAGCATTGATGTCTTTCTTCTGAGGAAAGTGGCAAATTCATTCAGTGCCCCTCCTTGCTGCAAAGATCATCCATGCATCATTCAATGGATTCAAAGCCTCCTCTATCAAAGTGAGCCTGCCCCTCGGGGGATTCATAGTCCTCTTCCTACCACAGCTGAATTTATGTTAAAGATTGTAAGCAGATGTAAAGCTTCTGAAAACTGTGATAAACTTCTGTGTCTCTCCTGAGGTCGATGTGAGTGGGAACTAGCAGGACCTGAGTTGCACTACATTTATATTTTTCTACAAAGTTTATGGGCTCTGTTTACAACTCTTTGCACATTTTGCAATAAGACTAATATCTACTATTTTTTACTCTAATTATTTCATTTGGAAGTGTAAATAATTTTGGATATTATGAGTTAGGAATATCTATACACGGTGACGACAGGGGATAGTTTTTACATGTATGTCGGTTCCCCTGAAGTAGCGATGCCTATTTGGTGAAACGCGTGTTGGACTGTTGTGTACAATGCAGATGAAATAAAATAATAAAAATAAGTACTTTCAAATGGTTTCTTGTTAAACTCCGTCATTGTTTGGTTACCGATTGAAACTCAGTACAACAGGTTGGGAAAACCAATATAAACAAGCATGCAAAGCCAATAGGTCTTGCCTCACCTATTTGTCTAGGCAGGCATCTATGGGGGGGATGGGGAAGGAACAATAGGGAATCAACAAAGTGGCAAGCAATGAAATGGGAGAGGGTACAGGGTGAGCAAAACAATGCGTAAACAATGACATGCGAAGGGGAAGCAACAAGAACTTAGCAAGCAATGCAGCATGTGGGAGCGGAGCAAGCAACAATGGGTAAGCAAAGAAAGGGGCGGGTGAAAAAGCAACGAGAACGTTGATGGAGGAAGAAGAAAGAAAAAAGGTAACCTCAATCTCAGCACAAGTAGTGGAAGGACAGTAATAAAAAAGAAACAATCAGTACTTGGTCCATGCTCCATGGAAGGAAAAGACAAAGTGAAAAGGTAAACCAGCACACGTTGATAACCAGAATCCATTGAATATTGATAAGGAAGCCCCTTTTAGTTAACAAAAAGTCTTGCAAGCGACAGCCTATGTGCTCTCTCAGTTGATGCTTAAAAAAGGTACATCCACACCAATCTCAGTTTTGATAAATTGCTCCGTTGCTGTAAAACATTTTGAGTGGTGGCACTCTCCTTCCACATTAACCACACCCACCACCCAAGTCCACCAAGTTCAGGTTAAAGTGTTTCAACAACTGTTGGTACCGCAAGCATCAACCAGAGAATGTTTCCTGAAATTACGTTGTTCTAACCTGGTCAGTTTACTTACAAATGGGTAGGCAGTAAGCTCAGGTCACTTCCCTCTTTCCTTCCTGTCCCATGGTCATTCAGGCTGGCTGTTACGTCTTATGAATAGGTGTGAAGGCCTATATTTACATTAATCTCATTAAAACACAATAGTTGTTTCTAATAGACAATATCACTTCTCCTAAAAGCCATTAATCTAACGTAAGTAACTGAAATCAGAGTGTATGTTTGAGCTAGCTAGACGACAGTTAGGCTGTAATCACGAATATTACTGTATTTGTCTGGATCAAAATTAATAATTGAGCCTATTAACTGACAGACACATTGTTCTGGTGCACAACAGTCAGACCCAAGCACAGACTCCCCAAGGTTTTACACGGGTTAAATTGTGAGCATGCTTTATCCTGCTCCACACATTTCATAGCTCACCCCTATTCAAGAAGGCATGCTACTGTTTAGCCATTTATTTTATTTTAAGTTTGGAGTTTTATACAGCTAACCTAAACCTAATGGGTTGCAGAGCACTTTGGGTAGTCAATTTAGTTTTGTTTCAGTTGCATTTAGCTAATAATAGGTTACAATATGGCAAACACGTTTTCTTAAAGGCAGTTCAATTGATTTAGACAGGAGTCCAGTGAAGTCACATCTCACATCTTAGTAGTTCCATGCCATCCTGTGATGTGAAATTTGACATTCAATTACTGTTTGATCAAAACTGATTTACTGTCACATCAAGGAATTAAATGGAAGATGCAGTAGATATTGTGAAAAGGTGAGCAGACATTTTTATTATCAATAATATTGCCACAATTCAGATCCAGAAGTGATAATCATGAGTTTCATGTCGAGGTCTAGTTGTGAACAAAGATTTTCATACTTAATGAAGTGGCTCCCACACACCACCAGACACAGCGTCACTCAAGCCTTCATCACTAGCCACCTGGGCCACGGCAACGCACTCTAAGGGGTCGATTCCGATCTCGGCCGGTAGGCCACCGAATCGGATTCGGCTTAACCGGATCCGATTCAGAGCCCTATTTCCCGACCGATTCGTACGTGCGTCCGGGCGAGCGAGTACGATGCGTGCGCTCGCGAAATCTCCGACCGACTCGTTCGCAGGACCCGATTGCTCCGACCGACTCACACGGGGACGACGCGCACCGCGCAATGGAGACGTTCCCCGGCCGGGTAAGTACGATGTGCACCTCGACCGCTCCGACCGACTCGCGCAGTCCGGCTCCAAGGAGCTGTCGGAGCCGCACTTTGGGGGTCCGTGTCGGACCCCCCTGGAAGCGTAGCCGCACAAGTCACACACAGGGGGGACCCATGGGTCCCCCCTACACATGCATGTACGGCGCGACCCGCATCGACGTGAACACGCTGTAGGGGGCACCCTTGTTCGCGTCGTTCCCATTGAGTCAATGGGAGCCCGTGTACGCGTCGTACGACTGGCTCCCAATGACTTCACTGGAGTCCGACCGAATCGAGTCCGATAGCATACGTGCGCATCGTACTCGTTCGGTCGGACTGCTAGAGTCCGATTCGGTCAGAAATCTCTCCGGGTCCGGCTCGGTCGGGGAGATTTCCGGCCTGAATCTGAATTGGCCCCTAAGTTGGAATCACCATCCACCTACTGAAGAGACTGCAGACCATACAGAACTCTGCTGCCAGACTCATCCTCAACCTCCCCAAACGGATCCACATCACCCCTCACCTAAAGGAACTCCACTGGCTCCTGGTCCACCAGAGATGGCAATTCAAGATGCTGACCCACGCCAACAAAGCCCTGAAAAATTGAGGACCTGTGTACATCAGCCACTGCCTGAGCTTCCACCAACCTTCCAGACACTTGCGTTCTGCCTCCCTCTCCCTCGCTCACACCCCTCGCATCCGCCAAAGCTACAGTAGAGGATAATCCTTCTCCTACCTCGCCGTGAAGTCCTGGAACAGCCTTCCCCTCCACCTCCGGATGTCACCATCTCTTCAGGAATTCAGAAGGGGACTCAAGACCTGGCTATTCAACTGATTACTCCCAAGCAGCTTGGCTCTCAGCACCTGGATACCCTCACAGGTGATGAGCAGCGTTTTAGAAATACTGATTGATTGATTGATTGATTGATTGAGTGATAATAATGCCACCATCTCATCTGAGAATAAATGTTGGGCCAGATGTAGGATGGTAACCTATGGCAAGTTTACTAGTCGGCAGCACCTGGGTCTGTTCTCCCATGGTGCAGCCACCAAGGTACTGTACCTACGCGGGCCTATTTTGTGTCTCCTCTCAATGATCAGAGGTGGGATGCTGGACCAAGTGATGGTGTTTGGATAGTCAGTGATTTCTGTTCATTGTCACCGCTGTTGTTGGGGACTACCTGTCCCAGGATCCTTCCCTGGAGGGGAGGAGTACCGCCGCTGAAAACACGCTAAAAAGCGCGATGCACCTCCGCGGGACGCCAGTGATTTCTGTTCATTGTCACCGCTGTTGTTGGGGACTACCTGTCCCAGGATCCTTCCCTGGAGGGGAGGAGTACCGCCGCTGAAAACGCGCTAAAAAGCGCGAGTCACCTCCGCGGCGCGGGACGCCAGTGATTTCTGTTCATTGTCACCGCTGTTGTTGGGGACTACCTGTCCCAGGATCCTTCCCTGGAGGGGAGGAGTACCGCCGCTGAAAACGCGCTAAAAAGCGCGAGTCACCTCCGCGGCGCGGGACGCCAGTGATTTCTGTTCATTGTCACCGCTGTTGTTGGGGACTACCTGTCCCAGGATCCTTCCCTGGAGGGGAGGAGTACCGCCGCTGAAAACGCGCTAAAAAGCGCGAGTCACCTCCGCGGCGCGGGACGCCAGTGATTTCTGTTCATTGTCACCACTGTTGTTGGGGACTACCTGTCCCAGGATCCTTCCCTGGAGGGGAGGAGTACCGCCGCTGAAAACGCGCTAAAAAGCGCGAGTCACCTCCGCGGCGCGGGACGCGCGCGGGCTCGCCCGGGCAAAGCCCGGGCCAATGGCGGGCCCGTCCTTGCCCGTCATCGCCAGGTAGAGGCAGGGCTGGGCCACCTTTCTTTGAACTACGATCAAGGACCCCGTTACAGGTACTGTTGTCCCTCGGCGTTCGTACCCATGGGTGGTGTGACTGTCTACTGGCAGACCATAGAGCCTTGACAGGGGGATTGCGAGCGTCTTTGGGCATTTTCCGCTCTTCTCCCCAGGAGGGGACTCCACTGACCAGCATCCTCAGCGCGCTGTTCCACGGCTGGTCTGCGCCCGTCTGAGATCGACTGATACTGGGCTGTGACACCTCCCGGAAAGTCTACTGGACAAGGTACTGTTGGAGAGGAATGTAGAACTTGGTGTCCGGTTGCTAAAAAATGGGAAAACGGAAGGCAGGGGATGTTGTTAACCATGAGCACAGTATTAAAAAACCAAAGAAATCTGGAGTAAATAAACGAGGGGTTAGGCCTGGGGGTATTGCTCAAGAACAAACCACTTTGGCGGACATTGACACATTAATTAACGAAGTGGAACAGTTGCTTACAACAGGTAATAATAAAAATAAGGTCAAATTGGCAAAGGTTCCGGCAATGTTTAAAAAATCAATTGCATGTGGGGGTATCAACCCGGCCATATCTTTGTCTGAGAACCCCTGCTCACTACGATCCTCTGATTATGAATGCCAGTCTAATGAGCTTGTTCCCGTCGTGGATCAGGCGTCTGTATCTTCTAAGTCTACTGATATAATTCTTGCTGACCAATTGACTGTTCTTTATACCCAACAATTGCTGTAATTCCCAATATCCCCTGTTCCAACCGGTATGGCCCAATTGCCCCTTTGGATGTACCTGAAGGAGTTGAGCTCTTGGATTCTATAGCTCAGGCTACTACTTCTTTGCCAGGACCGCAAGGTGCACATACACCTATGAAGAATCTTCTAGTGGACAATTATATGCTGTTTAGTAAAATGACTGAGCTTTGTACCCAATTGAGAATATTGTCATCAAACGTCCTGTCTTTTAAATCTAAGTTTGTGTGTAGTTGTAGTTGTAGCTGTATGAATTCTGGGCTTTCACCAAGTAAAATGATTTCTCCTTCTGGAGTGGGTAGTGATGTAAGGCTGGCTACTGACTCTGTGTATGGAAGGACCAATGGGAAACATTGTACGGAGGCCCTCACTGGTCCCAGTTCCTTTAATAATAACAATAATTCGGAATCTATAATACAGAACCAGCCAAAGGACTCATTTCCTTGGCCACGAATTCCAACTCTGTGCTTATGAATCCCTCTGCACTTTTACCCAAGTGGTCTTCTAATCAAATGTTAGTGTCTGAGCCTCCCTTCTTTAGAGGGCGACCACAATCTTTGCTTCATCTGTGTTCTTTCCATCACCATCTTTTATTTTACCAACTGGCTCTGCTCCTTGTTCTTCTGCAAGGAATTTATCCCTGAAGTTTGACCATCAACTACCTAGGGATAAGGGTAAACGTAATAGGTCCATTTATATGGTACAGGTTCCTAAGCTGAATTCAGGTGTCAGGGAAGATACAGAGGCACTGATTAATAAGGCGATCTACTGGTTGAGACATGAGCGGAATTGTCTATCTATAATTAGATCTGATATTTTATTTGCAAAGAGACGTTCAACTCTACTTTTGCAGTTTGATCATATCCATATTGTTCTATGTACCAATTTTTTAGCTGAAAATTTAATTAATTTTGCTTTGCGTACTTGTGACTATGTTGGGGGGAAACAAACTGGTATACAACTAAAAGCAACTTCCCCATTGCAGTGGGCTCAGATGGGGCAACCGAATGAGAGCTATGCTAGATCATCTGATGTCCCTAATACTTGCACCTTTCCTTTACAATCTCCCATGAATGCATTAGATTGACTGTATGTAAGACCTGTGTGCGTAAATACCAGCTTGGGAAGCAATAGCCCTGGGGTAATGAGCCAAGTAGGGGTGGGAAAGATCGTGTATGGTTTAAATCATGTCATTGAACAAACGTCTTCTTTGGGTGGCTCTAATACTGAAGCTGTTTCACATGATATGGTGGATAGGTCATGTGGGAAGCTGGAGAGTGGTGAACTTATTACACTGCGACCCTTGGATGACTATATTAGATCTCAGGGTATGATAGAGCCTAGTATTGATATTCATATAGCTGATGAGTCCAATAACTCCCAGAATTTAAATCTATTGTCTTGGAATATTGCAGGTATCGGCCAGAAACTATGTGATCATGACTGGATAAGATATATTGCGAGGTATGATGTATGTCTACTGCAGGAAACTTGGGCTATAGAGAAAACTTATATAGATGGATATGCATCCTTTAGTGTAGACGCCAAGCCAGCCCTTCAGTTTGGTAGAGCTAGTGGTGGACTTTTAACTTTGATCAAGAATGGTCGCTTTAGCTCTGTCACTACTATAGAAATAGACTGTTTAGATTTAATGGGAACTTTAGTCACCCTATCGTCTGGTCTTTCTTTGGCAATTTTTAATATTTATGTAAGGCTAATTCGATCTATTGATACGTCTACGACTTTAGCATTATTGGACACTATATTGGATAAATTATCCCCGGATACAAGAATTATAGTGGCGGGAGATTTTAACACCGGCTTTGAACCCTGCTCCTTCTTATCTGAGACTACTGTGGAGGAAGATGAGCAATGGGGAATTCCTACATTGCAGGTGCCCCTGAGGAAAAATTTCACATCATGTGCTTTACAGATAGTTTCACTGGTCATTGGTAGAGGTCTTAGAGCCCTAAATGGTCGTACTACCTCTGATCCCCTGTGTGCACCAACATTTAAGAGAGGTATGTGTGCCAGTATAATTGATTATGTATTGATTGATGTGAGATTGTGGCCCCTATTAGCCGATATGAAAGTCAACGTTAGGTCTGATAGTGATCATAACTCTCTCGAAGTGGTACTTGCGGGAGAGCTTTTGGTTTCTGGGTGTGCTGCTATTTGTACAAACGTTCCTGTAGCATTGGCTACCAATAATCGACGTGCTGTTAGATGGCCGGAAGTTATGGCTAACCCGGATGTTTATTCAAAAGTTTATAAACAGTTTATTACCTCTTTTGACCCTTACGAGGGGATAGATTCAGCAGGAATACCTATTTTATCAGTCCATATGCAGTTGTTCGATGGTCTTCAAAAGATATTCTATAGAGAGGTGACTACTACGAAGTCGGCATACTTTAAGTATCACGACTGGTTTAATCCTGCTTGTAAAGTAGCGAAGAATTTATTAAAAATAGCTATTGATGAGGGTGACAGAGGTAAAATTCGTACCGCTAGAGGTTTTTATAAAACACAGCTTAGAAAGGCTAGAAGAGATTGGGAAGATAAGTTTTGGCAGGATCTACTTGCAGCCACTAAAACCAAGGACAGTAGATTGGTTTGGAAATTGGTCGCCCAGAGACACTCCGAAGGAGTAAAGTACCCAAGTTTTAATATACCACCTGACAACTGGGTAGCTCATTTTTCATCATTGTATTCGCTAAGGAAGTCGGATGATATTGACAATGGTACTAATATAGTGGAGGACGCTATCTCGCCACACATAGCGCAAGAACATTATAGTAACCCTGTCAAATTCAGTCTTGAAGAGACAATCCGTGCAATTCAGTCTCTTAAAATGGCCAAAGCACCGGGACCTGACAAAATCCCGGGTGATCTTTTTAAGTCAGAGCCGTTAATCTGGTCAAGCTATTTTAATCTTCTATCGAATGCTATCTCCGCCGGGGGAGCGATCCCTGATTCATGGAGGGGGGCTGAGATAATAACTATTTTTAAAAAGGGTGATGCTAATAACCCAGCTAATTATAGGCCAATTAGTTTGTTAGATAACGCACAAAAAGTTTTTAGTCGCCAAATCCTGAACAAATTAATTGAATGGATGGAAGAAAAAGAAATACTTTCCCCTTCCAAGCAGGTTTTAGAAGTAAAATTAGTACTGTTGATCAGATTTTTAGATTTACATTATTGTATTGGAAGACTGTGCTTTTACGTAAGGGTGTGCTGTATGTGGCTTTTATTGATCTTAGAGCTGCCTTTGATCTTATTCCCCGATCGAATTTGTGGCAGGTTCTTACTAATATGGGTGTTCCCAGCAATCTTGTATATTTATTGAGTAAATTACAAGAAAATAACTATGCTCAAGTACGCTGGGGACCAAATGGAGAACTAACCGATTGTATTCCTATCGAACAGGGGGTTAGGCAAGGCTGTGTCCTTGCCCCCACTTTATTTTCCCTTTATTTAAATGATGTGGTTAATGTCTTGGAAAACTGTGTAAATGATTCTCCTATGTTAAACGGCAGGAAGATACCAATATTGCTCTTTGCGGATGACTCCCTACTCATCTCAAAGTCCCCTATGGGTCTCCAGATCCTGGTTAATAAATTTTTAGAGTTCTGTAATGAGAGGGGACTTGAGCTTAATGTTAATAAAACAAAATTTATGATTCTAGGCAAGGGGGTCAAGAAAGGTAATCCGACTATTCGGGTTGGAAAAGACGTCCTTGAGAGGGTTGAAAACTTTGATTATTTGGGAGTACGATTTATGGATAATTTTAAGTGGTTAGATCAGATCATGAAAAGTAAATTTCTTATTGAGCACAGGTCAAATGCCATTCTGAGAACACAAAAGAGAACGGTATCTCACGTGGTAGCCCCGGTTATGGAGATTTACCGCGCAAAGGCGCAAGGGGCTGCTCTTTATGGAGCTGAAGTGTGGGGCTATGTTGATGCTAAGCCTCTTGCACTGGTAGAAAACAGTTTTGTTAGGAAAATGCTATGTCTACCCCAGAGCACACCTCTTATTCCATTGTATTTAGATCTAGGATTAAAAAGAATATCAGACTTAGTGGCTTTGAAAGTCTTGATCTACTGGGTTCGTCTTTGGTGTACACTGGAGCTAGTTGATTACAGAGAATCCCTGACCGATGTTTTAAATATACCAGGTGCTCGATCGCTCCCATGGTTTAAACACGTGTTTTCGTGGGTGAGAATATTAGGTCTCCGTAGATTTTGGGATGACCCTACTAAACTTAAGAAAGTCGATCAGCATCTTCTTAAAACTACTTATTGGAATTTTATCAATGAATGTGTACTAAGGAAAAATTATGTAGGATCTCTGACCAACAGTTTTTTTGATTTTAAATCTACTCCATTATTGGAAGATTATATGGATTTTATACCTTTTGCTTTCCCTAAAAGCCTTTTTATACGGTTTCGCTTGGGGACCTTGCCTATAAGATCATTCACATATAAATGGAATCCTGCACAGTCAGAATTGACTTGCCCAATGTGTAAACAATGTGATGAAAATGAATCACATTTGCTATTTTTTTGTCCAGAGTATTTGTCCCCTCGTAGGAGGTGGATCATTCCGATTTGCCGGGAAATGGGACTTGTACATTACCAAATAGCATTACGGATTCTAAAAACTAATCTCTCCCCTAGAATAGTTGTAGCTGTTAGCAAATTTTTAGAGGCAGTCTGGTATAAGCGTAATGCAATTTTAAAGTTAGATCAGTGTAAGGATTAAGGATGTATTTTATTGCTTACTTTTATTGATGAATTGTTTTATTCTGTATTGTTCTGTTAGGTGTAACTTTTAGGTACTGTCTGTTGTTGGATCATATGTACAGTGCTAATGAAATCATTGTCTTTTAACAACTATGATATTATTGCTGCTGTTATTGTACCCAACTCTGAAGCACTATGCACTTTAATTATGGACCTATTGCTGCTATTATTGTATTTACAATTGTAACGTAATTTGAGGCACTATGCACTTTAAATATGGACATACTGTTGCTATTATTGTTGTTATTGTACATATATTTGCTGTGTCATTTGACGTATAGGATGTTGGTTGATACTTTGATGGTTGCAATAACCGAATAAAGTTATATACTACTACTAGTCATGAAAGTATGCCCTCCTTTAGGGGATGAGGGGCAGATAGATGTTGCTCTTGTCCCGATTAGTGCTAATGGACCCTACTTACTACATTTCCTGCCCCCTTGAGAATGTATTGTAAGCATCCTACACCCTTACCTATGCCTCGTGTGCGGTGCATAGATTTCTCTTATCAGAACGCAATCTCATACACATTTAAGAGCAGGCCCCGAACGAGACGCGAGCAGAGTGGCAGATAAGAAGGAACCCCCACATGGATCTTGAGCTGAGCTATAATATTTTAGGCTACCGCTATTATATTAATTTACTCAACCTCACTTTTAAGTACTACAAATGCGGCAAGAAAAGAATAATATTTAACACAGCAATATTCTGGTAAGGATGCTGGTGAGTCAATTTCTTATCACCATGACTCTTATTGAGCTATCACATTTAAATCAACAAATATCACATTGTTTTGCTCGCTCTCACTTTGTAGAATCACCATATGGATGCAGCAAGAAAAGAGTAACACATGATGCACCACCTACCCAGTAAGAACACAGGTGAGTCATTATTCTTTCACTGTGACTCTTGCAACAGAATTAGAGAGACATTTTCTCATACATTTATTTGTTTAACATAGCAAGAATTCGGAGTCTTCCTGAAAGATCCCTGGAGCGACCTCTAGGAGCCCTTTTACAAAGACTAGGTGAGTGTCCAGTCTTTATACACTCAAAAAAAAGGGAGACTAGAGGAAAAAGAGGCTGGAGGGGCCCATCCTCCTCCACATATACTTTCAAAAACAAACAGGATAGAAGGAAAACCTTTAGTTTTCTTATATAAAACATCACCCACCAGAGTTGCCCCTTGGTGGCAGCTTCATCATAGGATTTCATTGGCCTGAAATATGTAGACCACTAGAAGAGTAGGTACATTATCACCTACACTTTCTACTTTCTCCCCGTTTTTTAAGCATACCCCCCAGAGGACAGATTAAAATATTATTTAGCTACCAGGCAGGTATTTTTAACCTCCCACGTAAGACCCCTCCCACTCCTGCTCTTTCTACCATTTGGAGCATACCACCCAGTTTTCCTTCTATTCTGTGGAGGGTTGGTGCACTGTTACGGACAGGCTCTTTTGTTCTTGACAGTGTTTATACACAACATAAGTCTATTGTCATAGCAGATATATGGGCTTGAATACTATCCATCTTACCGTATAGAGCATTTCTTTTTTGCTGTGCTGAGGTAGACCCAAATAGATGATTGAGTATCACGCATGGACACATGGGTCGAAACATTTACAGAAATGAAATTGGCAGTATTACGTGACTGTGTTAGGATAAAACAAACAGATTTCTATGCCTACCCAGCTGAAACACACATATATTATGTAGCCAGGCTGAAACAATTTAGGATTGATAATATTTCATCGTACATCTTTTTCACACACATTCACTTATTGCATGAGTATTGTTTGTACTGAGCACAGAGCACCTTGTTGGAGCTGAATTGCTTATAAAGTGAAGTGAACTATTGCAAGACAGTATGTCCCAATTGAAAAAGTAGCGGTTTATGTTTATATGTGTTTTAATTTTTGAATTATTTGAGCAGAATTAATTTATCCATGAGTGGGTTGCTTTGACAGACTCTCTCCAAGTAATGAAGCATGAATTAATAGATCCACTTTTCAACCTACTGCAGGTCACACCTCCCACTTAGTTATCATTCTCTTCCTGGGTTCCTGAATCCTCAACTCCCTACTGGCAGACTTGGGCAGCCAAATGACTTCTTCTAGCACCCACCCCATATATTAAGGGGTGACAATAGCCATTGGGCAAGATACATTTATCTGAGATGGTCTGACCTGGTTGCCATGAGAGATCATGGAGCAAGAATAACTTGATTGCTGGCCTGTGAATCACTCTTGGTGGTGCATGTGTGTCAATGTGTTGATTCTTTGGCTGCTAGCCCTTTTGGTCAGTGTTGTTGTCAATAGTGATTCTAAATAGTGAGAAACAAGATCATTGCATATACTAAACTTACAACATACTTCAACAGTGGATGCATTGGGCAGTTTAGGTGGGTGTGCATGTTCTAAATGGTCATGCTTGACTTGCTTCAAAATGGATGTGCTCAGCCTGCATGAAAATTACAGAGCTTTATCTGTGTCAAAAATATGACATTGCTCCACTTCACTCAAAGACATGCTGAGCCTATCTGTTGCTGCCCCTGTGGGGCCTTTGTGAATGTATGCAAAAAAATGGTTACGGGGCAGAGGGTCACATGCATGAAATCTGGCCACTCATAAATGACAGCTATCTGACTCACTGCGCAATACCTCAAAAGATATATTGGTGCAGTCCTAATATTTTCTGAGAATTAGCATTTTTGAAAACTATCTGTTTGTGGGGATTGCATAGTTCAAGTAGGAGAACCTTCCAGAATCGTGGACACCATCGGGATTACGCCCTATCACCCGTGTAGCAGAGTTTATAATGAGGAACTACCAGTAGGCTCCTGAGATTCTTTGTTGAATGCACATATTAATGATCTCACATAACTACAAGCCAGCTAAATTGCATGTTTATTTGGATATCACTATGCCGAATTCGAAATATATACAATTCAGTAACATACATACAGGCAAAAAGTGCAACATCCCTTTTTATTTAGGCCTTTAATGAGCTGCACTGCCACATTCTGAGCCCTCCGTTAGCTACAATTTTGAAACACCAGCTTACAGAACATTATAGTAGTGTAAGTGCAAGTTTTGCAAATGCTCTCACCACCTTAGTACTGTCACCACCTTAGCCCTGTGCTCTGCAACTAAAAATGGGATAATATTTCTCAATCCATTAAGTTGACGGAAGCTAGTTATCACAATCAGTTCACCTGAGAATTGTGGGAAGACTCATTATTGAAGAGAATGACCACATTTTGTTAACCTTGGAAAATACTGGGATGTCCTTCCCAAAGATTTTGGGTTGGCTAAGGAAGCTAATCATGGCCTTTGCCTAATAGTCAATCTTATGACCTTGTTTTACACTTGTGAGTTGTATGCTGTTATCTGCCTTCCTTGACTAAATTCTTAAATCACTTTCTGAAAGGCACTGGATGCTGCTGAGTCTTTAGAGAACATATTCAAAACTTGTGAATCACCCGCCTAGGTCTGCCTGCAACTTTTGGTGGCTGGTAGGGATTGGGAGATCCCCTTGTGAGCTGGACAAGTTGTCTGCCGTGAGATGATCATGTGGGGTAAGACGTGGTCAGGAGTGTAGTGTCTTGCAAGTTAAAAACACCCGTAGAGCTATGACATAATGAATAGAGTGTGTTGCTGTGAAGGCTGCTTTCGAATGTTGAGTTCGCAGTCACACACAAGAATAAAGATGTGTGATAACAAGCTCCCTGTGTGGCATACTCATTGACGGGTACCCCAGCTGGGAAGATGCTACACATGGTGATGAACTAGGGGATAGGTAACCCAAAGATTGACAATGCTCTATCAGAGAGTTTGCCTTGGTCCAGGCAAACTGCTCATGCGTGCTATGTGTGCCGCCATTGAAGTACAAAATCAACGCAGAATGCATGTGGAGTCAAAGCGCAGTTGCAGATGCTGTGAAGCAGTTGAAAATGAAAGCAGTTACAGAGAATCTACACGTCATTGGTCAAGAACCCGTTAATCAGGTCATACATAAAGGTGTCACACTACTAGTCAACACAGAGCCATACCTAGTATGGAGTGATAGCACTGCAATTACAACTGCAACCAAGCAGAGATCAACCAGGGGCCAGAAAAGTACAAAGCGACAGACAAGTGCAAGATAACGTTATTTGAAATTGAATTTGAATTTGAAAGTGGTGAAGACAAAGTGCACGCAAAGAGACATCAAAGAATAAAACAGTCAGTTACTCACCAGAACCTGAGTAAAGTGAGCCGGTACAACATCAGCACCAGGTGGCGCGACCCAGGCAAAGCACAGGGGTTGTGCTTACAACGCCGGTGGGTCTTACCAAGCTGACAAAGGGGCTGTGAAGGCAGTCAGAACAGGAACATAGCAGTGGACGACAATAAGAACAGTCGCAGATGTCTGTTGAAAACTGAAAAGCTGTTTTTCCCATAGAGGCAAAGACTGAGGTCGTCTTTTCAAAAGTGGTCAAGGCTGATCCAGTGACCAGCACATCTCAAGGCAACAAAGATGGCTCACATGAACTGATTTAAGATGAACCACCATGGAAACAGGGGAGAGCTCCACCCTCATTATCAAAAACTCCCAGAAATGGTTGCAATGCTGCCACTTTCCTAAAACCACCACCACCACCATTCGACACCACCAAAAAGCTAAATATTGGCGATAGATGGACTGAATGGAAAGAGATATTTGAAGATTTCATTGACACACTTGAATAGACTGATAACAAAAAGATTATCAAATACCACAAAAGTCTTGCTGGTGATGTCATAAAGGAGTGCATAAAGAAATCACATAACGTCAGATTAAAGAAATATTGATTCTCAAGTTCAATCCAGTGCCAATGTTCACTATGAAAGATATATTTTCAATCAAGAACGACAGAAAGTTGTTGAATCCATTGATGAATTTTTAGAGAGACTTGAGACACTTATCAAACACTATAAGTTCAATGAATTTAATGATGAAGAGGCCATACGTCTCAGGGTCATCAATGGATGCTTGTCCTCAGTGAAGCTTTGAGTCTGGAACAAGTGTTGATGGCAGTTCAAGCTGAAGAGCATGCCGATCGACAAGCTGCTGACATGGAGGTCGGAAGTGCCCAGAATGAATCAGTCATGAGTGTGAAAAGCAAGTCAAAGCAAAAGACTTAACGACACAAGGTAATATCTACACATAAAAAGTTATGTTTTAGATGTGGATTTTCACTTCCACACATAGACAAATGTCCCACCCTTCAACAGATATGTAAGGGCTGTGGAAGGAGAAGCATTTTGTGATGGTGTGCAAAGCAGAGGGAAAAACAAATGCGTCACAGCGTGAAGACAAAATGCCAGCCGGAATGTTCAAAAAGCAACATTTAACACACACTCAAAAGGCCTAGCGGAGATGTCAGGTCCGACACATTGACACTGAATGAAGTTGATTGTCATCCAAATCATCGTCAAACAGTTCATTCAATCAGTATCAAGTGAAAGTGTAGAAGACGGTTGTGCCATGTCGATGTTTGACTGGCCACCTGTGAAGAAAAATGGCAGTCAAAGAAAAGTGAACAAGCCAAAGCACCAAAGTCATTCAAATATTGTCCAAAAATTACACTAAAATTAAATGGTCGTTTGATACCTATCTTCATCAACAGTGGTGCATCGATAAGCATTCTGCCTGAGGAAAAATATAATGAATTACATCCCTCACCACAACTTATGCCGTATAAAGTCAAAGTGTATGCATTGGCAGCATCTACACCCATAAAAAGTCAAGGTTCATTTGTAGGGTTGATAAAAATTGTGCTTCGAGGGACAGAGTTGAGTGCCAGTTTACTCAGTTTCAGCACAGCTGCTGATATGGGACTGATCTCGGTGAACTACAATATGAATGCTCACCATGAAATAGTAAGTCAGTTTACTTCATTGTTTCATGGTTTGGGAAAGCTCAAGACTATGAAGGAAAGTTGCATATTAATGAGGACGTCTGTCCTGTTGTTCAGAGACATAGGTGAATTGCTTGTCATCTCATTTCATTCAGTCTATAGAGCCACACATCTTAAAGAACCTATCCAGTTCTCCAATCCATTCACTATTTTTGGAGGACAAAGAGAACTCAGAAGGAGGTCATTTTTGTCCCAAGCAGTACTGATAGTCAGAACTGGCCAAGCTCAAAATAAACTTTCCCAAGAGCTATAACTACCTTCTGAAACTGTCTTCCTGTTAAGGGCCACGCCTTCTTTGTTGTCGACCCGATTTAGCCTCTTCCTTCTCAAATCATTGCTCACTATCTTTGAATTATGTATTTGTATATAAAGCGCCGTTATCCTATTGTTAGTAGAGCAGCGCAACGTAAAATTATTAAATGACTAAATAAAGTATTCTTTAAGCAAAGCTCACGTTTTCAATTATGTGAATGCAGTGCGATCAAAACAAAAACGGCTTCGAAGGGACTGTAATGGACACATGTATGACGTGGTCTGTGATGTCAGTAATATGTGTTGTGCAGCCTCACCTCCCTCTCTAATGTGGAATCACAATCCGCAGAACATCGTAAAAGCAAATCTACTATTTCATTTTTAATTCTAGATTAACCAGCATTTGGCAACATATTTTAGCACGAAATGTATCTTCTGGTCAATTGTGGACATAAGAGTCCATTTGGCACTAAAATAATAGCACCCAAAAACCCAAAAACCCAAGCACCACAAACCGTGGTTCCTATGCGTGCGCTAAACGTTTGCCACACAAGGGCGCGCAATTACACATTGTGGTGAAATGGCATCATTTTGTGAGTTTAGTGTTGGTAGCATAATACAAAATTACTGACATTTCGCCCGTATAACGGAAATATTGCTCCAGCCTACTTATTACTAACACATCAACTTCACTGAGATACACATATGTCATTTTTTTCTCTACTACCGGAACAGTATCCCGTGTAAATCAGAGAATGGTCTCTTCTGCAGACATGCCCGTCCCTTTGGCACAGATGCCCAGTGAGGCATTAGGCAGCAGTTTAATCATCACTGATATTGCATTTGAGCTCTCTGGAGAGGCCAAGGCGGGAGCGAAAAGGACTGACATAATGGATCTGACAAAGTCCGATGGGGAGCTGCGATGATATGGTAATATTGTTTCGTGAGATTACAGAGAGCAGTTACTCTTGGTGCACAGAAAGGGCTTGCAGCTATGTTGTGAAACATGCTGATCAGAGAAATTAATGACTAATCACATCAGCTCCTATTCCTTTTTGATTGCCAATATTCATGTTTTCTTTGTGGTGGTTCGTTCTGAAAAATGGACCAATTGGTAAATATTCCAGGGTTGTACAATCAACAGCTTGCTGCCTCTGGAACTGTCTAAGATATGGACATACCAGTTATCGGTTCTTATTACAAGGTACCCATGAGACTGCAAACGGTATATACGAGTGATAGCTAACACACCATTACCTCCTCATCAGAACTCCCCATCACAGTCCTTACATATGTGAGCGACAGCTCCTCCTCCCCGCAGACATTCTCAAGCTGAAAACTCCCCTGCTCCCATCCCTACCCTTCAGGCCACGCCAACATCCTGTGGAACGTAACCCCTGACCTTACCTCCGGAAATCCTGTTGTTTTTTTCTGCTTGTTCTGCAGCTCTGATATTCAAGCCGATTTGTTGCTTGGGTATCCGCTCACATACTCAAGGACTGTGACGGGGAGGTCTGACGAGGAGGTAATGGCAGCTTACTTACCGGTAATATTCATTACTCTGAGTCTTAGACCTCCCCGTCACAGTCCTGGCTCCCATCCTTCCCTCCCTGTGTTCGGCTTCTTGTGCTTTGATTTACAGGGTTTCCAGAGGTTAGGTCAGGGGTTATGTTCCACAGGATCTGGGTGTGGCCTGGAGGGTAGGGATGGGAGCAGGTGTGTTTCAGCTTGAGGATGTCTGGGGGGAGGAGCTGTCGCTCATATACATAAGGACTGTGACGGGGAGGTCTAAGACTCGGAGTAATGAATGTTACCAGTAAGTAACCGGCCATGAGCCTGCCAGCTCTACAGAAATCCCCTGTGCTTAATAGGAGCGCTCAACCTCCTTGCAGCCTGATCCAGATATCTTGGTCCTCTAAACATAAAAGAATAGGGTCACATCTCCTCAGTATTATGAATACCTCGGGGGATGGTGGACTGAGTTGTGCTAACTCCAGTTCAGCCTTTTCCCTAACAGGGGAAACTAATTAAGTGTTAAAACTTTATGATGTGCAGCATCCAGGTTGGTGGAGGTCAGGGCCTCCACCTCCTCAGCAGAAGGCCACTGTCCATGTCTAGAAATCCCTGTCTGCCCTGGCTGAAGGTACATGTGAATGTGGAGTGGGACCCATGTTTGTTGGGTCTGCATTTTTGTTTTTATTGACAAAAATTCTGTAACAAGCTCCCAAAGGGGGAGGTTGCTTCAGAAAAACCAAAAAGCAACAATGCTTCTGACACATAGTGTTTTTTTTCTCTGCTGTCCGCCTTGCCTTGTTTGGCGGACTCCTGCAGAGTAAATTAGTAGTATAGCGCTACTTACATTGAGAATAGCTACTGTGACGTGGTAGCCTTGTAGCAGATGGGCCAACAATTAAAGGTTTCTGATGATGCAGACAGGTGTGGTTCTGCCAATGGTAACCAAGCAGTCCCCCTGGCTGAACTTGGGTAGAATCTGGAACACGGAATGGTGTGAGACCAGATTCCACACAAGGATGGTTGGCCTAGGCTTCATGAGGAAGACGTGATGCTGTTGATGTCCCAATAAACTTACCACAAATATTGCGCCATGGTGGTGTTGTGATTGTTGGGAAGAGATCATAATACTGGCGATGAGTGAAAAACAGATGGTGAAGCCTGAAGCCTGGAGCCCTGCGACGTGCAGACAATCTGTAGAGAAGCTGTATTCATACGGCATAGCTTTAGTGTGTGATCAGCGTCAGATGTAGGAGTAGTAGCAGTATAAAGCTTGAAGATGTCGGCGATGTGGGTGATGTATAATTAATTATTATATTTGACAAGCTCCTGTTTGGGAAGAGTAACGAGCCAGCCGCACGAGCCACGGCGCGCAAACTAAGCTGCACGAGCCTCAGTGCGCGAACCATAGCTAACGAGCCAGCGTCACGGTGCGCGAAACACCAAACGTGTCAGTCCTCACACAAAGCGACCATGCATGCACATAGGAACTCTATGCCAGCAGAAAGACTAGAGTGCTCTTCTACTGAACGGCGCATTCGTTTAGAGTCACTCGGCGGTCATCATTAGTTCAGTGATCCGCACACCATATTAGCTAAGGATCAAGTACTTTAATTGGGACTGTGGTAGCGAATTACTTGGAAGCTGTCTTGGAGATTCACACACCCATTAATACAATTGTGCAGTGAATCATACTAAAGTTGACACAGTGATCCACACATCTAAATATTTATTCTTTTTGTGGATTACGGGAATTTTGTACGGATACCTCCGTGATTCACACACTCATAGGATCATCTACAAGTTGATCTATAAAAATTTACTGGTTAAAGAGCCATAACCAGTTTGGTTGAATTTTTTTTTTCTTTTCCCTCTTCGGTTGAACACTTTAGTAGAAGCATTTCTGAAAAGTTGTACTGTGCATAAATAATTTCATCAGCTGGGCAAAGACAGTGGATGGAATAAATGCGGCAGCACCATTTTTAGCCACACCAGGTGAACCAGTTTTAGAATGGAGACAATCGAAAGAGGGATTAGAAGCGTATATAGAAGCGATTGGAGGAGATGATTGTACTGACAAACGAAAGTTACCCATCTTAAAACAGAAGGTAGATGCATTTTAAGTCACTTACCTCCAGTGGTAACTGGTCAAACGGATAATGATGGCGATACAGATGTATATCAAAACACAAAAGAGGCCATGGGTCCAAAAAGAGCGGTGTAAAGTGCAACAAGGTCTACTCAACCATGTACCGGAGGGGGGATCCCTTTAAGGACGGTTCCTCTCACACACCAGAGGTGTCCTGCTTCATCATAGGGGTGCCTCCTCGCGTTAAAGACCTAGTCTCTACGCGGGCTACAACCCCCTCGCTGCGAGGGAGGAGCACAGGGATGTTTTGGTATGGATGAGACGTGTTGAACTAAAACCCTATGTGAGCTTGGTGTGCTTAGTGAGAAGTGCAGTGCTAAGGTGAACGTGGTTAAAACTGGCTACAAGGTTAGCTATGTAACAACTTTAATTGGCTACTTTGTGACAGGATTAAAAACAAATAGCTGATAACACAGCTGCCATCATTAGAGGCTTCTGTGTTAGTGTATGACCAACATGTTTCGGCCTGTTGACCTGTTTAGAGTGTCATGGCCTTCATCAGGGTCGAGTGTACAGCTACTGCAACTGAGTGAAATGCAAGCACATGTAAAAATTAATGTGCAGTATTAAAAGTGTGTTATACTGAACCAGTGGTCCTGCTGTTCAGTATGTTCACTGTGGAACCATCATTGGTTAGAGAATTCGCCACATCTGTCCTGGCATACTAGCCAAAGGGTACATGCGCCAAACCAACCGCTCATATGTAGCGTTGAAGCACACGTCCGCAGGGCAGATGTATATACCATGGCAATTAAACAACTGGATAAGTTGTATGTCAAGAAAGTAAATGAAGTCGTTGCACGACACAAGTTCTTAAGCTGGGGGCATTTACCAAATGAGTCAATTGATGTATTTGTGAATAATTTAAGAATTTTAGCTGCTAGTTGTAACTATGCCTCTTTTTATGATCAAATGGTTCGTGATCAAATGGTGCAAAAGGTGGCAGATGCAAAATTACAAGAAAAATTGTTATCAGCAGATGACTCAACCTTAACTAAAGCTATTGACATCGCACATTAGTTTGAGAATATGAAACTAGGCATGAAAGAGTTGTCTGATAAACAAACAGCAGAAATTCAAGCAGTGTAAAAAGGTCAGTAATGACGAATATATGAGTAATAAATCTAAAGAAAAAATAGCCGTCAATCAGAATGCAGAAAAAAAAGAATATGTGTGTTTTAAATGTGGTATACCTGGCCATTTGGCCAATGACAGGAAGTCTCCAGCCATTGGACAAGTGTGTAGATATGGCAAGATTAAAGGACATTATGCAAGGATGTGTAAGAATAGAAACAAATGTAGAGACAATAGCATGCATGTAAAAGGTCAAAGAATGAATTATATAAAGGAGATCGGAAGTGAGACAATAGGAAGAACAGAAGAAGAGTTCATGTTAAGTGTGTATGAGATTAATGGGGATGTTAAGGATGCTCCATTCTATGTGATTAAGATAGGCGATAGAGACATAATGGTAATGACAGACTCTGGCGCAAGACACACCTTGATTGGGGATGAATGGATGAAGGAGTTTCCTGATAATGCAGACAGGTGTGGTTCTGCCAATGGGAACCAAGCAGTCCTGTTGACTCCAAATGAGGTTGAACAAGTGCAGAATTGGAGGGGCAAAGCGCAGCCAAGTTTTAACATTACTCTCACTACATCCACTGAACTATAATCGAGACTCTGAATATCTATTTTAAAAAGGACTTTTAAGAGCTGGCAGATTATTCTGTCACTTGTTACTCATGATAGTGGGAGCTGAGAGGTTATGTGTTTCCATGTACATATACAGCTTGCCTTTATTCTTATGATCACCACTGCTTGCTTTCAGATGGCAAAGAAGTAGAGGACAAAAAAGAAAAAGAGAGACACGTGCATTGGTAGAACGCAGAGCAAATTGGAATGACTATCAACAGTGAATCGCTGTTCATCTGAATGAGTGATTATAAAAATAACTCCTGGCCACTACCTGTGAACAGAAAGAGGTAGGATTAGACCCTGGGTGCATGCTCAGTTGTCCCACACTTATGAAAGATCCTTGCCTGCCATCTCATTGCATAAGAACCATCTTCTCAGAAGGACAGGAACACATTGAGTGTACCCCTGCATCCAAAGCTGCCAGTGCAACCTAAGAATAAGAGCTCACAAGATTAGATGCAGTCTCTGAATGGAACTAAGGGAAGTCCTCTTCAGAATGTGCCACGAGGGATGCTCCCTTGCCTCACTTGATATCAAAGAAGATGCAATAGGACCCCTACTGTAATATTGTGGGAGTTATTTTCTGATTATAATTAAAAGTGCATAAAAAGATGAATCTGATGCAAATCAAACTAATAGTCTGTGATGTTTAGAAATACATCTTTCTGGCCTATGCTTAACTAGGTCTCAACAAGAGCTCATCTCCATCTTGAAAAATATGGCTGCTGTCTTATAACAATCATTGTGTGTTTATGTTTCTCATTTGGACACCCCACGGAGCAAATTGTGCACTGTTTATTTTGTAATGATACGTTGTTCTCGAAGAAGTCGGATGGAAGCATTTCCTATTTTTAAGGCACTTCCTGCTTACAGGCTGTGGGCAGAACACCTATAAGACATTTCATTCAGTGGCGGCTCCGCCGCTAAGGCGGAGGAGCGTCGCCCCACTGCTTTTAGGCAGTGTGAGGAAAGGAAAAATATAATGATAATAACTTGTTGTTATTATCATTTTATTGTTTCCAACTGCTTTGCGGGTGGGCGTGGCTGCTCTGCTCTCAGAGCAGGGCAGGGGAGGAGTGGTTTGCCCATTCCAAGTGCGCATGAATGCTTGGCCTGCCCGATTCATGCGCACTTTGCACATTCTCCACGCAGGCTGCATTACAGCCTGCGTGGAGAACATGCCCAGGCCCCATTCCCTGGCTGAGAGCCGTACCACGGCAGCATTTTGATTGGTCAGGGGAGCCTGGGTGCTTACTAATCACAACGCTGCATTGCAGCGTTGTGATTGGCCAGGGGAGCCTGGTTGTGCTTCTTAGTTGCTGCTGGGCCGGAGTCCCACGGAAGAGAGACAGAGCAGAGACGCGGGATGTGGAGAAAAGGTAAGTGTTTTTTTTGTTTATTTTTTACATTCCTCTCCCTCCTTCAACCCCCGCCCCCGCACCGCCACCCCCGATCAGTGCCGGCTGCCACTGATTTCATTGTTTGTTGTAACACATTGTCTTTTATACCTACAATGACATTAGATCAGAAACAGTTTAATGTACTCATTTTCGGGGATAGTGCTAACGTGGTGGGTTTATATGACATTTTAAATACTGAAATGTGATTTGCCATTGAAACCATCCATTTTCTTATCCGATGCTGACCATGCAATTCTTTATTGACTTTTATGCTAGAAAATACTATAAAAGATCTCAGATTGAGGGTAAGGCAGATCTTTTTTGTGTCTCTAAAATGAATGCTGTCCGATTTCTTGGTGATGTGCTGCACATTTGGACTTAGACTGTTTTTCTAATTTTCCTCTTTATTGCATCTATTACTGAGAGCCTTCATGGCAATTGATTCTCTGAGTCCTATAATTAATTTCTATTTTACTGAGCTATATTTTTACCTTCTGTCTTGTTCCCTAATATTTTTAATAAACCCTTATGGTTCTCCTAAATTTCAGATCGTGAAATCCCTTTTTGAGTCAGTCCTTTCTTTTTATTGGAATGCATTTGTGATTCTTGTCTTTAGGAACATGGTGCCTGATCTTCTCTTGAAGTCAACACCGTCCCCGGCCTTCCAACCGGGTGCCACTATCATGCAGGTTTAATGTGATAGCAGTCCCATGATACCAATGTTTGCTTGGCTTGTAAATCAGGCTCATTGGTGCTTAAAGCAAACCCAGTGAAGAGTTATGAGGATAAAATATAATGAATTTGTCCCTATGCCTTAGATTGCAATTAAGTAGTTAAGGATATAAAATCCACGCAACATGCCCCAGGGCAATTCCAATAATGAAGGTTAAACTAGTTCACAATATTGCCCAAAGTCAATCAATCAAGAGTTTGTGAAGTGCAGCTACCCACCCGTGAGGGTCTAAAGACGCTGGGGGTGGGAGGCTGCAGATCCGTCTGAGTGCTGGGTTCATTCGAAGAGCCAGGTCTTGAGATCCTTCCGGTATTGGGACAGCGATGGGGATATTCTTCCGGTTCTGGCCAGTGACAGTTAGGCGAATCGGAGGGGTCTGTTGGGTGCATGGAATGAGAGGCGGTTGTTCAGGTATGCTGGTCCGACATTGTGGAGGGCCTTGTATGGGCGGGTGAGGAGTTTGAATGTTATTCTTCTGTTGACTGGGAGCTAGTGGAGTTCACTCAGGTGCAGTGGCGTAACTAGACCTGTTGCCGCGCATGGCGAACCCTGCATTGCTGGTCCGCAGCGGCCACATGTAAGAGCAGGGGGGGTGCTGGTGAGTCCTGCTTTTGCCCCCCCATGACATCTACAGGTACGAGCAGAGGGGAGGCAGCCGCCCCCAAAACCTGGGCTGCCCGGGGTGGACTGCCCCACCTCCCTTGCTACACCACTGTGCAGGTGTTGTGTGATGTGGCTGCGGTAGAGGATGTTTAGGACTAGTCTGGCTGCAGTGTTTTTGATGTCCCGGAGTTTTGGGTGGAGTTTCTGGGTGACGCCGGCGTAGAGTGCGTTGCCTTAGTCGAATCTGCTGCTGATGAGGGCATGGGTGACCGTCTTCCTGGATTCGGTGGGGATCCATCTGAAGGTCTTTCGGAGCAGGCAGAGTGTGTTGAAGCATGACGATGAGACATCGTTGATCTGGCAGTTCATTGTGAGCGAGGAGTCCAGTATGATGCTGAGGTTTTGTGCGTGGTAGGTACGTGGGTGTGGAGGGTGTTCCCAGTGCAGAGGGCCACCAGGAGTCATTCATCTAAGTCAATCATTACTTGTGTTCCTTGGGTTATTTGTGACCACAAGGACTGATATGTTTGTACATATGTGGGTATGTATCTATGTGCGATTACGAAGGTGCTGCCTGGCCATGCCTGACTGCCTTACCTGGTACCTCGGTCCACCAAACAGGCCAGGCCCTTTTATACCCTGATTCCACTTGCTGCTCTGGACTGAGGCCTACAGGCCCTCTTTCTGCTTCCACGTTCTTGCCCCTTTTGCTCTTTTTCCTGTTTCTTTTCTGCACCATGGGCCTCTTTGTGTCTTAATTTTCCTTGTGCCTTTTTTCTCTGTACCTTTTTGACTCTATGTGCACCTCTTTTTCTCTAACTTCATCAAACTGCCCACTCTCACCATTTTTGCCCGGTTCTATTTTCTGCACTCTTTCTATTTTTGCCACTTTTGTTCTCCTTTTTGTCTCCTTACATTTGTTTACTCTTTCCTCCTTTGCTGCTTTTTTCCTTCTTTGCCGCCTTTTCTCTCCCGGCGCTGTGCACTCACCCGGTCCTTCCTGCCAGTTGTTTCCCACCTCTTATGCCATTCTGCTGCCCACTCCTACCACTGCCAGCCCCTCCCACCACCCCCAGGTTCCCCTCCTCTCTCCTGGACCATCTTAAAGGCGTCCCCAAGAGCCAAAGGCACGCTTAAGGCCAGCCTGTCTGCACACGTCCACCTCCCTTTTGCACTCAGCGCCAAAACTCCTGGTACTCCTCCCACCCATTGCACTACTCAGCTACAGGCCTCCCCATCCTGAATGCCAGATGACCTTTTAGGCACTGAACCCGAACCTCCCTCACTTGCACCTAAGGTGTGTTCTGTACTGCCGGCTGCTTCTTCTGCCTGTCCTCTGAACTGCATCCCTCATCCTCAACCAACGCAGAAAAGCGAGCCCGCACAACATACACCCCACCCTGACATTCCACCTCCTTAACACTTGCTCTCTTTTCTGACAAGCCATTGAAGTGTGGGACCATCTCCATGACCTTTCCCCAGACCTTCTCTTACTGACCGAAGCCTGGCTCAACCCGACTACAGCCCCGGACACTACAGTGGCTATCCCCCAGCTTCAAGTTTGAAAGACAGGACTGGTATGACTGCGCCATAGCGTTGCCAAACATCCACAAATACTACCAAGCAGCACAGCTCGCCATAGTCAACCAATGGGTGCATCGTCCCCCAGGATATCCAGCATACACCATGGATCTCCAAGAGCTGCAACCACACAGCTACAAATGAGCACTGTACACCTCTCCAAAACATTGAACCCTCACGGGACCAACAGCGCTCACGGTCCAAATTTGGTATAAAACCCTCAAAACACTGGGCTGGGAGGAAAAAATCATGCAATTCACACCCCTGTTGGATTCCAATAAACTGGGCAACGTGGGACTGAGGCCTGGGTGAGAGAAATGGGACATGATTGGCATTTCCAGGGTTGGGGATCTCTGGAAAGGAGGAAGAGTGATACCGTTTCCCAAACTGCAGAGGGGAATATGATTGTGCTAAGTCTGAAACTTTTAGATGCCTTCAGGTTCGGCATGCCTTAACGGCAGCAGTCCCCATAGGCGAGGTCCTCCCTGAAGCATCGATCATAGAGCTCCAAGCTCACCAACCACCACACCTAGACTATCTCTCCTGGTCCATCACCAACTTCAGCACTAAGATCACCTCCTGTGCAGGCACCCTGGCCCCACTCAAGAGTTTCACCACCCCAAGGACCAGACCACAAACCAGTTAGTAGGCCCAGGCAGAGAAATTCACTATGCTCGAGGAGTTGGCAGGATTCGGGAACTCTGCACTACGTGTGTAACGCGGAGTTCCCGCTAATCAATCAATCAATTAGGGGTTGGTAAAGTGCAACTACTCACCCGTAAGGGTCTCAAGGTGCTGGGTGGGGCAGCTCTGTTGAGTGCTGGGGTCATCCGAAGAGCCAGGTCTTAAGGTTCTTCCTGAATTGGAGCAGTGTAGGGGCTTGCCGGAGTCGGAGGGCGGGGTCGTTCCAGGACTTGGCTGTGAGGTAGGAGAAGGACTTTCCTCCTGTTCTGGTCTTGTAGATGCGAGGGACAGAGGCCATAGTGGGGCCAGCTGATCAAAGGTGTGTTTTGGGTGCGTGAAAGGAGAGGCGGTTGTTCAGGTATATAGGTCCGGTGTATATAGGGCTTTGTATGCGTGAATGAGGAATCTGAAGGTTATTCTTCTTTCGACTGGGAGCCAGTGGAGGTCTCAGAGGTGTTGGGAGATGTAACTGTGATGGGGGATTTCGAGGATCAGTCGGGCCCCTGGCGCTGGGTGCGGTCAGGTCATGGACGGGTGCAGACGGGGTTGCCTTTGGCGCGCCTTCGGTGCAGCAGCGGCACGCCCATTGCGCGCGGCCGCACAGTGGCCGCCATTAAGTAGGGATCAGGGGGGAAGGTGGGTCAGCTGGGAGGTGGGAAGGACACTCTGGAGGGGGGAGGGGCCTCAGGGGCAGCAGCAATGTGGGAAAAGCGCAGAGAAAGATGGCATCAGACAAGAAAACAGATGGAAAAGGGGGAGCAGAGGAAATAGAGAAGGTAAAAAGAGGAAAGAGGAAAGAGACAAGCAAGAACAGCAGAGGAGTAGAGTGCCCTCCCACTGGACCACCAGGGATGAAGGGCATGCAGAAACCTGCAGGTGGAGGAGGACCTCAAACACCCTCGCAGGGGAAAACAGGACTCCCAATTAACAAAACAGAGATCTCATATAATTTTGGTAAAATAACAAGAATCTCTGTCTTTACATGCTAAAATACATATAGTCATTTCACAAAAGTGAAAATGAAAATTTAGCAAGCAGTGAGAGAGGTGATGATTTTGGGATCCTCCCTAACCTAGGGAGAGAACCAAGCAGATGCCTTGAAAACAAAGAGCACATCTTGCTGAACGATTCGGTGGTGGCCCCATCCTCTTAGGACCACCCCAAGCACAGTTATGGGCAAAAATACAATTCCAACCAAAGGCCCTGCAAAGCATTATGGGACGAGATTAGCAGTGGGCAGTGAATATTATAGTATCCAATATCAAAATAATTCTACAAAGAGCTGCAGTTCAACTAGGTGTCCCTCACGAGTCAAATGCAAAAGCATTGAAATTATTACATCAAGCTGCAGTTCCACTAGTCGTTACTAGGTGTCCCTCACGAGTCAAATGCAAAAGCATTGAAACCCTTTCATGAAGCTGCAGTTCCACTAGTCGTTACTAGGTGTCCCTCATGAGTCAAATGCAAAAGCATTTGACTTGAGGGACACCTAGCAACGACTAGTTGAACTGCAGATCTTTGTAGAATTTATAGTATTAGCTCTCAGCTCAGCCGGAGAGCTGCTGCCCCTTGAGGAATATTTTGATATTGGATACTATAATATTCCCTGCCCACTGCTAATCTCGTCCCATAATGCTTTGCAGGGCCTTTGGTTGGGATTGTATTTTTGCCCATAACTGTGCTTGGGGTGGTCCTAAGAGGATGGGACTACCACTGAATTGTTCAGCATGATATGCTCTTTGTGCTCAAGGCATCTGCTTGGTCCTCCCCCTAGGTTAGGGGGGACCCCAAAATCATCACCTCTCTCATTGCCTGATATTTTTCATTTTCAAAGTTCACTTTTGTGAATTGGTTATATGCTTTTTAGCATGTAAAGTTGCTTTATCAAAGCATTTGTGGGTTCAGTTTAGTAGCTGACTCATGCGTAGTTAACAAAGCTCATCAAGGAGCTGAGTTCATTGCCCAGGGTTAATAAATATCCTCATCCAGTGAGATGTTTTGGAGTTAATTTTCTACTCCAGCAGACTGTTCAAGATGTTTTTTAGTGCAAGAAGCTTGTTTTTTTATTTTACTTGTTTTTTTACCACAAGAAGGAAGTGCCCCATAGACTCCAAATTCTTGTTCCCGTCCAGTAGGCTCCTCCCAGTGCTGGACACTTTTCATTTGAATTTGGAGCTGGAAGGATCACTCTCTTTGTCTGCTGCATTTATACCATCGGATTTAAGGACTTTGGGCTTGATCATGATGTTGGGTGGTCGTGTTACCAACAGGCCGTCGGTGGCAGTCCAACCCCCGACATCACTTCAGCCCGACCTCCGCATTCGGATGCTGGCAGTCGGACCCTCAGTGGTCGGGCACAAGATCGCCACCTCTGCCAGGATCAGAGATCCCAACGGGGCGGTGGTCGGAGCTGCGTTCTACAATGGCGGTTTGCCGAGTCAGGCACCACCGTCAGGAGTACAATATCCATTTCCGACTGCCTTGACGTGTACACCACCATTAAAAGGTTGCCAGAGAGGGAAATGGGGGGCCCCAAACAGGCCTGAAAACTGACCCTAGGGGCACTTATAGTGCCCTCACTTACCTCCATGCATCGTCTGCCATACACGACATATCCCCGATCCCGACAGGCAAGACATGCTGTAACAGAGGTTGTTCACAGATTGGCCTCAACCCCATTCCTTGTCACTAGAGACCGCGGACGCGGCTCACAGGTCACTGGCTTGCCGTCCCTGATATACAGCAGCCCACTGCAATAGGCCACTCTGATTTCGAGACCGCTCCACGGCGCAAACATTTCAAACGCCTCCTTTAAGCTGTTACAGCCTTTATTAGGTCGACTCTGACCCAGCATCCAACTGCACAGACCGCCGCCGCGGTTGTCTGCATCCTTTACTCTCCTTGTACTTAGCCTGGACTTCTACTCGGTCTTCGCCTGAAAAAAACCTCCTCCAAGTCACTCTGACCTGGATCTAGGCAAAGTGCATACAGGCATACCATTGTTAATGTCCTGATGATGATCCTATATCTTTTGTAAGGATCGAAACGCCGTCGACTTGTTGTACGCCATATACACCTCTTTATTTAATACTTATTATGTGTAATGGTGTCTCCACTATAATTTGTTTGTCCTACCAAAATGTGTCTTATACAAACAATTTACTCTGCCTGAGTCTTTTTGTTTCATGTTGTACGTCCTTCCCACTAAGTTGGATACAGGCTTGTGTCCCACTTTATTTGTTTCTTGCTGAATTTTGTGCATATTTAAGCAACTATATATTAAAAACACCTGTCCGGCTGGACAGCTGTAAAATATAGTACTGATTGGGTCTATATTTATTGTTTGCTTTCATTAATCCTTGTCTAGGGACCACTGTCTTTAGAAATAATTGATTACCCAAGGTCCCTGACCAACCTTATTTGGGTTCCCTTGTTCTTCATAACATACACGACATGGTGCACAGCACATGGTGCACGGACATGCAGGATGTGCATGCATGGTGTCGGCACATGCTGCAGCCCTTTCCCAGGGCCGCAGCATGACACTGCTATGTTCCCAAGCTCCACTCTGGTGGTCATATCCAAATAGGGCGACCGGACTGCCCACATGCTTGTTGGCAGTCTCTTGACCGCCGCAATAGCGGCCTGCGTTCTGTCCGACCGGCATTAAAATGATGCCCTTTGTTTTGTGAGATCACAAGTAAGTTAAAAAACTGTTGTATAAGGGTGTTGTTTCTTTAATAGAGGGAATGCACCAGAATACATTTTTACTTTTGTTCGATTTTTAAAATTTATTGTGGTGGGTGGCATGCAGTTTCAGTTGGGCCTTGTTATTATTTTGCAATTAAGTTTTCATCTTTTGTAAAAGAAAGATTTTGCACAGTTCAGTGCATTTTCTCTTTGTTTTTTCAATTTGCAATATTTATTTATTTTAATGTGTATGTCCTAGTATGCCAACTGGGCATCTTGCCAGTAGGTCCAGTACTAGTCATGGGTGCATGAAACAAATGTTTCTGTAGTATATGTTGTTTTAAAACATCATTTAGGGCAGGGACAACTTTGGATCATATTAAAAATGTGTTTATTTTGTTGTATTTCATGTTTTTTCTGCAAAAAGTGTACAGGTGGGGGAATATTTGATGCATTGGGAGGATGTGTGTTGTTGTAATATTTTTATAGCACAGTGTTTGGCATTGCTGGATTAATGGTAGTGTTTTCTCAGTTTTACCATTCCTACCTTGTCTGGCCAGTGTGTGTGTGTGTTTGACATAGGCCACCATTTGTCTTTGTTCTCCATGCCATGTGGCCAGGGGCCATTTTGTGTAGTCAGTGTCCATAGGCCTGCATGTATTCTTTGTTTTCCATGCCTCCTTGCTTATTGTTTGACCATGTGCCTAGAGACCATTTTGTGTAGCCAGCCAGTGTGCTTTTGCCATAAGCCTGCATGTGTTCTTTGCTGTGGCCATGCCTCCTTGTTTGCTGCTGTTGTTTGACCATGTGGCCACCAGCCATTTTGTGTAGCCAGCCAATGTGCTTTTGCCATAGGCCTGCATGTGTTTTTTGTTGTGGCCATGCCTCTTTGCTTGCTGTTGTTGGTTGACAATGTGGCTGGCGAACATTTTGTGTAGCCAGTCGTGTGCTTTTCCATAGGCCTGCATGTGTTCTGTGTTGTGGCCATGCCTCCTTGCTTGCTGTTGTTGGTTGACCATGTGGCCGGCGGCCATTTTGTGCAGCCACCCTTTTTTCCAGTTTTCATAGGCATTTTCTAGGGAGATTAATAGGACAGGCCCATGTCTTTTTGTTTGTGTTAATTTTGTTACTTTTCCCTGATATCAATTTAATAATATGCTTGAAGATCGTTGTAGTATTAGTATATTATAATTATGAACAGCGTTTTATATCATATGCATTGTTTTGCATTTTTCACCTGCACCTCCTTGCCGCCCAATGGGTTTCTCATAGTCCTCTAGTACAAAAGCAATTCATTTTTTTTCATTATTTATTTTTTTAATTACAAATGTTGTTTTAAAACAATTACAATTTTTTACTTTTTTAAACTTTTCAAAATTTGTGTCATTTTTTTTTACATTTGTCCAACATCCAACCACCCCCTGCCTGCCATTGGCACACAGCCGCACAACAACATTCATTTTATAAGTATTATTCTATTTTCCATCGGGCCCCCTGACTGCCAGAGAGGTGTACAGCACACAGATCAGCATTCACTTTTAAGGATTATTCAATTTTCCCTTGGGCCACCAGCATTCAATTTTTAAGGATTATTCCATTTCCCCCTGAACCGCATTGCCTACCATTGGCACACACCAGCATTCACTTTTCAAGGATTATTCAATTTTCCACTGCACCTCTCTATTTCTCCTCCATTAGATGCACATAAAGCAAACGGTTACATCTGTATGTTGTTATGCTGATTGGAAATGAAATATTATGTTATGGTGGTGTTTTGACTTTGAAATTGATACAGTGTATTGTTGCTAATTATTCAGGATAATAATAACTTAATTAACCACACTAAATTATATTGTCTTTGTCTGTACTAATACAAACTGTAACAATGCCGCTTTTCACTAAATGTTTTTCTTGCTTGTGTGCGTTGAGTTGCACAAGAGACATCACCGAGAGTACTGCCAGACAGAAGGCCTGTAGAAAGTGACATGACCACACAACATGTGACGTGAGTCCTCCAATCTCTTCCGCTTGTGCATCTAAGTGCCACTGCCAACTGACAGCTTCAAGATGGCCCCAAAGAAAGGTGCTGCGAAGAAAGTGGCCAGTGAGAAGAAGCAGCTTTTCAACACTGGCGTTCCGACCGGAACCTTTTCCGAAAACCTGCACCGGCCTCTGGAGAGCAAGCTGGGAGCAGCACTCCTGCATCAACGGCACCACCACAACCTAAGCCCAAGTCCATGTCTGTCAGTGAGGCAGCCTGTGCAATCATGGTGATGCCAATGACCAGTGACATTGAATTGGATTTGTCTCTTTCACAAAGTAGTACCCAATCATTGCAGGAAGCTGAGCAAAGTGCACAAAATCCGAAGCCAGCAATAGTACATATTCCCAAAGTAGGAGCAGAAGAGGTGGTTGAGGTTCCTGCTGAGCAAAAACCTCCTCTTTTAGAACCATTGGCTTCCAGATCTCCAGCAAGAAAATGGAAGTATACTCCACCATCTTCTCCAAGCCCCCCTTCTGATCATCTGAACATGGATTGAACCCCGGCTGAGTCTGAAACATGCCAGGAGAGACATGGGAAAAGGAAAGTTCCAGAAAGCCTTACATCAATGGAAGGAGATGAGGATGGTGAGCCAGTCATTGTCATGGAAGCTGGCCCAGAGGAGACCGACATTACCCCTCCTATTCAACCTGCTCGGAGGGATGTGGCAATGATACCACCACCATTACCAGCTCCCATATTTGTAAAGTTCCCACTGAGACCTCCATTTAACACTACCTCAGTAGAAGTACGCACTTCAAAAAGGCAATCGTCAACACACCCACCTACCACCAGTTCTTCGGGCATTGGCAGTGGCACCAGCGGCCCACTGAAAAGTTCACTTCCCTAGTTCGGGACTTCTTTACGATTAGCAAGCAGGAGGATAACATTGCAATATGCTCTATTTGCGGTGCAAGTGATCGTCGGTTCACACTATGTCAGTCAGTCAAACTCTTTATTTTGGAAAAATACCATAAAAGAAACAAAGATTCGAAATGGGCTTCATACATATCAATGTAGAGACAGACAATGCATATAATTAATTTGAACAGTAGAGTTAAAAGATGGCAATTCATAGAAAAGTTATAATAGCAAACAGTGAAAGGTTTTAAAAACAGCAAATATCTTACAGGTCGTGGTTTTCATTAAAGATTCTAACCAACAAAGAAAAATTAATGTGCAAATTTAGCAAAGTCCCGTATCTAAAGTGCAAATGCATTAGATACTAAAAGTTACGTTCACAAGCAACAGACAGTTAGGTTGTAAATCACATTTTTAAAAGCACCAGTCATCACAGTAAAAACAGTTAAGAAGGCAATTTGAGTTTGCTTGTGAACAGAAGTAAAAAAGGGCTGTTTGCATTTTAGAGTTGATAACCATCATAGCAAATGTGCTTAATAAGGCAGGTGTCACACTATGGTACTGGAGGGCAAACGACTCATATGAAAAAACATCACGTAAACCACTGAGAGGCGCACCTTAAAAAAATAGTTGCATGTGATGGTGGTGAAGGTTATGAGAGCAAGGAATCTGTTCTGAACATGGTGGACAGTGAAGATGATGAGTAAGAAGAAGATGACATCTTCACATAAAGCAGCTCTGTCCCCAGCAGTTCACCAGTATCACCTGCAACAGCAACCTGGAATTGGCACAAGAGTCTGATGGAGACACAAAAGCAACAGCATACAGCGACTGCACCAAGCCGCAAGTTGAGTCTACCTGCTGGTTCTTCTCTCTGTAAGTTGCCTGCATCAGTGGCATTAGAAAAGAAAACAATCCAGGCTACTATTACTGGCATGTTTAGGCAGGAGGGGCTGTATGAACACAACCACCCAATGGCACATTTGTACAATGAGAAGCTGGCTAAAATGTTAGCACTGGACATGCTCCCTTTATGTTTTGTGGGCAGAGTGGGGTTTTTTGAATTTGTGGCAGCCATCTGCCCGAAATGGAAGGTTCGCAGCTGGACCTTTTTTGCCAGGGTTGCTGTTCCAGTGCTCCATCATGATGTGCTGGAATTGGTTGGCCAGGCTTTGCACCACAGTCCTGGTCACACTATCCACCAGGATCCATCACCCCTCCAGTTAAAAAAGGTGTCTGAAAGGTTTGCACTCGCAGGAGTGAACAAAAATGAATATGCGCATGAGTTAGTTGAGGGATTAATCCATAGCTTGGCTGATAATCCAAAACTACAAAGAGACATTGTGTCATCCAAAGAGTACATCTGTTCCACAATACTTGATCCACGATACAAAAAATACTGCCCCCTTTCATTCCTTTTTCAGAAGGGGATGTTTCACAACACAATACGTGGATTGTTGAGTGGCCAGAGACCTGGAAGAAGAGTGGCTGGACATAAGAGTCCCACTCCCTGGCAGAAGTTCTGGGGTGCTGCCTTCAACTTCCAGAGAGGGCAGTCCTGTTGTTTCATAGCAGCCAACACCAGCACGGGAAAAACCGGTGGCAACAACAATAACAGGAATTGAAGAATCTGCCCCAATCTCTGCATTGACTTGGTTTCAAGTGGTACGTCTTACGTCCAGTGCAGAAGTGAAGGCAAAAGAGGTCAAGCAAGTGGCAGCACCAATGACCATTCAGAGGATGTTCCAGGACTATCTGGATGACCCAAGAGAGATCTATGTGGATCAAAACCCATTGGTGTATCGGTATAGGAAGATGCACCAATGCCCAGAGCTCAGCAGGCTGGCAATAAAGTATTTGGCTTGTCGGGAGGTCAGTGTGTCTGCTGAGCGTGTGTTCAGTGCAACTGGCGCAGTTGTCACAGTGAGAAGGACCAGTCTATCACCTTAAAACATGGAGAGATTCACCATAATCAAAATGAACTAACACTTCATACCACAAAATTACACTGTTCCTGAAATACCACAGGAGGAGGATAAGGGTGATTGGTCAGACTCAAGTGTGTTAGCCAACCAACTTCTGGGTGAACCATCTGAGTTTGATGACAAATTCTACTTCTTTGACTGAGAGTAGGCCAACTTAGAACTTTAAAATTATTATTCATTGTTGAATTGCTTAGCCACAAAAAAATGGTATAGCTAGGGTAATATTATATATTTTATTTGTTTGTGTCTGACTGACTTATGCAGCCCCACCATTTTAGGCACATGTATGGCCGGATTGGAGCTCGACCAGTGTGCAGTTAAGACGACTCCCCATTCTCTTTAAGGACCTTAAAGACAATGCCTGCCTTCGTCCCATGCCTATTCATTTTTCATCCCCTAGCAGGACTGCCCTAGATCATTTGATTTACAAGACTGCTCAATGTGTGTTGCTTTCCTCAAAGAGGAGATACAATTGTGTACCACCATGCTTGGATTGGATCAGGTAGCAATTGCACTTATGAGTGAGATATTATTGAGTGATTGTAAGTGATGATTGATGAATCATGTGATGGCAGACAGTGAGGGAGGGCGTTCAACTAATTTGTAAACTTGATTTTGATGATTTTCAATGTTTGGGGCCTGATGGGTGATCAGTTTCCTGAAGGTGATTAGCCCTTTCACACTTAGAGAGATTTACTTTCCGGGTCCACTCCTTTTTTCTGGTTCTCAGTCTTCACAGACCAGACCAGCCAGTTAGTTAACAAACACAAATCTACTAAAAGAAAATGCTCAAATAATGTTTTTCTTCTGGTTCATTAACAGCAGTGACCTACAGATCGATCTCTCTCATTTGGAAAGGACGGAGTTGGACTGATTCGTTACTCAGAGTCAGGATGATGGAAAGACTCAGGGCGAGACTACCTTAACAGCCAGAAGAAGGAAGTTATTGTCTTCAGGGAAACCAACATAATGATGACTCTAAGAGGCCTACTCAGCTCTATGGACTAGAGAGAGGTGTGCTGATTTGGGAAATGCTACTGAGTGTGTGTGCTGGCTCAAATGTGAAACTTCTCTATTATGTGGTTGTAATTGAGTGGGGGCTACTTGTTGTTGTACCTGGAGACAGACATGTAATGTCACATCATCGTCACATGATGAACACACTTGACTAAATGTCAGAGACCAGACCAGTCAGTTTAGTTAAACACAAATCTTCACAAAAAATACTTAAATAATGCTTCTCTTCATGTTCATAAAAAGCAGTGCACTACAGGTCGATCTCTCTCATTTGGATTGAGATGGAGTTGGACTGATAGATTACTCTGAGTCTGATGGAAGGACTCAGGACAGGACTACCTCAACCTCAACAGCCAGAGGAAGGAAATTATTGACTTTAGGGAAACCAACATGGTGATGACTCTAAAAGGCCTACTCAGCTGTGTCGCATGGAGAGAGGAGTGTCGGTTTGGGAAATGCTGCTGAGTGTGTGTGCTAGCTCAAATGTGAAACTCCTCTATTATGTGGTTGTGGTCAGGGGGAGGCCTGTTTTTGTAACTGGAGACAGACATGTGATGTCACATCATCACATGATGCACGCACTCGGCACAATGTTATGATGACAGTTGTGAGATTGATCAGCCCAGTACATGAAGCTAATACTTGTCCATGATTGGTTGTAAATTGCTCTCACTTCTTAGTTAATTAATTGCTCATGAGTCACAAATTGAAAGACTGCAGCAGCTTATGCTCTTGCCCTGCCTCTTAGTCTTGGTACACTCCTCATGAAGTTTAACTTCTATCCTTCTCTTTGACTCTACAATATCATTTCTGTTTTACAATCGCAGGCTTTAGTCTCCTCCTGCACGAAAGGTAAAAGCTCCATAACACTCCTGCTTCCCTTACCAGACCTGTTCAGCCAGGCACCCAAGAGTGATAGACATTCTGAGAAGAATGCAGATGCACCGTCCAGTTTGGCAATACAGTATCATTTTTCTTTTAAAAATCATAATTTTTTTAACTGTTTGGGTTCACTTCACTCCTCTATAATTTGTATTTACTATTTTTCAAACAGAGATGGCAGAACATTTGGATCACACACTTGGTGGGGCGGATGTGGTGAAAGCGACACCAACTCACTGCAGGATCTTCTATTACCTGAGCAATAGCCCCACCCCCACTTACTCACAAACACATAAAATGGGTCCAAATTTTAGATATAGAAGAACATCTTTCAACAACATCATCATTCAGGCCTTGTGTTGTGAAAACGCTTAACCTTATTTACTCCTGACTCTGAGTCCATTTCTCCTGACTCGAGGATTTCATAAGTTTAATTTCAATTAAATACTAGCTCCCACTTGCTCAGAAGAAGTTACTATTGCTAGTTTTTTTTTAAAATAATATCAAGTCTTCTTTGTTGTCTCAATGTGGTAGTCTGGTCTCAGTCTTTCTAAATTTGTGATATAAATATAATTAAACACACTGTCTCTTTGAGTTCACCTAGGTGGCAGTGGGACCCCGCTTGTGATGCCTTCTTTGTTACTGTGCTTGCCTGCTACTACTACCACCACCATTAAGAAGGCACCTTGGGAAACCCTGCAGTAAGAAGATTGAGAGAAGTAGCAGCCATCGCTTCATCTATTCAGGTATGATGGAGTGAAGTGAACTAGTTTAGTTAGTAACTATCCTCTACTGGAGATGTTGTTTATATAACTTGTTGTAGGTAATGGCAATCCCTCCCTAGTGGTCATTAGAGTTACTGAGGGTAGTAGATCAAGGATATAACTAACTTGTATACAGGTTTTTAAGCACATAAAAAACAGGATTCTCTAAAAGGCAGCAGTGCAAAGTAGAACACCAAGGAAATATTTGAGGCATAAAGTAAAATATTAATTTCCCTTTAATTTTTTTAACAATAAAAGTATAAAAACACAGCAGGCCCACCCATCTCCACAAACATCATCCTGTCCCTAACCAATGTCCAAAAGAAAGAATATCCAAAAGTCCAACTTTCCCTTCCCAATTCCTACCCTCTCCACCCAAAACAGAAGTCCCAGTCACCAAAGCAAAAAATAAACAAGTATTGGCATAGCCAATAGGTCTCACTTTTGGGACCTTATAAGTTTTTAGCCATGCAGCATATTACCCTTCATATAAGTGTTTAGCCATGCAGCATATTACCCTGGGTAGTGTGCCATTGGGATTGAAGAGCTATAAAATTGCTACACACTGGGGCATGCAGTCTGATGCATAAGTGCTTAGCCATGCATCATAGTACCACACGTATAAGTGTTTAGTCATGCAGCATATTACCCTGGGTGCTGTGCTGTCAGGAATTGAAGAACTATACAATTACAACACACTATGTCATGCAGTCCGATTCAGGAATACATGTTTGTCTTAGGAAACAGAATTTAATCTTGGTTGGTGCAGTAAAGAATAGTGACTTTTGTGTGAATATGTTGTTATTTAAAATTTGCATTACACACTGTATAAAATAGACTGCTATAAAATGCACAAAAATGTTTACGATAAAATGTTGCTTCCAAAATATAGATTTTAGTGATACCTAGACTTTACACGTGTTTAAGTGTGAGTGTATGTGTCTTTATAAGTATGTGCATGTGCCTCTATGTATGAATCATTGTGTAGGTGTCTGTGTGTGGGTGTGTACTACTGCATGGTAGCATTTGTATAGCAGTTGCCTCTTTGCCTCTTTATATACCTGGCCTCGCCCAATTGTGTTCCTGTATCTGAATTCATATGCTTGTGTGTATATTGTTGTATGTCTCTGTCTGTATGCATCTGTATGTGTTGGGCTGTGTGTGCAGGTGTCTTTGTCTTTAAGTGAGTGTGTCTATTGTGAGTTTAATCAGTATGTGTTTCTTTCCATGTGTACAGTGCATGCAACCATGTGTCTGTTTTGATGTGTGTTTGTATCTTCCTGTGTCTGTATATCTCTGTGTATGTTTGTGTGTGCCTCTGTGCATCTCTGCAAATCTAAGAATGGTTGTGTCTGTATATATCTGCCGGTTTGTGCACGCCTATGTTTTTCTTTGTGTGACAGTCACCATGTACCTGTATATGTCAGTCTGTCTCTTAGTGTGTATTTGTGTATGTCTGTGTCCTTCTGAGTCCTGCATATAAATTTCAGCAGGTTAAATCACCTGCTGCAGCTAAATATGAAATTGTGGTGGAAGTTCCAATGTGCACAGGGATTATTGTTCAGCCAGCTACACACATGCAGGGGTAAAATGCAGAGCCTGTACTAGAATTTCTGCCACATTAAGTGTAGCAATATTATACTAGCTCTCTCCCATCGTAATTTGGCTGTAGTTCACGATTCACCTGACTATCTGGCAGGTCCGTAGCTGACAGCATCATATTTAGCATTGATGCCAGCCACTCTGGAGAACAAGGACAAGAGCCCCATCAGACCCTTGTAGGCAACTGCTAACCAGTGGACCACTGAATGAGTGTGAGAGAGCTGCTGTCTTTGTCCATGACAGGCTCAGTCACTGTCCCTGAACACAGGCAGGGGAAGCTGCTGGAAGCGACACAGAACCTGGTTTCTGATCAATAATGTGTGGTAAATCAATGAAGCTGAGACGCAGGTAGGTTTGAGTCCTTTAATCATGTTAGAGACTAGATGAGAGCGGACTCTTCCAAGCTGGTCAGGGCACTACCTGACTTGGAAGAGAACCCTCATCTTGAATAAAGACATGGAACACATAACATGATGCATTCTTAAAAGACTAGACTGCTAAGCGTGTACTACACATCTTCCCTCTTCCCAGTGACTCAAAAGGAAAGAGAAAAAAAGACAAAAAAAACAAAAATTTAACAGATAAAATCCCTAAGATAAACAGGTAGTCTACGACTCCTCACAAACCTTTGACAAGATGAACCTTCAGATCCATGTAAAGAACCATTAAGCTGAGTAGGAAGAAAACCCCTTGGAACTTCACCCACAGGCACCAAGGAGTCACCCCCACCAATGGTGGCACCAGAAGTACTCGGACTAGTGGTAACCTCACCTTCCTGAGCTATGACATAGCCACTACTTGAAGGACTCTCCTTCCTGTGAACTCCTCCACCCCTCTGGTAAAGAGCAACACAACGAAAATTCCATCGCTCACCATTATCTAGAAGAACACAGTGATTGAAAACTTTCCTAACTGTGTAGGGCCCCTTAAACTTTGAGAGACCTCGACCAATCCTTCCACTTCTCACCTTAACTAAGTCACCCACTCTGAAACGACAGGAGTTAACAAGCTTTTTTTTTTATTCTAAATGAACTCTACCCAAAGTCACCACTTCCCTCATCCACGTGGGAACCAATTTGGAACCAGGAGCTCTACCCCTCATCAACTCAAAAGGAGATTTTGCTCCATCACTTTGACAAGTGGTTCTGTAGGCCCATATCATTTCATCCACCATTTTACCCACAACAGAGCCATTAGCAGAAGCCATCTGGATAATGCCTTTCACAACTTTGTTGGCCCGTTCACACAAACCATTTCCCTGTGGGTTGTACAATTAAGTACAGTGATGGGCAATACCACAATCTTTCAAAAGACCTTGCATCTCCCTTGAGACTAACTGAGTACCGTTGTCAGTGATGAGAACTGAGGGGATGCCCTCATCCCTAAATAACTCTCCAAGAAACTTGATGGTACTCTCAGTAGTGACATCCCTCATAAATTTTACAGTTAACCATTTCGAAAAAACATCCACAACCACAATCCCAAACCTGTCTCTTTCATGTAATTCTCCCATTGGACCAATAAAATCCAAACAAATGCTGTGCCAAGCCTTACCAGGATTCTCAATGTGTCCATCACCTGATTTGCAACCCACTTTTAACCTTTTCTCACCCTCCTTGCATATAGAGCATCTTTCCACCCAATTGACCAGCTAACCATCCAATCCAGGCCACCAAAAGTGAGTTTTCAAACGACGTTGGGTTAACGTTTGCCCAAGATGACCCTCATGGGCCAAAGCTAATAGTTTCTCCCTGATGCCAAAAGGAGGAACAAACCTCTCGCCCCTCATCAACACACCATCACCACACAAAGACATTTCATCCAATATTTTGATATAAGGGCGAACAGGAACCGAGACACAACTCTCTCTCCTAGATCCTGACTTCAACATATCGACAACCACACGTAGAGTGTCATCCAACCCCATTTCACACGTCCAATCATTCGCATCAAAAACACCCTCACCCACAAAAACTACATCATCCACTGAAGCTACAGCAATGTCTTTTTCCTCATCAATAAAATCCGGTCCTTCAACCAACTTCCAATCAACAGACATCCGAGACAAACAGTCCGCTTGAATATTCCTCCATCCATGAATATATTCCACCTCAAATTGAAATTCTTGTAGTTTAGAATCCAATTTCGCAAGCCTTGCCGAACCTTTGCCAGTACCACCAGGAGATAAGATCTTAATCAATGGTTTGTGGTCAGTTCTAAGCAAAAATTTGGTACCCCACAGATAGGTGCAGAGATACTCCACTCCCCAAGATGCCGCAAGTGCCTCCCTCTCAATGACTGAGTAGTTTTGTTCTGCCTGGGTCAATGTCCTAGAGGCAAAGGCTACCGTTCCCTCAGACCCCGCTTTGCGCTGAGACAGCATGGCACCTAAACCCGTGGCACTGGCATCCACCGTGATAACAGACTTAAGATTCACATCAAATGGAACTAAAACATTGGCTTCACAGATCTCTTTCTTGATACAGTCAAAACATTCCTGATGTTGTACACCCCACACAAACCTCACCCCCTTCTTGAGTAAACTTCTCAAACAAGCAGTTTTGTTGGAAAAATTCTTTACAAATTTAGCATAATATTCAATTAAGCCCATAAATTACCTTAATTGATCTTTGTCTAAGGGAGGAGGAGCCAAATCAATAGCACTACAAAGACTTTTTTTAGGTTTGACACCCATAGCACTAATGATGTACCCTAGATACTAAATTTGTTCAACAAGAATTTGCATTTCTCTTTACGTAGTGTGAGACCCACATTAGACAGTTTCTCCAAAACCAATTTCAGGATTACATTGTGCTCCTCCACAGATTTTCCATATACCAAAATGTCATCCTGGAAGTAAATTGTGTTGTTGATTCCTTTAAAGATGTCTGTAACCATGCGTTGAAAAACACTAGCGGCTGAAGTTAACCCAAAAGGCAACCCCGTGAATTGATAGGTGCCCTCAGGGGTGATGAACGCTGTAAGGTGTTTAGAGTCATTATGCAATTTGATCTGGTGGTAGGCACTCTTTAGATCGAGTTTTGAAAAGAACTCAGCACCTTTAAGAGTAGAGACCAATTCTGTGATATTTGGGAGCGGAAATGTGTCAGCAACAACACATTGATTCAAAGATCTCAAGTCCACACAGAATCTCAACTTGCCATCGGCCTTCTTTGTAATAACTACCGGAGAAATCCACGGAGAGGCCTCCACAGGTTCAATCACACCTGCATCAAGCATTTCTTTGATAAGTGCGTTAACATCCTCCCTCACCACAATGGGAACACGCCTGACCTTGTGTTGTACAGGTACTGCGTCTTTCTTTAACAATATGCTATGCAAATAACCTTTGAGCAGACCAAGCTCTTCTTTAAATACTGCTCCTGCTCCCTCAAGAATACATTCAATACTCTCATCATCAACTATCATAACATGCGTAGGTGCTCTGGGATTGACAATAATCCTCAAATCATACTGGTGCACCCACCCAAGGATGGGTGGACCTTGTTTTGCCACATACACTTTACCTTGGATTTGCCTACCAGAAAAACTGATGTGTGCTAGAAAGTATCCCAGAATATCGATGGATTCACCTTGATATCTACCGGGAGCAATGTCTTTTGGCAACAACATTCTGTCAACCCATAGTTCTTTAAATAACCTTTTCGGAATTATGGTGTATTTGGATCCAGTATCGACCATCAGGCACACCTCACAATCATCAACAGTGAACTTAGCTTTGGGCCTATTCTTTCGTCTGTCATCGTCTTTGGACCCATCCTCACCAACCACCAAGATTTTGTTCACATCCATCTCTTCTTCTCCTTGTACGTAAGCGATTCTAGGGCGAGATTTGCTCTTACACACCCTAGCATAAAGACCCACACGACCACACTTCAAACATTCTTGTTTAGCTGCAAAACAAAACTTTGAATCAGAAGAGTGTGCACCACTCCCGCACCTATTACATGTTTTAGGACCAGGGTTCTTAGAGATGGGAGGTCTTTTGACAAACTACCCTTTGTCTTTAATGGCAGCTACTACACTTATGTCATCCTCAATGAAGTCATTGTCTCGTCTGTCACCATCTGACACTCCAGAAACATCATGACATAAATTTTGCTTCTCCAATTCCTTCATGCACCCTTCAGATTACTAAACAACTTTAGCTAAATCAATGGCTGTTTTAAGTGAGGGTTTCTTCGCCGCCCAAAGTCTTTCCTGTATTTTCTTATTGCTGCATTGAACAATTAGTTGATCTCTTATCAACTCATCAGACATCATTCCAAATTTGCATTTGATGGATAGTTCCCTAAGTCTCGCTATGAATTCGTCTATTGATTCTCCTTGTTTCTGATGCTGGGTGTAGAATTTGTATCTATTCATAACCAGGTTCTCCTCTTTAGCATATCTGGCTTCCAGCCTACAAATGGCTTCTTTGTACTCATCGGGCATAGGTTGACCATTGGCTTGTAGAGCTTGAGGTAAATAGCGAAAAACACGTTGCCCTTCTTTCCCTAAAGTGCTGAGTAATAGTGCTTTCTTTCTTTTTGCCGAAAACTCCTGTCCATCAAGTGCATCAAGATAATCCTCAAACATGAGAATCCAATCTTCCCATGGGATTCTAGGAGGACCTGCTTGTGCCAAGAAGTTTGGAGGTAATACAACAGAGATTTGGGGAGAGGCCATGCTTAATTTACAAGAGTGACAAATAACCACAATACCAGGAAGGCATACGAAAAAAATGTAAATAATGGAGAAAGTACCATTTTGATAAAAGGCCAACTGCCACCAAATGATATACCTCAGGTGTGTATATCACCGAAGAAATAGCTTACTTGCTTCACACATGGTTGAGCAGACGGAGATCGTCTCCGTAGTGCAGTTGCTAGGATACGAAATGTTATGCAGTTTCCAAAATGGCCGACAACGTGGGCACTCAAACGTGGTGCGTGATGCTCGTCACTCTCCGCTGCATTGCTGTGAGACTGCGGTTCTTGGCTTACCGGGTGCGTTGCCTTGCGTTGCTGGGAGACGGCCTCGCCCGAACACAAACACAGCTGGCATTCTCTGCTCACAGGGTGCGTTGCCTGGAAACTCCTCACGTCACGCTGCTGGCGTTCTCAGCTCACCAAGTATGTTGCCTGGAACCTCCTCGCGTAGCGTTGCTGGGAGACGGCCTCACTCGAACATAAACACAGCTGGCTTAATCAACTGTAAACTCAAACCTCTACTGAATGACGTCACGATGTCATACAGCTACACCGCAATTTTCCTCGATTTTCTCCAAACTTCCAGCAACTGGATTAGACGAGGAAACGAAGTAACCTGCTCTTTGAATTTGTCTCCGCTGTCCACTCTCACCTCGAAAATGCCTCTAATATCTCCAAATCGGGCAAAGTTGTTTTTTTCAGCATGAAGACAGGAACAGCCTAGGTCCACAGAAGATCGTCGCCAAAATGTGGTAAATCAATGAAGCTGAGACGCAGGTTGGCTTGAGTCCTTTAATCATGTTAGATACTTGATGAGAGCGGACTCTTCCAAGCTGGTCAAGGCACTAACTGACTTGGAAGAGAACCCTCATCTTGAATAAAGACATGGAACACATAACAGGATGCATTCTTAAAAGACTAGACTGCTAAGCGTGTACTACATAATGCCTGCTGGAACCAGCATCCAGACTGTTGCCATGCCATGCCAGCACTGGATTCTACACAGAAAGAAGGATGGGCTTCACATAGAACTGTCTGATACACCACAAACTGCTGTAGATTAAGCTCCCCTCTTCCACGAAACAGATCCAGAACTGAAAAGAGAAGTAAAAGCTTCCTTCACACACAACAGCCTGATACATCACGGAAAAGCAACAGCTCAACTTTCTTCACAAGCAGAACAGATAGTGAGGAAATAAAAAATACGAGCTTACTTGACACAGAATACTGGTATGTCAGGGCCTGCTTGTTCGCAGTAAAATTAAACGGGAGTATATGAAACATGATCGCAAACCTAGGCTCATCATAGAGGCAGAGATCCCTCTACCCACGGCAGTGCCATTTTGCCTCTTTTAACTACTGGGCCTAGCAATTACTGATGTTCTTTGCGTAAAGTCAGCGCTGGCAGCCAAGTGCTGCCTGTGTACTGTCCACTGCATCACCAACATGAATACTTCATAAACCCTGCAGGGGTGGTAGTTTGAATGTCCAGATTTCCAAACGCAGAGGCTGTAAGAATAAAAATGCACTTATTTTGAAGTCACCTAACAATACCACCATTTTAACAAGGCAGATCTAATGCTGAGTTCCAGCTACCTCTGAGGCGGCCAGTTAACGGCCACAGGTTTTGGAAGTAGCATGCCCTTGTTGCACTCTGGTACATGTAGTCATCAAATTAGTATTTGCACCGTCATCACAGTGATTGTGGATATTGTAAACCCAGCAGGCGCCCAGCTCTGGGAATCGATAGGCGATTAGGCCATTATAGGTATTTATAAAAACAAAGGCAGGCTGGAGGGGCCTGCCAGGACAGAGCAGCGGGGGCATTGGAGGAAGGGACCCTTGGGCAGGAAGCAATGTAGGGGGGCGGGTATTTGACACCAGACTGAGAGGCATGCAGCATTGTGAGCAGGGGCTCGACTGGAGAAGGGACTAGGAAGGAACCGGAGAGAAGGGAGAGATTGAGGTAGGGTAGAAAGACTGAGCGAGGAGGGGCTAGAAGGAGGGACGGACTGAGGAGGAAGGAAGAGGGAGAAACTGGAGAGGAAGGCGGGACCTAGGAGGGGAGAAATAATGAGTGAGGCATGCCTATAAGGAGTGACCACGTGACAAGGAGGAAAGAGGGAGGAACAGGAGAGGAGGGAGAAGTGGTCAGATGGGGCGTAATGGCCAGAGCAGCCAAACTTGAAGCTAGGGAATCAGGTTCGAGTCTTGGAGTCATCTCAAGCATCCTGTGATTCTGCGCAAATCACTTAATCTCCCCTGCCTGAAAATCTAATGCATCTGTAATGCAACTGGTGGTCATGTAAAGAACTCTGATTTTTAAAAAAGCAGTGTTGTGGGAGGGGTGATGAGGGTTGAGGGGGCTGGTTGGGTGAGGCGGCATGGGGAGATTAAGTGTCAACAAAGCTGAAACACTAAAGAGAAGTGCAAAAAAAATTTCAAAGCAGTGTTGTGGGATGGGTGGGGGGGTGGGTTGGGGGGCGGCATCTTCGGTTACCGAAGGTGGGAAAACAGCATGGCAAATGAAGCGGTGTCCGTGAGCATTTTATGAAGCCACTGCATGAAGTAGACAGAATACTTAACACGAGCAGAGGCAGGCCAACAAAAAAAAAGTGCTCTCAAAGTATCCTAAATAATCTGAAGTGTAAGAGAACATGTAACAGGGGCAGTCCTCATGGGAGGATACAAAAGTCCAAACGGAGAGACTACTTAGCCAATTCACCAATCAAAATCTGGCATTTGCAACGGACAGTAAGAGGAGCCAATTGAAAAGATGGGTGGTGCTTAAAGCCCGTATTCTAGGAACAGCATGTCTCGAAGAGATAGCACATGAGCTGCTTAGGCGAAACCTAAAAAGGGCATTAGAGGACATCAACTTTGGAGCTAAGGCTTGCCACCTCCTGGGGAAGGCTTGCCACCTCCTGGTTAAGCTGCGCCAGCTCGCGGACCACTTGGCATTGGAAGTGGTCTGGGTGGGGGGGCAGAAATGGTGGATCGGGATGAGGATCCCAGCTGCAGGCGGCGCTGCCAACGCTGTGGCCGGGATGGTGGCGCTCGCGGCAAGTTGGAGGAACTGGGCCCCAGGGCAGGAATGGCAGATGCCTCCTCCTCCTTTAGAGACACTAGCGGCCGATATTCAGCCTGGATGGCCTCCATTTTCAGCTACAGCAGCCGGGCTGATATGTCCTGCTGATAGGGCGGACCAGCAGGAGCAGCTACATGAAGATAGAAAAAAAAAGACAAATTGTAAATAATTGCTTTGTGCAAACACTTGTTTATATAGTGGCTAGTGCCACAGTAGCAGCGCATTGCTGGTTCTATAGGGCCTTTGGAATTTTTGATGTCATTAGTCACAGGGCCAAGTTTTCTACACACATGCCTCACATAAAAGAAGCACTGACTGGCTCCAAGGAATTAAGCTAGAATACTATACCACCAAACTAAAACTAAGGGGCATATCAGCAATGGACGGCGATCGCTGTCTATCGCTGGAATTTATCGCCCTGTTAGCGCGTTATTAACAACGCGTTTCTCCAGGGCGATGTAAATTCCAGCGATAGCGGGGAAATCGCAGTTTTGGAACATCGCTGGTTTTCCAGCGATGTTCCCTGCAAAACGGCGATATGCTTGATGATACGACCCTGTGGTCGTAACACAAGAATCCACCCCCCATGTTAAACATACATGGGTCAGGATTTTAGCAGACGTTAGTTTTTGGCGAAAACAGCGGTTTTCGCCCAAAACTAACGTCTGCTAAAATACGTGGGCCTCCTTGTAAATATCGCGATGTGCACATCAGCGATGATTTACAGGGAGTACTGCCCAGTGACGCCCACTTTGCATCTCATTAGAGATGCAAAGCGAGGCGTCGGGAAAATGGGTGCTAACATGCGCTAATGCATGTTAGCATCCCCTTGTAGATAGGGCGATAATATTATCTCCGCTTTTTTGGCTTTTAAAGCCAAAAAAACAGAGATAAGGCCCTTGTTAATATGCCCCTAAGTGATTTTGGGTCATATGTATCAAAATGTCCTTTTGCGGTTCTCAAATAGCGATTTTTTGCGAATCGCTATTTGAGAATCGCAAAACGCTATGGGGCAGACTTACATTGAACTAACGCAGCAGGATACAGCAAGTCATTTTTCTGCGCCGCGCTGCGTCAGTTTTGAAGCACAGGGATGTGACATATTTACAAGAATATGTTGCATCCTTGTGCTTCCCCCTGCGCTGGCGCACAAACTGCAGCCATACGCCGGCGCAGGCACCTTTGCACCATGGTGCAAGGATGCCTGCATCGTGGGAGATTGTTTTTGTGCAGGAAGGGAACCTTCCTGCACAAAAACAATCACTACAACCATTTTCCTCTTTCAATGCGTGCTGCAGAATGCAGCACGCATTGAAAGAGGAAAAAAAGAGGAGAAATGAAAACATTTCTCCTCGGTGCACCTCGCTACGCCACTTCTAGGGTGGCGTAGCTTTCAGACGCATCTCCAGAGTTACGATTTCTCGTAATTCTGGAGATGTGTCTTGTTCCATGAGTGTTGCGTGGGAACACCCACAGCAACACCCATGGAACGCCCCTTCACCGCAAAGTGCTGCGTGTGAAGGGGCCGTATTTAAAAGGAGAGGAAAAGTCACGCAGGGTTGCTTTTCCTCTCCTTGTAAATATGGAGCAGCCCCCTGCGCCACAAGTACGTCACGAAAAGTGACGTACTGGTGGCGCAGGGGGCTCGTAAATCTGCCCCTGTGTATGTAGGATTTGCAATAAATTTTGCGAATCCTTCATATTCCTTAATTGCGAATCGCAAATTGCGATTCGCAATTAAGGAATACCTCCCCATTCATTCCTATGGGCCTAGAGGCCTAGAGGCCCATAGGAATGAATGGGAAGACATTCTCAATTTGCGATTAGCAATTAGAGAATCGCAAATTGAGAATGCAATTTCAAGGGTGCCAGGGTGTCAAAAGGACACCCTGTTGCACCCTGAAATGTGCATGTGTGCACATGTGGCACACATACGTGCCCTAAGGGCATGTATGTGCGCCACATGGCACTTTAAAAAATGCAAAATAGTGCATTTTTAAGTGAAATCATAAGTTACCACCAACTTGAAGTTGGTGGTAATTTGCGATTCCTTAAGCCCAAATCGCACAACTTGGGTGCTTCTTACATTGCATTTAAGGAATCGCAATTAGCGATTCCTTAAATGCAATCACAAAATAGGGAATCGCAAAATTTGCGATTCCTTATTTTGCAAGGGGTTTTAGTGTGATACATTGCACACTGCTAATTTGCAATCGCAAATTGGCTTCATACATATGGCCCTTTTTCTTTTAAAGGATTTCCTAGTAAAAAACTAAACTAACGCTTTGTGTTTTAATAAACTAAAAAGAAATAAAAAATACCTCTCATTAATGAGTAAGGCATTGTGCACTATGCAGCACAAGTATTCTTGTTGTGCTAATTTAATGGGGCATGCTAGCGCGTTGGGTACTTTGCTACTATCTGCAGTCTGCTGCTGGGGCAGCTGTAATGGACAATTTATTATCTTACTCTAATTCCAATGGCCCTGCTCTTCTCCGACTGCCTTTCAATTCTATCCTGACTCCAAAGAGACAGATGAATAATAATAATACGTCACACATGTCAGATATAAAACGCAGATATCTTGTCTGCCATACCTAGACAGTGGGAAAAACGATGTACAGGGAAAGAAACAGGAAAGCTTTTATTTGTCGGGTTTGCCACAGAGTATCCCATCGTCCAAACTCTAGATCAGGCACTTAGTCCCACTTTACACCCTGGCCTCTTTCTCCACCACAAATTATTTTCAACAAATACCTTCACTTGCCAGTAAGGAATCTTACACTACTGCAGGGTCAGTTAGAAGGATTAGGGTAGGTAGAGGTTTTGCTATTGAATATTGAGGTGTCACTGATCTGTGCTAAGCTTTGGCTAAGCTTTGGCGTAACCATAAATCCATTATGGCAGCCATGAAATACATATACATTAATCAGTTGACTAGAAAAATGTGGCACCTGCCAAGAATGGATTTTTCAATTTCTTTAGTAGGCTGGGACAGTACTTAAGAAAAAATAAAGGAGTAAAGAACTAGTAGGGGGTGCCTGAGTGAGCACTAGGTAACACACCCTGTTTTCGGTTTGTAATGCTGTGAAAACTTTGTAAATACCACATTGCTGAATCGGAAGCACATCGCACAGCCAACACTGCAGTGCCGAATTGAAACATGCTGCAGTTAGGTCATGGCCCAGGTGGCGAAATGCCATTGGTAGGGAGGTGATGCATAGCACTGGTAGTCTGCGCAGCTAGAAAATAATTACACATTTTAGACATAAATACACCTCCCCTTATTATTTTTTTTAATAAAATACAACTGAAATACCTCACTAAAATTCGGTTAGCAGTATCAAAACTATCCCTCTAGGTGGTTTGCTGCTGTTGGTTGACAATGTTTGGAAAAGCCAAACAAAAACGTTTCAAAATGGAGAGGCATAGCTATGATGAATGAGTCATTCTAACACAATGAAGGGGTGGAATAATGATCAGTGAAGGACATATGGGGGTCGATTCCGATTCGGGACGGAAAACGTACCGACCGACTCGGTTCGGGAATTAATTCCGACCGACACGTACCGGTGCTGCCCGATCCGCCTAGTACGATGAAATGCATGCGAATTACGACCGAGTCGTACGGAACACAAGCCGAACGACCGAACCGCACGGAATACTGCGATCCGGCCGGAAAACCACGCGAATCGAACCGACCGACACGCACCAGGAATGAACCCGAACGAAACGTACCCGCGAACTCCGACCCGCGCAGTACGATGCAATGCGTGGAAAACCCGACCGAGTCGCACGGAACTCAAGCCGTACGACCGACACGCATACAAAACAGCGAGCCGAACCAACACAATACTCCGCGACCGACGCGTACGCCGCACATGAAACACAGCACAAACACAGCGTGAACGACTCGGAGAAGCTCGCACGAGACAACTGCAGCGTCCGACTCGGTCAGAAGAACGGTTCCTACATGCACAAAAAGTACAAAGGAAAAAATACAAAAAAAAGGGCCAAACAAGCAATTACAAAGCCAATAAATACTGGGGGGGGGGAAACAGGGAACAAAGACACACCCACAACTCCACCCATATAAAGGCCACAAATCCCTACCATGATCCGTTGCAAATTCCAATGACCTGCCAGCACAGAACACCAACAGACAGCAACCACAGACACACTCACAGCTCATCCATCACACAAGCCACACACCATCAGCACCCCAACAAATAGCACCCTCACATACACCCAGCAAAACCTACACTCACACACCCTCACTTGCACACACACACACACACACACACACATCAATCACCACCACCACCCATCACCATGCCCCCAAAGAAGAATCCAAAGTTCCTAGACAGTGAATTGGAAGTCCTGGTAGATGAGATCCTCAGGGTAGAGCCACAGCTGTTTGGTACATTGGTCCAACAGACCCCCATGTCGCAGAAAACCAAGATGTGGGAGAGGATCGTCGACAGGGTGAACGCACAATCACCATGTTTGCGCACAAAGGAAGACATCCAGAACAGGTGGTATGATGTGTGCAGGAGGGTCAAGGACCTACTAAAGAAGGATTCTGCCTTGAGCTAACACACCGGCAGTGGCCCTCCTGCCAAACCAGTATACCTCAGGCCCTGGGAGGAGAAGGTGCGGGCCATCCTACCACCAGTGAGCGTATATGGACTATCAAACATCCCAGAGCCTGGTGAGTACACAACCAATATACCAAATATCTTGTGACAATACACACACATCACTGTCAAGGGGATAGTCAAACCATGCACCCTTAGCAAATTCACAGCAACCAAAACAGAATCATCCCAAGATGTGTATGTCAGTCAGATAAACACAATACATGCCATTTCATAGTGATATGTAACTGTGTCATGACATGTACAAACACAACAACAAATAGAGCTAGGCAGTGGCACAAATCTAACCAACAAACACAGTCAGATATGTAGCCACTACTAGAACACCACCTCACAGGGAAGCTCACTGAAAGGAAGGAATTCTGTGTATGCTGGTCAAGTCAGTGTAGCCAATAGCATGATGGGAGTTGTAGTCACAGATATTGTTCACCCTCACAATTCGCCCATCAACACCACTCTGAACCATGCTCACATCAGAGGGAGTGGAAAACAACTGACAAGATGGCTGACACTGGCTACTGCTGCGGGGAGCACAAGGCCCTGCTGGGAACTGGGCACCAACAAACAACAGGACACCACTGTCAGCCATCTTGCCATTGCTGTCACACTCACACACAGTGAAGTACACTCAAAAGGAAGGAAGTATGGGCATGCTGGGAAGGGGGGTGTAGGCAATAGCATGATGGGAGTGGTAGTCACAGCCCAACATCCCCCACCCACATGGCCCAGCAAGCTCACACTGAAGCATGCACACCTCACAGGCAGTGAGAAGCCACTTCAAAGATGTCTGACAATGGTGCTCTGTTGTGGGGAGCACAAGGCCCTGCTGGGAACTGGGCACCAACAAACAACAGGACACCACTGTCAGCCATCTTGCCATTGCTGGCACACTCACACACAGTGAAGTCCACTCAAAAGGAAGGAAGTATGGGCATGCTGGGAAGGGGGGTGTAGGCAATAGCATGATGGGAGTGGTAGTCACAGATATTGCTCACCCTCACAATTGGCCCATCAATACCACTCTGAACCATGCTCACATCACAGGGAGTGGAAAAGAACTGACAAGATGGCTGACACTGGCTACTGCTGTGGGGAGCACAAGGCCCTGCTGGGAACTGGGCACCAACCAACAGCAGGACACCACTGACTGACATCCTGAAAGCAAACTTGCACTCCCTGCAATGGAAGCACGTTCCATGGTGGGATATCTGGCTGGGTGGGAAGGAGGACTGACAGCTCTGACCATAGTTACCAGCAGCTGTTCTCACACACACCCTTAACACAAACTCCACACAACTCACCTTGGAGAATGCATTGCCTCACACTCTAATTAAATATCCCACAAAGAACCACCACCCTGGGTTATGCTATGTGAAGCACAGGGACACACATGGGACTTGTAGCCAAACTAACGCCAGGACAACACTGTCAGCCATCCTGTCAGCACAGGCACACTACCCCACAGGGAAGCAGAGTCAAAAGGAAGAAAGTATGGGCATGCTGGGAAGGCGGGTGTAGGCAATAGCATGATGGGAGTGGTAGTCACAGCCCAACATCCCCCACCCACATGGCCCAGCAAGCTCACACTGAAGCATGCACACCTCACAGGCAGTGAGAAGCCACTTCAAAGATGTCTGACAATGGTGCTCTGTTGTGGGGAGCACAAGGCCCTGCTGGGAACTGGGCACCAACAAACAACAGGACACCACTGTCAGCCATCATGTCATTGTTGTCACACTCACACACAGTGAAGTCCACTCAAAAGGAGGGAAGTATGGGCAAGCTGGGAAGGGGGGTGTAGGCAATAGCATGATGGGAATGGTAGTCACAGCTCAACATCCCCCCCCCCATGGCCCAGCAAGCTCACACTGAAGCATGCACACCTACCAGGGAGTGAAAAGCCACTTCAAAGATGTATGACAATGGTGCTCTAATGTGGGGAGCACAAGGCCATGCTGGGAACTGTGCACCAACCAACAGCAGGACACCACTGACTGACATCCTGAGAGTCAACCTGAACCCACTGCAAGGGTTGCATGCTTCATGGTGGGATAACTGGGCTGGGGGAGAAGGAGGGCCGGATGTCCACCAAACACAACCAATGCTGTCCATGTACACACCTCAACATTCACATTGAAATGCTTCAAGTTTGCAGGACAATGTGCGACACCAATATCAACCCCTGACTGTAACAACTTAGGACAATGCAATGTACAGGCCTGCATCCAGAGGTACAGCCACAACTGTCAGGTGTGTGAACCATTGATGCCTGCAGAAACATAACATACATTGTGTGTGTCTCCCAAAACAGGTGATGATGGGGACACAGCAGCAGACAATGAGGAGTCCCTGTCCCAGGCTCCGGGGGACACTGAGCTCACTGGTGTGGAACAGACTCTGCCCTCCTTGGAAGGCGAAGACCTACCTGGCCCCTCCGGTGTGAGTCATCATGCAGCACCAGCAGGACCACCATCTGCACCCCCTGCACCCACCCCTCCAACAACTGCCAACACACAGACCACCCCCGCCGACACGGACAGACCAAGTACCAACAATAACACCAGCACAGTGACCCCGGCCCAACCTGGAGCAACGGACAACAACACCAGTGACAACCCCCAAGTGGGCCTAGGGTCACCTGTGCGTGCCACTGCAGGTCCCGCACGTGTCGCCAGGGGTGGTGGGAGGGGTGGTAGACATAGGTCGCTGTTTGCAGAGGGGTCTGGACTGCATGATGACCCACAACTGGTACGCATTGCTGATGCGTACCAGAATAGCACTGGAGAGGTCAGCCAGGTAGTGGGGATCCTCAAGGACATTCAACAACAGCAGGCTGCCCATCATGCCCGCTTGGACTCACACATGTCACGTGTGGACTCACACATGTCCCGTATGGAGACACACATGTCCCGTGTGGAGACACACATGGCTGGCATGGAGCCCAAGTGGGACACATTGCAAGAACTGACAGCGGTGCATAGGGACATATTGACATGCCTCCGCCAGATTAGCACCAACATGGCCACACCTCCCTGTGTGCCCACAACATCTGGTGCCACAACAACTGCAACTGCCACAGGGAGGGAGGAGGACTCTGGCGGAGAGTCCCCTGCACCGCAGCAGCCTGCACGTGAGGGTCCCCCCCCAAAGAAGAGGGGTCGTCCGAGGAAGGAGAACTGAGAGGCCGATGGCCATGCACATCCCCCAGGAACCCAACACCAGTCTGGAAATCCACCTTTGTGTGCAAACTGTTCACCCTGTCGCATGCAACCCAACTCTCTCACATGACATGGGGAGTTTAAGTTGGACCAATGTATCAGATGACTGTGGACTTTACTCAGGACATTTCTGCTACCAAGACTTCCAACTCATCTGGGAACTTTGGATTACAATCCCAATGTACAGCACCCACCATCCTGTGCACTATCCTCACACATGTATGTAAATAAACTCACTAATACACCATACTTGCCTCTGTTGTGATTCCAACGTGGTTTCTGTCATGGAGATGATGATCTGCTAAATGACACTGTGCATGCTAACTGCTACAGCAAGTACAACACCGTCATGTGAGTCAAGGCGACGTGACACATATGAGGGAGACACACCACTAGGGCTACACAACACATACACACCAGGGCCATCTGACTCATCGCCTACACTGATGTTGCCAGGAAATACAGTGCAATGCACAGACACCACACCTATTCACAGTCTGTGTTAACTAGCCCACTGGTGCAGTAAGCAAATGTCAGTCAGATGTGTGACCACAGACAACGCACATCCCAAAGTGAAGCACAGGTTTATTACAGATTTGCAACATGTTGTTTCCACTACAGATGCAAGGTAATCCCACGTGGCAGTGGCCACACAGTCAACAAGTGTAGAAGAAAGGAAGTCCAGGGGTGTGGGGCACATCACCTGTAGGGAAACGACAGCCTCCACCCTGGAAGTTGAATCACGGTGTCGGGGATCACAGTTGACCAAACAACTCTGAAAGTACCCTGTGAAGGACAGACATGACACACAGTCAAAAGCACTGAAGAACAGGACAGAACTGCAATACTCATGCCCAATACATGTCACAAGATACCTACACAAAACCAAGTTAGCATGTCAACACTGTTGTGGAGTACAGACTACCTGTAAGGACACATCGCTGCTTTGCATACAATCAAGGAGCACATGGACACACTCAAACAGCACCAGAGCACCACCAACACATATCACGCAAACTCACATCATTGACATGACATCTCTGGATACTCACATTCAGCTGAAGAAGTTGGTGATGAGCTGTGTGCGGACATCACCCTCATCATCATCACCATCACTGGCATCGTGGCCCAGGCCAGGATCCTCCACAGGTGGCGGATGTTGGTCATCGTCATCCAGGATGAGAGGCAACTCCTTCCGCACTGCCAGGTTGTGTAGCATGCAGCAGACGATGACAATCTTGCACACCTTTGCTGGGGCATATGGGAGGGCCCCTCCTGTCTTGTCCAGGCAGCGAAAGCGGCTCTTCGGGAGACCAAATGTCCGCTCAATCACTCTCCTGGTCCAACCATGTGCCTCATTGTAGCGCATCTGGGCTGGTGTCACAGGGTTCCTGAGGGGCGTCAGCAACCACGGCATGTTGGGGTATCCGGAGTCACCTACATACAGACAATTGCACATTAGCTGACTTGGAAAAGAGGGTGGAATACTACATTGCAGAACACACACAATGGTACAAAGTCAGTACACACCGACAAGCCAGGCACGCTGGTTCCGCATCTGACATCATCCTCGGGATGCGACTACTCCTCATCACGTAGGCATCGTGTGCAGAACTGGGGAAACGGGCACACACGTGTGAGATGCTCATATCTGCAAGACATACCACCAGTGCATTGATCGAATGGTAATGTTTTGGGTTCCTGTATGCCTGCTCATGTGCCTGTGGTGGTACCAAAGCCACATGTGTCCCATCAATGGAGCCAATGACATGCGGCATCCTCCCTAGGGCATAGAAGTCACTCTTGACGTCAGTGAGTTGTTGATGTTTAGGGAAATAGATGTACTGGTTCAGGTATCTTAACATAGCCTCCAAAACATTGCGTAGCACACGGCTGAACATGGTCTGTGACATCCCACCGTCAGACGCCACAGTGTGTTGAAAGGTACTGGTGGCAAAGAAGTGTAGGGCTGCCATCACCTTCACCTTGGGGGTCAGCGCTGTAGGGTATGTCCGGCCAGGTTGCAAATGTTGGGCCAACCGCACCGTCAATTCCTCAATCAGTGGCCTGGTGAAGCGGTACCGTAGGATGCAGTCCCGTTCAACCATGGTTGCAAGGTCAGGGAATGGTCTATGGACAGCTGGTGCCCTGCAGTGCATAGGTGAACAAAGAAAGATTGTCAGTCACCCCACATATGTGGCATAGACCAGACTCAATATCACATGATACATCATTACGAGACACAAGTACATGATGTGTGTGCCATTCCGTAAGGACATGTATGGCACCCACATGGCCAACATCTAACATCACAGTTCAACATGTGTCATCAACAAGTCCCAGGTTGTGCTATGGGATATCATTAGGCTGTGTCACAGTACCCATGTACTGCTGTCACATTCCAAACACACACCACAGTGACATGTGAGGACAGATGTGCCCCAGGCATCACAGCTCATCGACAGGTAGATTCCCAGGGACCCTGTATTGCCACATGGACACTGGCATGACATGGTGCATCATGAATACACCACAGCAAAACAACCATGACCCCCACAGGTAGTGGTCCCTGTTGCCTCGGCAGGACAGACATGGACGTCTGTGACACACACACGCACAACATCAAAGTCCATGCACAAACAACGTGGATGTGGAGCCTGTCTCCCATTGTGCACATGGAATCAGATACATTGTAAACATAACATGCACACAGACTGTGGAGGGCCATCACTATTGTGGCAATGGGTCACCCTGGGATGTACATACCATCCCACATGGGACTCAGGGGGTATGTGACATGACATACACATACACAACCGTGAAATGTGACCATGCCACATGCTCTGAAATGAACAGTTGCACATCACAGTGGTCATGCGCACAACACACCAAGGATTCTGTCCCCATGAACACGTGCACAGCCTGTGAGTGGCTGCCCCCAAGTGCCACCCAAAAAACAACATGTTGACCCCCATACACGGAAAAGGTAATGCAGCCTTACATGCCTTAGGATACAGTGTGGACAGGCTGTGGTGTTGTAGGTGTGCCCCTCACTCCCTGGGAAGTAAATGTGGCTGGCATACGTTCACCTGTGACAGGCATGGTGACATATGCCAGTGACTTGTACAGGGACGCGTTGTACAGCAATGGAGCGTTCGGTGCGCACGCATTGGCCATTGCATATGATGTGACCGGGTACGCGTTGTACAGCAATGGACCGATCCGTGTGCACGCATTGGCCATTGCATATGATGTGACCGGATACGCGTTGTACAGCAATGGACCGATCGGTGCGCACGCATTAGCCATTGCATATGATGTGAGGAGTGCAGCGTTGTCACCCGTTATACGCGTTGTACAGCAATGGACCGATCCGTGCGCACGCATTGGCCATTGCATATGATGTGACCGGGTACGCGTTGTACAGCAATGGACCGATCGGTGCGCACGCATTGGCCATTGCATATGATGTGGCGGTACGCGTTGTCACCCGTTATGCGCGTTGTACAGCAATGGACCGAGCCGTGCGCACGCATTGGCCATTGCATATGATGTGGCGAGTGCGCGTTGTCACCCGTTATGCGCGTTGTACAGCAATGGACCGATCCGTGCGCACGCCTTGGCCATTGCATATGATGTGAGCGGGTGCAGCGTTGTCACCCGTTGTACTTGTTGTACAGCAATGGACCGATCGGTGCGCACGCATTGGCCATTGCTTATGATGTGAGTGGGTACGCGTTGTCACCCGTTGTACGCGTTGTACAGCAATGGACCGATCGGTGCGCACGCATTGGCCATTGCATATGATGTGAAGGGGTACGCGTTGTACAGCAATGGACCGAACGCGTGCGCACACATTGGCCATTGCATATGATGTGAGCGGGTGCAGCGTTGTCACCCGTTGTACGCGTTGTACAGCAATGGACCGATCCGTGCGCACGCCTTGGCCATTGCATATGATGTGGCGGAGTACGCGTTGTCACCCGTTGTACGCGTTGTACAGCAATGGACCGATCGGTGCGCACGCATTGGCCATTGCATATGATGTGAGTGGATGCAGCGTTGTCACCCGTTGTACGCGTTGTACAGCAATGGACCGATCGGTGCGCACGCATTGGCCATTGCATATGATGTGAAGGGGTACGCGTTGTACAGCAATGGACCGATCCGTGCGCACACATTGGCCATTGCATATGATGTGAGCGGGTACGCGTTGTTTAGCGAAATACGCGTTGTACAGCAATGGACCGATCCGTGCGCACGCATTGGCTATGGCCTGGCATGGCAACGGACGCGTTTTCAAACCTTTAACGAGTCTGATGCTGTGACTTCAGTTGGCCACCCACAACAATGTTGCAAATTCATGGGTCTCATGAAGCTGATCTTTTGAAGGATGCTGTGGGCGTGTGTAAGTGTAGCAATTCCATGGATTGGCCAGATTCAGAAGATGCAAACGACTTGGACCTATCACTTTGGACACATGGGACAGTATCTGCCTCAGCAGCACACATATAATGCTGGCTGTTCCCCTGAGAGCTCACTTGCCTGCACTACATGCACCAGGACGACATCTGCCACCACCACTGCTGCTGTAACTGCATCCTCTGGATCCTGCAATGGCACGTACTGTGGAGAGAGCCCCAGCCTTCAGCACTGAGGAGAACCAGGCCCTGCTGGACAGCCTCCTTCCACAGTACAGCAAGCTGTATGGGAAACCAGGGGAGCAGGTGAGTGTGCTGTCCACTGCCTTATTAAATGTGCATGTTGTCTGACTAGCAAGACTTACAGTCTGCACGCCACTGGCTAGCAGGCTCACTGAGTAGTTGTCACCCCCATAGTGTGTAGTTACATGCACTGAACAGGTATAGTGCAGTAACAGTGCATTTAAACAAGGTTTTACTTCCCAGGCAATGATACCATGTAGTAACTGCTGGCAAACTGTTCATAGCCATCGTTGCACTGCCTGTGTACATCATGTGCCCCTGTGATTCAGACATGTATATCCAAATGTGTGATGCACGGAAATGTTGCATGTGTAGTAATGGGCTTTTCACTTTGTCATCCTCACAGGTTGATGCCCACCAGAAGCAGAAGATATGGCTGATCATCGTCCGGGCAGTGAGATCCGTGGGGGCCTACAAGCGCCGGATCCGCAACTGCCAGAAGAGGTGGCAGGACCTTCCGGGCTGGACCCGGAGGATCGCACGGGTCCAGCTGAAGCTGTCGCCTCCTCGCAGGAGGGGCGGACACCGGACCCTGACCCCCACATGCTCAGGATCCTGGCGGTGGTCTTCCCTGATCTGGATGGGCAGCTGAAGGCCAGACAGCAGCAAGGAGGGGGTGAGTCCATGACTGCACTGTGAACTTTGTCTGCCATGCTATGTGCCCTCCTCTGGCCTGGTTAAACTTCAACAGTACAACAGTCATGTGGTCCAGGACCCATGTCCCTCAATTGTGCACTGCCCACTCCTCATCTGATACCCAGGTGTGGCCCTTACAGTCAGGAATTTGTATCACTTGGGTACTGTGTCCTTGCATTTTGCTTAGCTCAAGGTGGGGGACAGCATTTGTTCCCATAACTCTGTGGTGGGCTTCATGGGTGGGTCCATTGCTTACACAATGCCTGAGTTCTGACATGTAATCTGCGTGTTACTTTGAAATGTGGTCCAACTGCTGATCTGATTCACCACATGTGCCTGGGGTATTTGGCACACACCCATGCTGCGGGTGGGAACAATATTTGGGCCTCAGGAGTATGTATATCAAGTGTGTCACACATACTTAGCCACCTGCCTACTGTCCAGGGCTCATCCCTCATTCACGTGGAGCAGGACAGTCATGCCTACTCCAGGCCATACAATACACTCTGTACTCCCACTCCCGTGTATCAGCTGACACGTTGTGCTCAGTGAAATGTTCCCTCAGGTGTCTGCCTCTGTGTCATTGTGCTGTGGCTTCGTTGTCAGGACTACTGGGGTGTTTCTCGGTTAGGGCTCAGCATGCCACCGGAGATGTGACCATAGGAGACGATACTTGTGTGACATATAGGTGTTTGATCACTTGACCGTGCAGACTGGGGTATGCGAATGTGAAGTTCAGGCAGCTGTTTCCCATTCACAGCAGATTGTGAGGTGCTCAGGTTCCGAGGGTTGTGTTTCAGGTCTCCCATATGTCCAATTGGTATGACGTGGACAAATAAGAGTTCAGATGATGTGGTTTGTGGGGGATGGACATGTGCACTTGTCAGCTCCAGGACTTGCATTCCCCATGACCTATGATTGTGACACAGTGCAGACTGTTGTTGTCTGGCTGCCCTGCCCATGTGACTGGAGACAGTGATGTATGACTTTGCAGGCATGCCTGTGCCATGGCATTAAACTTCCTATGAGTGATCCTGCAGGGGAGTGACATGTGCTACATGCACCCCATTGTGGCATTGACTATCAGGACATGGGTGCATCATGGTGTCTGGTGCTGGTATGCATCACATGCATTTCAAAATAGACTCTGGCCATCCCTTTATCCGGACATCTGTACTGACTCAGTGGCAAGAGTTGTGATGTGTGCATGTTCACATACTTCACCGTGTTCTCTGCACTGTCCAACTACTGTGTAGGTGGTGCATGTGTCCACACTGGGGTATTGCCATCGGACAGACACCAGACAGTGGGTGCAAGGCCAGGAGGGATGTGAGTGCCATGGTTGACCATCAGACTGACAATTGGCTTCTCCTACTCTGTTTGGGCACTTTTGGCAATGTTCAACTAAGGATGCCAGGGCTTGCTCTGTAATGTGCTGTACTTACTGTGGTGTGTGCGGTCAGTGCAGGTGACTGATGTTTGTCTGTTTCCCTATTGTTTACAGATACATCCACTGCCACAGGAGGGGACAGCTCCACGGACCAGGAGGAGCCGCAGAGCCAGACTGGGTCAGCAGCCGAGGAGTGGTCGGAGGGACCCAGTGGCACGGAGGGCGAGGGGAGCCACACCGAGGAGACCTCAGCACCATCCACCTCAGCTGAGGACCACAGCAGCTCGGAGGTCGACTCCCTTGTGGAGGCGGGTGTCAGCAGCCACCACACCCCAGCTAGTACTGCTGTCCCCACCACCACCACCACCACCGCCCTCCCATCGGCTCCCATTCCAGAGGTCCGTGGAGGCTCCCGTGCTCGGGAGCATGTCTCCTTCGTGCCAGGCACCGCACCCCCTGCCCCTGTGTCCCCTGCTGCCCTGAGTGAGGAGTCTGTGTACCTACTTCGCCAGCTCCATGTAGGGCAGACAGCAATGCTGAGTGTCCTCCATGCCCACACCACTCTGTTGACTCAGCTGGTGTCGTTCATGGAGGGCATCTCATCGGGCATGTCTGCCCTACAGAGGAGCAATAGGTCCATGGACTCCTCCCTGACGGCAGCAGTGTCCCTCCTCCAACAGTCCCTCACCCCTCCTACCTCTGCCCCATCCACACTTCCTGGCACCCTACCTGTCCCAAGCACATGCACACCTGCACATTCACCCAAACACACAGACACGGGCAGCACAGACACACCCACTACAAAAACAAGACGTGCACGCAGGCATCCTCAGGGGACTGATACCACACCAACAGGGGATGGGGGACAGACACACACACAGGCATCCACAGTCACTCCGCAGTCCTCCGATACCTCTCCCTCCAAGGCCCCTTCCCTTGCCTCACCTGCAACCCCACCTACACAGCAGCTCTTCCTCTGTGACCTCGGCCTCTTACCCTCCAATCCAGCTGATCCAGCGTATAGGGGGAAGAGGAAGCCCACCCACACAGAGGGGAGTGCCCCTCACCCCCGGACTCCCTCCCCCAGGTGCAGACAGACTGAGGCCCGAATCCGCAAGTCCCCCCGGACCCGGAAGAGCAAGACCCCGCCGCCACCCTGCAGCTCAACCACCAAGTCTCCTTCCTCCATCCCTCAGGCCCCCACTCCACAGGTGCCCCCACCACACCCTGCCCCAGGTTCCCCCACCCACAGATACACCATCCCCAAAATGATCCGGCCTTCTCCCCCTGCCACTTGCTCTTCCAGCACCACACCCCCCGCTGCGCATGTCTGTGCCACTGGTGTGGAGACGGTGTCCTCCCACTCTGTCCTGCCCACCTTACCTGAACCCCATTCTACTCCCCTGGAGATAGGCACTGCAGTGGAGTCCACTACCACCCTGTCTGACTTGGGCACTGCAGTGGGGAACCTGTCCACTCCATCTGCCCAGCCCACTGCAGTCGTGCCGGCACCCACACCATCTGACTCATGCCCCCCAGTTGTGCCGGCACACACCATGTCAGACACCTCCACTGCAGTTGTCAGTGACTTTCCAGCACCCACCACCCCTTCCCTGCCTCCTTCTGGTGAGCCCTGATCCTGTCCCTGCGGTGCCTGGCCTGCCCCCCGTATGCCCCTCCGAGGGGAATGTCCCTGGTGTGTAGCAGTGCAGGCATGCAAAGGGTGACATCTGGCACTGTCACCCTGTCCGGACTTTGTTAATGGACTGGCCATTGGCCTTTGTTATTTTTCTGGACTTTCACTGTTTTCACACACATATGCTGAATAAAGCTACTTTCTGTTCTCTAGTGGTTTTGCTTCTGATGTACATGATGTTGATGATGCTAACCGTGCCCTTGCTGCAGTGATGGTGATTTTTGATCTCAGGGAAATGAAGTGTTACTGTGCAGGACCCCATGTGGTCCAGGGGGAATGTGTCCTATCCTGTTGTGTATCCATGTCATCCTTTGCAGCAATATGAGGGTGTCATGTTTTTAATATTTGGCAATGGGATTTCCTACTTACATTTGCAATATCACATCTGTGGCTTACACCCCTGCACATCAGTTGTGCTTGCCATTGTTCAATTAATCTACTTCCCTGACCGTGTGGCCATCTCCACTGGACATGCAAGTTTGGGCATCAATGAGGAAGGAATCATCTGTGTTATTAGTGCAACTTGCTATACATGTGTGTTGGATCTGTGCTGATGATTTCGGTGACACTCCCATGACCAGGCTGATATGACGGGAGCCTTCATTTTGTGCTAATTGTTGACTGTGTGACCAAGTGTTCTGCTGACATGATAGAGCCCTACTGAGACAACGTATGGCACAGCTTTCCTTACACAGGAGTGGAGTCCCCTAATGGCAGTGTGTAATTCTGTGACATTGCCTGAGCCCAAGGTTGTGTGTTGTGTGAGCATGTCTGTGTGTGTTCACTTCCATTTTGCTAGGCAGGCTGGGATCCCTAGTGATGTACCTGTCTGTGATGCTTGCTGAGTTGACCTATGTTCCCCCAAAGTCATCTCCCTGGGTTCTCTGTGATGTGGGTGCATGGCACATTAGTGGTCATCAGGGTGTCACCCATAGGTGTGTTTGCTGTCAGGGCTGAGTTTGTGGGCAAACGAAGATGGGACACAGTCAGGATTCCCCTTGGCACTTGTTGGTTACACCGTTCATGTAATTTCCAGTTTGTGTTGGCTTTCAGTGATTGTGACACGTTGTGTGTGTGACTGCTGCCACTCCTCAGGGTCAGAGCTGCAATGTTGGAGGTTGTCTATGTGTGTTCTTTGTGGGTGACCTTGGCTTCTTCATTGGTGTGTGTCTGTGGCCGGGATCCCATTGGTTGGTGTGGTATTGACGTCATGTCCATGTACGGCGTACTGGGCAGTGTGTCAGACATTCACGAGTCTTGTTGAGTGGCCATGTGTGATGGGTTTCTGCACCTTTGTTCCCACCACCACCCCTGGGATTTCATGGGTGCATGTGCAATGTCACCAGTGCATGTGAGCTTCACTGTTGCACATTGGTGGAGATCATGGTGTGTGGTGTTGAGTGTGTGCAGATGAGAGTTGTTGCACGGCTAGACCCCTGCCTCCATGTTGGCCTTGGCTGACAGGCCGTGCTGATCGATTTCTGCTTGTGTAGGTGTGATGGTAGTTTGTTGCTCAGGACACATGACTGTGGTTCACAGCGTGAACGACATCTAGCTTTGTCATCACAGTGGGATTATCATGCAGGCCAGTGTCACCACAATGTGGGGACCCTGGGGGTAGTGCTGTGGTGGGTCTGTGTCTTGCTGTGTTAGTTGCTGTTCCTACAAGCCTGTGTGACATGTGTAATTTGGGCTCCCTCTCATCTAACAATGCCTGATTGCCCACAGAGGGGATTCTGATCCATGAGTTTCTTCTGTGTGGCACTGTATGCACATCTGTGTAATTGGTATTCAGGCCTCCTCATGTGTTGTGTGGTTGCCTGGGGACACTGGCACCCCCCCTCACCTGTTGTGTTTGATATGCAGTGTGGGGCTGCCTGTTTGTGTTTGTGCATCTGCACCATTGCATTGGCATATCTTTAGTGTGCCATTGGCTGTATGTTGTCTGGTGGGTTTCCTCTGCTGTCCCTGGGACTCCTAGGTCATCAGTCAGCTCAATGATCATGGTTTGTGTGTCCCATTGCTGCCATGGTATGGTATTTGTTCACCTCACATCTACAGTCTCCACAGGATATCTACATTTGTGTGCCCATTGGTGCAAATATGTGGGTCTGCATTATGATGGTCACTTCTGTCATTGTGTTATTGATGAATGTTGACAGTGTCAGCCCCCATGGGTGATTTTTGTCTGCACATGGCCAAAGGTATGTCTTATTTGCACTGCACTGTTTGCCTCCCCCAATCTATGTTGCTATGGGACACAAGCACTACTTTGCCACTGATGTGTTTGTTGTCCTGTGACCAGGAATCATCCATGCTGTTTGGCAGTTGCAGCTTTTTCAATGTCAACACTTACCTTTTGGTCACTGTGATGATGGGGGTTTAGACCCCATTGCCACAAGGTTCAAAAGGTGCTTCAGCTATGGACCCCACACTTACCTTTTGGTCACTGTGATGATGGGGGCTTAGACCCCATTGCCACAATGTTCAAAAGGTGCTTCAGCTATGGACCCCACACTTACCTTTTGGTCACTGTGATGATGGGGGCTTAGACCCCATTGCCACAATGTTCAAAAGGTGCTTCAGCTATGGACCCCAGACTTACCTTTTGGTCACTGTGATGATGGGGGTTTAGAGCCCATTGCCACAATGTTCCAAAGGTGCTTCAGCTATGGACCCCACACTTACCTTTTGGTCACTGTGATGATGGGGGCTTAGACCCCATTGCCACAATGTTCAAAATGTGCTTCAGCTATGGACCCCACACTTACCTTTTGGTCACTGTGATGATGGGGGTTGGACCCCATTGCCACAGTGGTCATGGTCTGCTTGCATTGTGGAGGCCACACACATTTATGTGTGACACATGTGATAGGGGGTCACATTGTATGTTCAATGTCATGTTCAGTGTTGTAGGCATTTGACACAGTCTACACACGCTTGTCATGGTGTTGGAAGGCTGTTTTTTTCTTACATTCCTTATGTTGGAGTATGCTGGTTGTGTCATGCATTACCCATCCTATGAGTGGGGGTGGTGTGGGTGGTGGGCATCCAGCCCCCCCTGAGTAGGGGTGGTAGTAGTGACAGGTATCCAGCCCCCCATGAGTAGGGGTGGTAGTAGTGACAGGTATCCAGCCCCCCATGAGTAGGGGTGGTGGTAGTGGTAGGCATCCAGCCCCCCATGAGTAGGGGTGGTAGTAGTGACAGGCATCCAGCCCCCCATGAGTAGGGGTGGTGGTAGTGGTAGGCATCCAGCCCCCCATGAGTAGGGGTGGTGGTAGTGGTAGGCATCCAGCCCCCCATGGGTAGGGGTGGTGGTAGTGGTAGGCATCCAGCCCCCTATGAGTGGGGATGGTAGTAGTGACAGGCATCCAGCCCCCCATGGGTAGGGGTGGTAGTAGTGACAGGTATCCAGCCCCCCATGGGTAGGGGTGGTGGTAGTGGTAGGCATCCAGCCCCCTATTAGTGGGGATGGTAGTAGTGACAGGCATCCAGCCTCCCATGGGTAGGGGTGGTAGTAGTGACAGGTATCCATCCCCCCATGAGTGGGGGTGGTAGTAGTGACAGGTATCCAGCCCCCCATGAGTAGGGGTGGTGGTAGTGGTAGGCATCCAGCCCCCCATGAGTAGGGGTGGTAGTAGTGACAGGCATCCAGTTCCCCATGGGTAGGGGTGGTGGTAGTGGTAGGCATCCAGCCCCCTATGAGTGGGGATTGTAGTAGTGACAGGTATCCAGCCCCCCATGGGTAGGGGTGGTGGTAGTGGTAGGCATCCAGCCCCCTATGAGTGGGGATGGTAGTAGTGACAGGCATCCAGCCCCCCATGGGTAGGGGTGGTAGTAGTGACAGGTATCCAGCCCCCCATGAGTGGGGATGGTAGTAGTGACAGGTATCCAGCCCCCCATGGGTAGGGGTGGAATAAAGTGGTAGGCATCCAGCCCCCCATGGGTAGGGGTGGTAGTCGTGGTAGGCATCCAGCCCCCCATGGGTAGGGGTGGTAGTAGTGACAGGCATCTAGCACCCCATGAGTAGGGGTGGTGGTAGTGGTAGGCATCCTTCCCCCCATGGGTAGGGGTGGTGGTAGTGGTAGGCATCCAGCCCCCCATGGGTAGGGGTGGTAGTAGTGGTAGGCATCCAGCCCCCCATGGGTAGGGGTGGTAGTAGTGACAGGCATCTAGCACCCCCTGAGTAGGGGTGGTGGTAGTGGTAGGCATCCTTCCCCCATGGGTAGGGGTGGTGGTAGTGACAGGCATCCAGCCCCCCATGGGTAGGGGTGGTAGTTGTGACAGGTATCCAGCCCCCCATGAGTGGGGGTGGTAGTAGTGACAGGTATCCAGCCCCCCATGAGTAGGGGTGGTGGTAGTGGTAGGCATCCAGCCCCCCATGAGTAGGGGTGGTAGTAGTGACAGGCATCCAGCCCCCCATGGGTAGGGGTGGTGGTAGTGGTAGGCATCCAGCCCCCTATGAGTGTGGATGGTAGTAGTGACAGGTATCCAGCCCCCCATGGGTAGGGGTGGTGGTAGTGGTAGGCATCCAGCCCCCTATGAGTGGGGATGGTAGTAGTGACAGGCATCCAGCCCCCTATGAGTGGGGATTGTAGTAGTGACAGGTATCCAGCCCCCCATGGGTAGGGGTGGTGGTAGTGGTAGGCATCCAGCCCCCTATGAGTGGGGATGGTAGTAGTGACAGGCATCCAGCCCCCCATGGGTAGGGGTGGTAGTAGTGACAGGTATCCAGCCCCCCATGAGTGGGGATGGTAGTAGTGACAGGTATCCAGCCCCCCATGGGTAGGGGTGGTGGTAGTGGTAGGCATCCAGCCCCCCATGAGTAGGGGTGGTAGTAGTGACAGGCATCCAGTTCCCCATGGGTAGGGGTGGTGGTAGTGGTAGGCATCCAGCCCCCTATGAGTGGGGATTGTAGTAGTGACAGGTATCCAGCCCCCCATGGGTAGGGGTGGTGGTAGTGGTAGGCATCCAGCCCCCGATGAGTGGGGATGGTAGTAGTGACAGGCATCCAGCCCCCCATGGGTAGGGGTGGTAGTAGTGACAGGTATCCAGCCCCCATGAGTGGGGATGGTAGTAGTGACAGGTATCCAGCCCCCATGGGTAGGGGTGGTAGTAGTGGTAGGCATCCAGCCCCCCATGGGTAGGGGTGGTAGTAGTGGTAGGCATCCAGCCCCCATGGGTAGGGGTGGTAGTAGTGACAGGCATCTAGCACCCCATGAGTAGGGGTGGTGGAGTGGTAGGCATCCTTCCCCCCATGGGTAGGGGTGGTGGTAGTGGTAGGCATCCAGCCCCCCATGGGTAGGGGTGGTAGTAGTGGTAGGCATCCAGCCCCCCATGGGTAGGGGTGGTAGTAGTGACAGGCATCTAGCACCCCCTGAGTAGGGGTGGTGGTAGTGGTAGGCATCCTTCCCCCCATGGGTAGGGGTAGTGGTAGTGACAGGCATCCAGCCCCCCATGGGTAGGGGTGGTAGTTGTGACAGGTATCCAGCCCCCCATGAGTGGGGGTGGTAGTAGTGACAGGTATCCAGCCCCCCATGAGTAGGGGTGGTGGTAGTGGTAGGCATCCAGCCCCCCATGAGTAGGGGTGGTAGTAGTGACAGGCATCCAGCCCCCATGGGTAGGGGTGGTGGTAGTGGTAGGCATCCAGCCCCCTATGAGTGTGGATGGTAGTAGTGACAGGTATCCAGCCCCCCATGGGTAGGGGTGGTGGTAGTGGTAGGCATCCAGCCCCCTATGAGTGGGGATGGTAGTAGTGACAGGCATCCAGCCCCCCATGGGTAGGGGTGGTAGTAGTGACAGGTATCCAGCCCCCATGAGTGGGGATGGTAGTAGTGACAGGTATCCAGCCCCCCATGGGTAGGGGTGGTAGTAGTGGTAGGCATCCAGCCCCCCATGGGTAGGGGTGGTAGTAGTGGTAGGCATCCAGCCCCCATGGGTAGGGGTGGTAGTAGTGACAGGCATCTAGCACCCCCTGAGTAGGGGTGGTGGTAGTGGTAGTCATCCTTCCCCCCATGGGTAGGGGTGGTGGTAGTGGTAGGCATCCAGCCCCCATGGGTAGGGGTGGTAGTAGTGGTAGGCATCCAGCCCCCCATGGGTAGGGGTGGTAGTAGTGACAGGTATCTAGCACCCCCTGAGTAGGGGTGGTGGTAGTGGTAGGCATCCTTCCCCCCATGGGTAGGGGTGGTGGTAGTGGTAGGCATCCAGCCCCCTATGAGTGGGGATGGTAGTAGTGACAGGTATCCAGCCCCCCATGGGTAGGGGTGGTGGTAGTGGTAGGCATCCAGCCCCCTATGAGTGGGGATGGTAGTAGTGACAGGCATCTAGCACCCCCTGAGTAGGGGTGGTGGTAGGCATCCTTCCCCCCATGGGTAGGGGTGGTGGTAGTGGTAGGCATCCAGCCCCCCATGGGTAGGGGTGGTAGTAGTGACAGGCATCTAGCACCCCCTGAGTAGGGGTGGTGGTAGTGGTAGGCATCCTTCCCCCCATGGGTAGGGGTGGTGGTAGTGGTAGGCATCCAGCCCCCTATGAGTGGGGATGGTAGTAGTGACAGGCATCCAGCCCCCCATGGGTAGGGGTGGTAGTAGTGACAGGTATCCAGCCCCCCATGAGTGGGGATGGTAGTAGTGACAGGCATCCAGCCCCCCATGGGTAGGGGTGGTAGTAGTGGTAGGCATCCAGCCCCCCATGGGTAGGGGTGGTAGTAGTGACAGGCATCTAGCACCCCCTGAGTAGGGGTGGTGGTAGGCATCCTTCCCCCCCATGGGTAGGGGTGGTGGTAGTGGTAGGCATCCAGCCCCCCATGGGTAGGGGTGGTAGTAGTGGTAGGCATCCAGCCCCCAATGGATAGGGGTGGTAGTAGTGACAGGCATCTAGCACCCCTGAGTAGGGGTGGTGGTAGTGGTAGGCATCCTTCCCCCATGGGTAGGGGTGGTGGTAGTGGTAGGCATCCAGCCCCCATGGGTAGGGGTGGTATTGGTGGGAGGCATTCATCCCCCTATGAGTGGGGATGGTAGTAGTGGTAGGCATCCAGCCCCCCATGGGTAGGGGTGGTGGTAGTGGTAGGCATCCAGCCCCCCATGAGTAGGGGTGGTACTAGTGACAGGCATCCAGCCCCCCATGGGTAGGGGTGGTGGTAGTGGTAGGCATCCAGCCCCCCATGAGTAGGGGTGGTGGTAGTGGTAGGCATCCAGCCCCCCATGGGTAGGGGTGGTGGTGGTGGTAGGCATCCAGCCCCCTATGAGTGGGGATGGTAGTAGTGACAGGCATCCAGCCCCCCATGGGTAGGGGTGGTGGTAGTGGTAGGCATCCAGCCTCCCATGGGTAGGGGTGGTATTGGTGGTAGGCATCCAGCCCCCCATGGGTAGGGGTGATGGTAGTGGTAGGCATCCAGCCCCCCATGGGTAGGGGTGGTAGTAGTGACAGGCATCTAGCACCCCCTGAGTAGGGGTGGTAGTAGTGACAGGTATCCAGCCCCCATGGGTAGGGGTGGTGGTAGTGGTAGGCATCCAGCCCCTATGAGTGGGGATGGTAGTAGTGACAGGCATCCAGCCCCCATGGGTAGGGGTGGTAGTATTGACAGGTATCCAGCCCCCCATGAGTGGGGATGGTAGTAGTGGTAGGCATCCATCCCCCCATGGGTAGGGGTGGTAGTAGTGGTAGGCATACAGGCCCCTATGGGTGTATATGGCATTGGTGATAGCCATCCCGCCCCTATTGTTCTGCTGTTGCTGGTGTGAGTCATTTCTGCATCCCTATGTGTGTGTGTTATATGTCTGGTACGTGTCGTTTGTTTGTGTGGTGGGTGCTTGACTTACCTTCTGCGCCGTACGCATCCGTACCAGTTCCGGTAATAGATGTAGACTATTGGTAGGACCTGCGCGATGGGATTCATTGTTGGTTCGTCTCGTTCGTCTTTCTCGTTGCTTCGACTCGTACTCGTGGCTGGCGTGTTCATCTCGTAGCCGTGGATCGTCTTGTAGCGCGAATCGGAGCTTATGTGCACCTCTCCCGGATGCTCTGACGTGCCGTGCGTAGCGACGGGTTCGGCGCGTACGGAGTGCGCATCGTGCTAGTCCGGCCGGACAGTGCTGTATTTTGGCTTCCGTGCGACTCGATTCTGCGTTTACGGATCCGGCTCGGGCGGGGAACAGGAGCTGCATTGGGTGAGTACGGCTGGGTCGGGATCGGGGCAGTTGTACGCATCGTACTTGCTCATTCGGACGCACGTCCAAATCGGTCGGGAAAGAGGGCTCCGAATCGGATCCGGTGAAGCCGAATACGATTCGGTGCCCTACTGGCCGAGATCGGAATCAGCCCCATGGTCTTGGTTGGCAAATGCAATATGGGACCTCATACTTTCCTGCCATGCTGCACTGTCATGGAAACTGCTGGTATACAAATGAATTATGGCAGCATGGGGAGGAATCCACCATGAGCATGGCCATTCTCTCATTTTAATGTGTGATCATGAGCAAGACAAAGAAACCCTTCTCAACAAACATGCGTGGTGAATAATATACTAGCTGACTTTGGCTGCATCCCGTGGCGCCACCAGCAACCACCAGCGACCGCAAGGTGTGCAGTCTGTAGAAGCCGCACTGGCACCGACGCCTGTTCTCTGGTGCTTCGAAATGGTGTCGAATAGGATAGAAAATAAGGAACAGAACTTACAGAAGCAGATAGGAATAACTAAAAAAAGAAGAGGGAAAAAAGTGCCAAATCTCACAGAAAAAGTTACAAAAACTAAGAAAGCAGAGGGAAAAAAAGTGCCAGATGTCACAGCAAAAGTTACAAAAACATAAAATACACAAACACAAAGACACACACTGATAAAAAAAAAGTACATGAGGGAAAGATGAGTGGAAAAGGGGAAGGTTGGAAAATGATTAAAAAATCAGGTCCAGCACCATGCAAAGAACAGAAGGCATAGAAAACAAAACAGCCACACCCATTCGAACTGTGTGGTGCTAAGCGCCCCTTGTGCTACTGGCATGTAAAAAACCAGCCCGAACTGTAAGGCGAGCACTTCTGCCAGCTCACGAAGTTCCACAGAACCTTGCAAAGTGTCTTTCGCCACTCCACGGAATTCCGCGGAGCAAAACTCTGCTAGCTCTGCTCAGGCCTACCTGCACAGAAGAACTACGACTATCCAAATGCATTTCCAAGCAACTATAACATTGATAGAGACACATGCATAACGTATACAACAGAAGCACCTACAGATCATCCCTCTGGCTCTACCATCAGTGACTCAGAGCCACCAAACACTCAGCCCTGGGTGGACAGTCAAAATATCGATTTTTAAATATCGAAGCACAGTTATATCGAGTTTTAAATATCATAGGGACAAAATATCGAAGTTAAGAATATCTACAACCAGAATATCGAAGTTAAGGTAAGAAATATCGATGTTGCAAATATCGATGTTAGTAATATCGATACTTAAATTATCGATGTTAATAATATCGATATTTATATGAGTGTTATGTATTTTAGTATGTATTTAATATGTATGTGTTCTATATTTTTGGTTAAGTATTGTACTGTTTTTTTAAATATATGTCTACATTTTTTATAAATTAGTAATTTTTTTAAAAGTTAATTTTGCGTTTTAGTACCGTAGCGGGTTGTGGGTTTATAGGGGAATAGGGTGGGAAGTAATTTAATTATAGTAAATTAAATAATAATTTTTAGGAATTAGTAATTTAGTTTAATTAAATCTTGTGTTTTATTTCTGTAGCGGGTTGTGGGTTTATAGGGGAATAGGGTGGGAAGTAATTTAATTGTAATTAAGTAATTATTAATTTTTAATTATTGTTATTAATAATTAATTTATTGTTAATTAATTATTAATTGGTAATTAATTATTATTAATTGATAATTATTTTAGTTGTATTAATTTATTACTGGAGTGGGTTGTGTGTTTTTAGGGGAATAGGGTGGTAAGTAAATTATTTGTAATTAAGTAATTAATTAAGAAAAATTGAGTATTGATAATTAATTTTTTTGTTAATTAATTATTAATTGGTTATTATTATTTTTAATTGATTAATTTATCATTATATTAATTATAATTAAAAAAAAATTATTGTTAATTAATTTATTGTTCATTAATTATTAATTGGTAATTAATTTTTAATAATTCATTAATTGATAATTAAATTAATTATGTTAATTTTTAAGTGCAGCGGGTTGTGGGTTTATAGGGGAATAGGGTGGGAATTAATTTGATTATAATTAATTCATTAATATTTATTTATTTATTGTTATTGATAATTAATTTATTGTTAATTCATTATTAATTGGTAATTAATTTTTATTAGTTGATTAATATATAATCATATTAATTATAATTAATTTATTATTATTTTTTATTTATTGTTATTGTTAATTAATTTATTGTTAATTTATTATTAATTGGTAATTAATTTTTATTAATTGATTAATTGATAATTAAATTAATTGTGTTCTTTTTATGTGTAGTGGGTTGTGTGTTTATGGGGGAATATGGTGGGAAGTAATGTAATGTTATTTAAGTAAATATTAATTTAATTTTATTGGTATTTATTATTAAGTTTTTTAGTTAATTAATTATTAATATGTTATTTAGTTTACAAAAATTATTTAATTAACTTTCCCTACTGTTGCACTCACTGGAGTGGGAATAGTAATTTTAACCCCAACGCTATCCAACACTTTCCCTACTGTTGCACTCCCTGGAGTGGGAATAGTAATTTTAACCCCTACGCTATCCAACACTTTCCCTACTGTTGCACTCACTGGAGTGGGAATAGTAATTTTTACCCCTACGCTATCCAACACTTTCCCTACTGTTGCACTCACTGGGGTGGGAATAGTAATTTTTACACCTACGCTATCCAACATTTTCCCTACTGTTGCACTGTTTGAAGTTGGAATAGTAATTTTATTACCTCCGCTATCTAATATCTTTTGTATTATTTTAGTTAATGTAGTATATAATAAATTTTTAAAAGATTAAAAATAATTTAAATATTTTTAATTTGTTATTTATATTTATTTAATTTTTATTTATATTATTGTTTTATGTGCATAAATGTATTTATAATATTATATGATATTTTAAAAAAAATGTTTTATTAAAATAATTATTAAAAATTATTAGTAAGTATATATATTATATATTATATGTATATGTTTAATTTATTTTTACATTACACATATATTACTTATAATTTTTAAACATTTTAAAATGTTTTTAACTATGTTTATTTTAATTATATGTATTATTTACTTTATTTTACATTATTTTTTTAACTTAAATAAAAAACAATAAGGCCCATTACGATACCCGGCGTAAAAAATCCGCCACGCATGAAAGCGGCAAAAATCCGCCCGCACACACCGTCTGAACACCGACCACGCCATTACGATGACACAAACCGAAAACCGCCATCGGCGGAAAAATCACACAAGATACCGCCCGCCCTCGTCCGAGTCGGAGTCAAACCGCCCGCCACGGACGGAAACACGCACGACAACACAAAACCGCCCGCCCTCACGGCCGACACACCGCACGTGAAATTACGATCGCACCGCCATGAGCGCGGGAAAACTACAAATATACCGCCCGCCAGCGCAAACAACGCCGATGAAAATTGACACGGCAGAAGCCATGGCGACCACGTCCCTGCACAGAAACCATCCGCTGACAAAAACAATTGCACACAACATGGCCAACAAGTCCACACAGCAAGGCACGCACAAATACACAAGCACAGTACACATCCCGAAAACACACCCCCTGGACAAACAAAAACCACAAAGGCCAGAACACCAGACACAACACACCTGAAAACAACAGACCATGAGGACACACCCACATAGGTAAGTACAAAAGCAGCACTCCCACAGACCACAACCCCTTGCAACATTGCAAACCAGAGAGGAGAGGAGAGGACACAGTGACACAGCAAGGACAGCAGCACACCACAGAAACGCACACATCACAACCACCACCACCACCACCAAACACCGGCACCACAAACCCCCTGCAAATTACACAACACACACCGCACCAGCACCACAAACACCATGGCACCACAAAGAATGCCCAAGTTCACGCCCATTGAGCTGACGGTCATGGTCGACGAGATCATCAAGGTGCACCCACAAATCTATGGAAACCTGGTCCAGCACACACCACTAGCCACCAGAAACAGAATGTGGAACCGGATCGTAGACCAGGTCAATGCAGTCGGGACCCTGCCCAGGAACAGAGGAGAAATCAACAAACGGTGGAATGACATCAAAAGCCTGGTCAAGAAGAAGGAGAACAAAAACAGAGAGCTGGCTGCCGTCACTGGCGGAGGGAATCCTGCGCTTTTCAAGACCTTCAAAGCGTGGGAGGAGAAGGTGCGAGTCATCATCCATCCGGAGATCCTCACCGGATTAGCAGGGGAGTGGAGGCTGGTAAGTACAAACTAATGTATACCAGCACACCGCTATGTACTCACATGCACTACCACCATGCCACAGCTCCCAGGGACAAACACCCCCATGTCCAGCACACAATACACAACACATCACACACACATGCAACAGACACCACCACACACAGCCCAAACCTAACAACTGAAAGATACGTGGGGGCATGTGTACACTCAGCCAGCCACGTAACCACCAACAGGTCCCCAAGTATGCCAGAAGCACCACAACGAGCACCCACCACACCCATGTGTCCGCCATAGCTGCACTAACCGACAAGTAACAGGTAAGTGGCAGGAACACAAAGTGCAGTGGGTGGGAGGGTGGACAGCTCAAGTACAACACACACCAGGCCCCTAGTCCCACAGCACAGCAAGGAGGAGCATCCCCCACACCCCACAGCCACGTGTCAGCCACCGCAGTGCACACCGACAGCCGAAAGGTAGACATCACGGTCCGCAACAATCGGTGTCAGTGGGTGTCCAGCCATCACCACGACCCACAACACCGCCCCCACCCGCACAGACCTGCAACATGGAGCACCCCCCGCTTAGAACCATGTGGCATCCAGTACAGTGCACGCCCGAACAACCTGCAGGTGGGAAACTGGACAGGGCTGGATTACTGGAGGCATGAGGACCGTAACACGACCAACACATGGGACATGTCACGTAGCAGACGAACACGCAGCACCGCCCACTGTCACGAACAAGTGAACAATGTGCACACGGACATGAACCACAGACTCACACCCCACATGACCCATCACAGACACAGCAACACCCAAGGAGCCACGTCTGCATGCACAAGCCACACTGAATATAGTACCACACGGCAGCCACTGTGCAACCCATCACACACAACCGAAACACCATTGAAGTCCTGTCCATGTAGCCCCTACTGCCTGTCAACCACACACCCCACAACTACGCCTATGTAAGACAAACAACACTAGATGCAACAGAGCGGAACAACATAAATGCACACGAACACCACTGAACCCATCAAACACACAGACACACCATGCACATACAACATCCCATCCATCCCATCCGTCAGCCCCAGTCTCATGAAAGGCATGTCATCCGAACAGCTGCCACACATACAGCAGTCACGCTAAGATACATGCCCATGACCAACCATGTGCCAGAAGTCAATGAAGCACACGCCACACTGTGAGCAACAACACACAACATGGGCCACACCCCCGAGCACTGCAGTGATGCACATGGCACAGGGCAGCACGCACACCAAGGAGATGGGACAACTGCAATACGTCGGGTGGCACACAACCATCACACACTCATAACGATGCGTCCAATGCCATGTCCAGTAATCACAACAGACAGCAAATATGCAGGGCATGCAGGCATGCACACCTCAGACCATGCACTGTCATGCTGCCACAACACATGTCACGTTCGGCACCCATGGCTCACAGCATGTAGCCCAAAAGCATATTCCATCCCAAATGCGTTTCTGGGGCATGGCCCCATGTTGCCATATGCGTTCCTAAGCGTCCCATTTGAACCCCAAAAGCAAAGTACAAACCAGACCCAGGATGGGCCAGGAGCCCGCATACACCAGAGTCACAATAAGTAGGAGCACAGCAACACACCCATCGGCATGGCCAATCCGTCCCATGCCACATGTGCACAGCACACAGTCCCATTGCCAAGCACACACAACTACAAATGGTACAGCCACACACACGCCTCCGGGAAACCCATGTACGAGATTGCACGAACTGTGAATGTCAGACGACAAATACATACTTCGCCAGGTGCAACACATTAACAAATCTCATTCTCCCCACAGGTGACGAAGTGCTGGATGCTGGGGATGGAGACAGCAGCCAGCACAGCCAGCCTGCAAGCCCCCAACAAGGACACACGGATGTGGAGGATCTGTCCTCCTCCTCGGACACGGACCACCCAGCAGGCCCATCCGGTGTGGCAGGGCCCAGCCGCTCCCCAGGCCACCACCTACCCACCAACCCATCATCCAGGGCTGTTGTACATTCACAGCCCCTGCAGCCACGGTCATTGCGGACACACCCACGGTCATTGCGGCCACACCCACGGTCATTGCGGCCACCACCACTGCCGCAACCGCTACCACGTCTTCGCTGGCCCCAGCACCAGCGCAGGTGGTGGCCCGGCCCACTGGATCCACCCTGGGAGCCAGGGCGAGGACCGTGGTGAGCAATGTGGATAGTGGGCAGGCCGGTGGCAGCAGGACTGGTATTAGGAGCAGGGTCAGGAAACGCCAGTCTCCCTGGGAACCATGCCCTGCCTCAAATTGCCAGGGTCCTTGGGGCCTATGAAGAGGCCCAAGGACAATGGGCCAGGTCTGCTACAGACACGCGTGAGGTGCTGGGGGTGCTGAGGTCCATGGACGCCCGTATGGGCCAACTCGTGGACCTCATGGGCCAGCTGGTGGTGGCGGTGAGGTCACAGCCAGGGACAGCAGCTCCCCTCCGCCACCACCTGCCGGGGCGCAGGCTCGAGCAGCAGTGTCCAGTTCCCCTGCGTCCACAGCCAGTGAGCACACCTCAACCACCAGCAGGTCGCAAGCAGGCACCCCCTCGCAAACGTGGAAGGGGCCGTCCGAAGTGGAAACAGATCTCCCGGGAGGACTTCGCCTGCTCCAGACGCAGAGTGAGGCAGCCAGCCAGCCTTCCTTGACCACCCACTGCATTGACTTGGACTACGATCCCACTCCACACAGCCATCTGGATGGCATGTGTGTGTTGGACTATGGACATAGAACCAGTGGGTACACCCTGAGCATCACGCAGCCATGACCGACAGCTCATTGTCACTGCACGCACCACTTTTGTCATCACCTTACACACAATCACATGTCACAGTTTGAAATAAATGCACCTCTTCCACAAACTGCTGTCTGTGCCCTGTGTATTAATTGTACAGAATACAACGCCCACCTTGAGCGGAACGGCACCTGATGCGTGGCATGGCAATGGAACCGGAGGGCCTGTAGGGACCTAGGGGTTGGAGACAGAACAGGAGCACATTCAATGAGTGTGTCACACACCCATCACACAGTACATGTCAACAACTACAAGCAATGTACACACATCGCACAGAGCAATAGGGCACAATGCCACAGCCACCATCAGTGGCATATTAACCTGGGCATGGAGCGTTGACACACAGCACGCAGTGAACAAAGGCCACCCTGACACAGCACACACACACCTGCACAAATACAGACACATCAGCCGTCGTACATGGACACTCACCGTCAAGTGAAGTAGCGGGCGATGAGCTGCTGGCGCACATTCCCAGCTTCCTCCTCTCCGCTGTCCTCCTCACTCGAGCTGTCCTGGTCTGCGGGCTGGGGCCCTGGTTGATCTCCGTCATCCACAATGAGGGGGATCTGCTTCCGAATGGCCAGATTGTGCAGCATGCAGCACGCCACCACTATCTGGCACACCTTCTGTGGGGAGTACGCCAGCGCACCCTCTGTGCGGTCCAGGCACCTGTACCTGGACTTGAGGAGGCCAAAGGTACGCTCGACCACACGTCTGGTCCTCCCATGTGCCTCATTGTAGCGAACGTCTGCTGGGGTGCGAGGATTTCTCAATGGACTGAGCAGCCATGCCCCATTCGGGTACGCAGAGTCACCTGGGTGTGAGGGACACAGAGAGACCGTTGCTATTCCAACTGGACAGGGGACAGCATCGCACAGCCAGCACGCTACACCACTCCACATACTCACCGACAATACAGCCACGATCCTGTTGCAGATTGGACATCAGTCGTGGCAAGATGCTGTTGCGCATTATGTGTGCGTCATGGGCCGAGCCTGGGAACTTTGCACACATGTGGGTTATCACCATGTCCGCAAGGCACACCACTTGCACATTCAGGGAGTGCGTGTGCTTCCTGTTGCAGTACAGGTGCTCAGTGGCCTGTGGTGGAACAAGGCCAACATGTGTGCAATCAATGGCACCAACGACGTGTGGGATCCTGCCAAGGGCATAGAATGCACCCTTCACTGCCGCCAATTCACGAGCCCTGGGGAATCTGATGTACCTGTTTCGGTACAGCATCATGGCTGCCAGTACATCCCTCAGCACCTTGCTGAACATGGGCTGGGACATCCCTCCTCCACTGCCCACTGTGTGCTGGAATGACCCAGTGGCGAAGAAATGCATGGCGGCCATCACCTTAGCCGTGGGGGTGAATGCTGTCGGATACACCCTGCGGGGATGGAGATGGGGTTCCAACATGGCACACAGTCGATGCAGGGTTGGCCTGTCCAGCCGAAACTTCCTTATGACCTCAGTATCGTCCATGTCCGCCAGCAATTGGTATGGGCAGTCAATGTTCGGTCTCCGCCTAGGGAAGATGGCAGTGGACACATGTCAAAGCAACACAACACATAGCAATTTCGCATTCACATCACTGACATGACTGAGCAAGCACATGAGTCACAGCCCAGCTGTCAAGCAGGGACGGCACGGCCACAATACACTTACACAGGTCTCCCACCAATGGCAATGGCTAGTGATACAAACCACTGCCATGAGCATGCACATGGGGTTCTAGGCCCCAATGACTTGCGGGGCGTGCTGATGGGGACTGACTGCATATTCGTCAAGCGGCAACGCCACGGCAACATGAATGTCTGCTGTGCATGGCACTGCTTCCGAGGCTGGATGAGTATGGCACACGACGACGACGATGTGGGCACAGGCTGAGCGGCCAAAACAAGTGGAACCTGTGGCACTAGGGAATATGAGACAGTAGTAGGTGTCAGCACTGCACCCTATGTACAGCACTGTACGGATCACACCTCCCGAAACATTGACAGGTGTCCACATTGACAGCCCCATGCCAAAACGGCTGTGTGCTTGCAGACACACGTCACAGGTGAGAGGTTACATTGCACGTGCCAGGTGGCAGACGTACATAGTGGGAGCTGGCATGTGTGTGCATGTGTCTCCTGTTCAGGATCCACCAGATGGGCGCTGACTCTGTACTGACCATTGGACACAGCATGTTTCGTGGAAGGCTTGTGTGTGTGGGATGGTGGCACTGGATGTGCCTCCGTTGGGTGGGGGGCCATGCACAGGGCGGGTACGTCGATAATTGCGCATTGTTGGTCACGGTGGGTGCACCAACTCAGATGTGTTGCCCTGTGTTCAATTCCTATGTCCGCATGATGATGGACTGTAGATGTGGGCAGACTACACATTGGTCGATGTGCTGTCTATATGCATGTGCCTTCACACCAGGCACAGCTGCCCCTGCACATGTGACCCCTGCTGGACTCGCTGCTGGGTCTGTGGAGCTGATGCACCTTCTGTGCGTGGGGCGGACAGCTCTCCTCACTTTCCTCATTGCGCATGTCATGACTTTGCCGCAGGTGACATGGATCATGGAGGGCCCACATGTACGCGTGGGTAGGCTACACATGATTGTTCACTGGTCGCCACCCCCAGTCAGTGTTTCGAATGGGAAGGTTGTTGTGCTGGTGGTATATTCGATGTGGCGGATGGGCGGGCCTAGGTGCGGGCTTACATTCCGGACATGGGGGTAGTTGGATTGGCGACTAGTTGCAGTACACACGGGACACGTCTCTTCCTGTCCACATCTGGCTCATCCCTTGTCCTCACTGACAGTGATACAGTCATCTTCGCCCCAGCCCTCATGTCCTCCCCTCGCTCCCCCAATATGCATGTGCACCTGCGAGGCTAGCGCTTGCACAGGCAGCCCCAAGCTCGCACCAGAGAGGGCAAGGAGTGTATGTGTGGGTCCAGTTGCACGAGTGGGCTGTCTCAGGGTATGATGTGTGGCGGGACGCCGTCCACCTGCGTGGTGCCCCAAATGGAGACCCGGCCTGCATGGACTATGCATCACAGTCTTCGCCTTCCGGATCCGCCACCTGCGACACCCAGAGGCTGTGGCTGCCCTTGCGGCCAGGCCGCGTCCGTCTGTAGCTGATGGACCACACATTCACTCTTTGGCCTCTCTGGGGAGGGCTCGGGGGTGGTGGCGCACGCGCTTGCACTTTGTCGCAATGGCATGTGGCGTGGTTGGAATAATGGGCAATGGATGGGATGGTGCGACCCACCTCCCGTGACGTCAGTGCTGCACGTGCTGTGGTGCGTCCCCCCTACACTTCCATTTGACTTGTGCCATGCTACACGTTGAGGTTCTATTGCCTGCGTGATATGACCAGGAGGAGCGCGAGGAGACCTCTCACACACCATGCTCCACTGCCATCCCGTGCCATGTATCGCCTGTGCGGATTGACTATGTTGGGGTTACACCTGGTCGACTGGGGCTGTGTGTGCCTTGTCAAGGGGCATGGCGGGCGCACAACAGGATCCAGCTTGTCCACAGAGGGTGGGCTGACGTGTGCGCCTGGTACCGCATTGTTCGTGTGCCCGGCTGCTGTGCACACACGTGTTCACTTCCCCCCCCGACAGGTGTCCTCTCACAATGCCCAGGGAAGCGGTGGTGTACTGTTCATGTCCCCTCCCAACACGGCGTGCTCCAACTTGGCATGTGCGCATCTACCCGTCACACCCACCCACCTGTGCACTGCGTCCATACGACTTCACACAACACATGTGTGTCTTCCACAGTTGTGCTACTCATTTGCGTTGACATCCAATGCCAGTGGACTACATGGTCATGTCACGACTGCCGTGTACTTCACATACTCTCATCCTCTCTCATTCGTACTTGTGAATTGAATCAGCGGAGACAGTTTTGGTTTCAAACATTATATTGAGTCTTCTGTCCTCTGTGATGCAGTATAGTGGACACTACTGGCAGCGGAATACATGTTGAGGATATACTGAGCATGATTACAAATGGGATAGGGTGTAGGGTTACATGTGATTAGCTGTTGCATGTGGGATGTGGGCTTCAGAGTTACATCTGCTTGGCCAAGGCTGTGCTAATGTACATTTACGTATAGCTGCGGAGCTGCGGACTTTGACACAGACGGTATACAAGTAGCCTACCAGACCGCTTGGCATCATGGGCACAGTCCATCTCAGTTCCATGTGACAGGTTTGCTGCGGTTGTTCCTCATGCACGCGTGCATGTGAGATGACATCAGGGCATGGGCTTGCGTGCATGCAGCGGTGTGCCACTTGTTGTTGCAATGTGGTGGTTACTGGACATGTCACAGTCACTGGGGTCGTGTTGTTGTTGTATGCAATTGTCGTCCATGCAAAGGTCCTGGTATGGGATTCCCGGGGCGGGGGTGGGAGGGTGCAGCACCCACAGACTCCAGGCGACCTATTCATGTCCACTGAGCGGTGTGTGTGTCCATGGGCGCTGGATCCATGTCGTGTCCTGGTTGTTCGTGCAGTTCCGTCCATGTGGGTGTGATACACAGACCCCATGCCACTGCCTTCCACGATGCATGCGGTGTTCCTGGATGTGATGGGGAACAGTGTGCATGTCCCGGTCATATCCGATGTCATGGCGATGTCGTTGATGGTGTGCTAACAGTTGCCGGTCGTTTGGCATGGCTGTTGTGGTGGTGACTGGCCAGTCCGTGCGGAAGCTAAGCATGGGTGCGGGGTTGGACATCATAGGTCAATTGGGGGACTTGCGTCGGGGTCCGACGAATTGACAGGTTGTCAGGTATGCGATGCCGTCCAGCAGGGCTTCCATGTCATTGGTGGTATACATGTTTGCCAGCCAATGTAGCGGATGGTGGCTGTCAAGGTGTTGTTCGTAAGTTGTCCCTTGGAGGAGCATGATGGGGCATGCTGGGTGACATTCGATGTAGCTGTGCTCGATGATCCGTCGTGTGGAGGCACAGTGGTCCCATTTTAGTGCGGGTGCGATGTTGGCCACATACGCCATGCCCCCATAGGCAGAGCAGGCCCTGTCGTGTGCGTCCAGAGGAGGAATAGTTGTAGCAGGTCCGCCTTTAGACATGCCGGGTTGGAGAGACACAACTCCACAGGATGCTGGTAGGGACACCTCCGACAGTAGAAGACGGGTATGACGCAGCTGAACAATGTGATGCGGTAAGTCAGTCGGTAACTTACGTTCAGCAGGGACAGGGGTTCGCATCCCAATATCTGTGTCAGGTTGTGTTTGTACAGCTTGACCTGTCCGGCGTAGTTGGGTAGGTGTGTTGAGAGTGCCATTTTGCAGCGGTGCGTTGTGGTGGCGTGCTCCGGCTGTGTGTGCAGTCTGCAATGTGCACGCTCCGAGGTTGCTGTGAGCTCTGTGTAGTCGTAGGGAGACAGGACTTGTATTCTGTTGGCTTGTGCGGAGGACACGGGCCCTCATCCCACATGCTTCTCAGACTGTTCAAGGTCAGTGATGTGTGACTCCTTCCAGATAACTTGCATGGGGCCGACATGGGGAGTGTTTTCTTTTTTCTTTCCCGTCCGTAGTGTTCTTCGGTGATATGCGCTATCTGCCCTGTGGTCGGTCTCCTCTGCATGCCTGTGTTGGTCTTTTTTGGACAATGGCTGTATTCACCAGCTTCTTTCGTAGGGCTGTGGTTTCGGAGTTGGAATGGAAGGTCATTCAGTGCTGTCTGCTCTCCCTTGTGTGGGCGGCAGGCTGCCTTTCCGCTCTGCGTTGGGCCTTGTGTGTGGATGTTATTCTTGGGCCACCTGTTGTCGGTCACCGGGCTCTTTGGTGTTCCGTTTTGTATGTCTTGTTCATGTGTGCAGGGTGGTATGGGTGTTTCAGTGTGGTACTGGCGTTCCTCTTCCCGAGGGGGCCCTGCTTCTCCTGGTTGGTGTTGCCGCCGCTGTGTGCTTTGCCATGTTTGTTACACTGGGGTGTGTCCTGCTGTTGCGTGACTTCACTGTCATGTGTGCGTCGGTTGTGTGACGTTGGGTGTTGACCGTGAATTGGGCGTTGGGGACATGTCTGTGGCAGGCCTGTCACGTGTCATGTGCGTTCGGGGTGGGGCTGGTGTGTGTGCTGCTTGGTTGTGTCCCTGTGTCTGTGTGCGACGCATGCATGGCGCTGCGGTTGGCCTCTGCGTTGTGCGCATGTGTGGCAGCGTCATCGCCGCTTTGGGGCCGTGACGGGGTCGTTGGTTCCTAGTCCCAGGTGGTGTGTACACATGTGTTACGAGATGTTACAATTTGGCCTGTGTGTCATATGTGGATGCAATGGTGGATGTGTCGTGTACATGCGGGGTGGGGGTTGTCCGCTTTTCCGCCCTTGCACTGTGTGCGCTGTTTGCGTGCACTTGTTGTGTGTGTGCCTACCTGCGTCTTCGCGGTACGTTGCGTCCTTGGTGGTGCATCAGATAGAGCATAGGGAGGGCCTGCAGTGCTGGATTCATGCTCGGGGTGCCGCTTCTTCGATGTCCGTGCTCGGCGTTCGTGTTACCGCTCGGTTTGACGTACGGTGTCTCTTAGCCGTGGGATCCGTTTGTTTGCGGCATCGTAATTTGTACGCCGGGCGGTACGTGTTTCGTCCGGACGGTGTGTGTCAATTGAGCTGCGCCGCTACGTGTACGGGCGCACTTTGATGGCGGACGGTGTCGCTGGCTTGCCGGCGGTGTTTGGCTGACTTTTCGCATCGTAATCGGGCGGGCGTGTGGACTGCTGCGTGCGGACGGTAACTGGTGGTTTTTGCATCCGCCAGCACGGCGGTAGTGCTTCCGCCCGACATCGTAATGGGCCCCAATATTTTTAACAACTATATTTTTGACATCGATATTTTTTCTCTCGATATTTTTGTACTTACCATAATGTAGATAGGATGTCGATATTCTTGACTTCGATATTTTTGCGTCGATATTTCTGTAGGTCGATATTCTGACCTTCGATATCTTGTCAGTGATTCTCAGCCCTGACCTTCCAAGCTCCACTACCCTCACCCCATCTCAGGATCTCTGCAGCCAGCTCCCCAAATACTTCAGAGACCAAATTAGCACCATATACAACAACTATGCTCCCCAACTGGACCTCTCCACCCTTGTCACTCTCTAACCTAACAAGAAGGACACCACATGACCTGCTAGCCCACCATCACCTTGACGCAAACCCCCTTCACCATCGCTCCATCACTCAGGAGCCCCATCGGATCCTTGCCCAGGCTTTACCAAATGAATGGAACCCATCAGCACTGCACTCACTCTGATACTCAACCGCTCCCTCACAGCTCCCTCACCACTGACACCTTCCCAGATGCCTGGAAACACACCACCATACTACCTTTTCTGAAGAAACTCTCAGTAGATCCGAAGACTCTGGCTAACTACAGACCGATAGGCTTGCTTCCATGCCCTGCTAAAGGGTTGAAACATCTTGGAAACAAATGACTGGCACCTCAATGACAAACACCGCCTTGACCCTTCTCAATTGGGATTCAGACTCAACCACAGCACCAAGACTGTCCTCACTGCTGCCACTGACGACACCGCTGCCACTGACGACATCTGGTTGATAGTGGATAAATGAGACACAGCAGAACTCATCCTGCTCTGCCTATTTGCTGCATTCAATATGTCTCCCACCTGATCCTCATCCAACACCTTCACAAAAGGGGCATACACTGACTGCCTCTTTGATGGTTCAGCTCCTTCCTCACTGTGCATACCCAGTTGGTCAGCCTGGCCCCATACATCTTTGCAACAGCCAAACTGATCTGCAGAGTCCACCAGGGATCCTCAAACAGCCCCACACTGTTCAATGTCTAGATGACACCACTCAGCAGCATCATTCAAGCCCACAGAATCAGCTTCATCTTGTACACCAACAACACCCATCTCATCCTCTCCCTCTCCAATGACACCCCTACCATCTGGACAAAGTTTGCCACCTACAAGTCTGAAGTCTTCAAATGGATGAAGACCAACTGTCTGAAGCTCACCTTCAACAAGACAGAGGTGGTACTCTTGGAAAAGATACCTTGCTCAGGACCACAGCCTGGTGGCCATTCAATCTAGGACAGTCACCCAATCCGTCTAAAGAAGCCCAGAACCGAGGGATAGTGGTGGATAATTAACTCTCAATGACCAGCCAGGTTAACACAATTGCCTTCTCCTGCTTCCCCACCCTCAAGCTACTTAGACATTTTTTAGATGGCTACCGCTCAACCCCGAAGAACCATCACAGTAGCCCTGATCACCAGCAACCTGGGCTATGGGAAAGCACTGTACATCAGCATCACCGCTCATCTCACCAAAAGACTCCAGGTGATCCAAAATGCAGCACCCAGATTTACACTGCACTGGCTCCCAGTTCACAAGCACACATTCTTCAAACTTCTTACACACACATTCAAAGCTTTGAACAATCTAGGCCCTGCTAACCTGAACAACCGCATAATTTTCCCCCACCTGAAACTACTGCTCAGCCCTCCTGCTACTGTCCCACATCTGAAGAGCCAGCGTCGAAGGGTTCACTTTCTCATACAAGCGTGGAACAACCTCCCACTGCACATCAGAGCCACCAGCTCGAATTTCGAAACAAATTGTAAATTGTCTTTTACAATAGGCTTCAACTAGGGCTACGCCTCCTTCTTGATCAACTAGGTTACTCACCCGGGTGATATGTGTAGCATTCAAGTGCACATAACGTAACATAACATAACATAACATAACAGCTGCCTGCATAGGAGTCCAGTATAGGGTGATAAACAAAGATGCACCTAACAAGTGATTGGAGGGATGGCTGTGTCCTGAGAATAGAACTGGACTGTTACTGTGTCGTAATGTACTGTTCATTTATATGTGTCTTCAGTTCTTTCCTAACCTTGAGCAGCGTAATGGGTGGTCCTCATGCATATGGGATATTGTTTAACATCCTGGATGCCTGTATGGTAGGTCCTGTTTCTTGTTGTACGTCTTTATGTCCCTACTCATTGTGTCCTGGCTGAGGGGACACAAGAGCAACTGGAGATGGTGAGCTTTTTAGGCCTGAGAGGCAGGAGTATCACTTGTGATGGCTTTATAGACGAAGGAGCAAGATTTGAAGATGTTATAGGACAGCCAGTATCCGAAAACCTCACCATTATTTCACACAGCGCAACCAACTCTTCCTAAAAGCAAAGCAACCAAGTACTGCACTTAATCACGGATAATCACACTATAGATCACGCCTTTGGCCTAGAGCAGCTGCCTCTCCTCATCTAAAAAGTCTTCTAGCAGGTGTGTTGCATAGGTGCAAGCGGGCCATGTATGATTTTCAGAACATCCCATGAAAGATTTTTACCCATAGGAATTTTCTTAAGTTAGGGGTCAATTCAGAAAGGACTGAAGGAGTGAGTATGCCAGGGAATCTACAAAAGTCACAAGTTCCCATGACCACACTTGATGTGCCTGTTTGAGTTCCCTTTACAGCAATGCAAAAGTATTTTTGCATGCATAATGTAGACAGAGTACATTCAGGCACGTATAAAAGCCGGTTCCTTACAGTCCTCGAAAAATGGCTACATAAACAAGTTTTATTTTTATCTTTTTTCTCTATAAGGAAAATATTTTCCTAATTTTGGGGGCTTTTCTTCCCCATTAGTATTCTCGACATACATTTACTCATGCACATGACCAGCCTGCATCTCTGACCCTGCCCATGGTGGGGATGGCCCAGAAATTGTTTGTGAATAGCCTCAAACATGTTAGTCTCCACGCTTTTGGGAGATTTACTCACATGAAGACGTTTATGGGGGCAAATCTACTTTCTGAGAATAGCACACTTTACACTCTAAAATGAGCCCATTGTACATTTAAATTAAACGTCAATAGCTTTGTGAATTGGACCTTCTTCAAATAAATGTATCTCATGTTGCAGTCCACTCCTCCTAGAACTTGAGTTTAAATACAACGTTCGGTCCTTTCACTTCCCCACCACCATGTTCTCTAGCTCTATCTACTCAAACACATCACAAGCCCGGGGAACAGATTTCTAACAACAGATTACTAAACTAAAGTTCCCAGACAGAACTTTTTTTGAATTGTGAGTTTCTTATTTCATTAATCTTTATTGTATTGATTTTCATCAGAGTAATGCAGTACCTAAAATAATTAAAGCCTGTAACATGAAATGTTTTTCATAACTTCATTTGCTAAGATGCTTGGGAATGAACGAACTGACTTGATACATTACTCTGCTAAATAAAATACTTTCTGGCCTTTTTCCTAACTGTTAGCATCTCCTAAGCAACTCCATCTTCTGCTCTCCCCAGTCCATCTTTGTCCATTAATAAACAAGTAAGAGTTCCCGTGTGTGGTATGCACATATGACGACAAATATTTAAACACATGGGCCATATTTACAAGGGCATTGCGCCACAGCAGCGTCACTTTTAATGATGTTACAATGGCGCAATGTCCTGCTCCATATTTACAAGGGGGCGTTAAGCCACTCAATATGGCTTAACGCCACCTTGTAAATATGCCCCTTACCGCGGCAGTACGCTGCAGCAAAGAGGCAGACAATGGGTGTTGCTGTGGGCGTTCCACCGCAACACCCATTGTTTTTTGACACTGCACCCTATTTGAAAGGGTGGTTTAAATATGGGGCAGCACCAAAAATAAGACCAGGGAAAGCCTGGTCTTAAACAGGTGCAACGAGGAGAAATGATTAATTTCTCCTCGCTTTTTCTGTTTCCACACATAGAAACAGCACATCGCCATTAGTGATTGTTCATGAGCAGGAAGGTGTCTTTTCCTTCACATAAACAATCATTAAAAAATGACGTTTTGCAACTTCTATATGTCTTGCATTCCGGCACAAACATAGAAGTTACAAATCTCCATTATTGATTGTTTTTGTGCAGGAAGGGACTCCTTCCTGCAAATGAACAATCATTCCCTGCAACTCATGCACCCTTGCACTATGGTGCAAGGGTGCCTGTGTTGGTGCTAGGCAGCTACGTTTAGCGTCAGTGCTAGGGGAAATGCAGGGGTGTGCCACATTCTTGTAAATACGGTGCATCCCTGCGTTTTGAAACTGTCAGATCGCAGCATTAGCAAGTTTGGCTTAACACTGCGCTCCGTCAGTTTCCTTGTAAATATGCCCCAAATCCTTCGGGTCTCTTCAAATCTAAGTTATATCAGTAAGATATGAACTACAGCAACTAATACATGGGTCATAAACTTCATATTCAAATTATTTGCATTTTAGGTATTGCGCACCCTCTTTTTCAAATGAATTTAAATCATGTCTAAATGCATTAAAATCATGCATTTAGTAGGAAATATATCAAAGCTCCTCGTACTATTTTACAGGTTAGTGTTCTCAAAAGCAATGACTTTCCTTTTGCTTAAATGCTGGATATGTTATTTGCAAGGAACCACATTTCTAATGTTATTCATGTACCATGGCACATTACAGCCCATCCTAAAAATTAAAATAGCTTCAGCAGAGATGGGCGTATTCTATTTATCTAAACCATACCTTAGACTTCATTGGCAACCAGTTTGTGTGAAGTCAGTTACAACTATTTCACTAAGACAAACCTTGTTGTAAACTCTGTGACTTTAACTAAAATGTACAACACCAAGGGTGAAGGCAAGCAAAGTGAGGCAAAATTGTTCTTGTCTGTTTAATATTGAGTAGAAACAATGTTACATTTTATTTGTTAGACCTGTCAAACTTAGGGTGGTCTTCACCCAAACCTTCTGCCTTCTTCACTCCTGTTTTGCTGAATTCATTTTTGGTTGGCCTTAGGACTCTGTGCACTTTACCACTGCCAACCAGTGCTACAGTGTTGTGCTCACTCCCTAAAACATGGTAAAATTGGCTTACACCTGATTGACATATTTAATTTACCTTTAAGTCCCTGTTAAAGTGGCATATCATATACCCATGTCCTGTAAATTAAATGTTACTAATTGATTTGCAGCACTTATGGTGCAACCCACTTAAGTACCACCTTAAAACATGGATCTGGCCTGCCATTGCACCCTGAATGCAGTTTTAAACTGCCAATTCGCCTTGTCAATCTAACCGCCTTGCCAAGCTTAATACTCACTTTTCAGTACACATGTCACATTTAGGTAGCCCATAGGGCAGGGCACATTGTAATTAAAAGGTTAAAAGTGTATTTTTGAGTTTTACATGTCTTGGTAGTGAAAAACACCCAGGTTCGTTTTTCACTACTGTGAGGCCCACCTGCCCCATAGGAAAACATTGGGTTACCTTATTACAGGTTATAAGGGATATCCTTTATTTGGGAGCAGGTTGAAATGCCATGTTTGTTGTCTAAGCAATGTATTTTAAAAACCTCTTTAATGGTAAAGTCATTTTTTAAAGTCACAATTCAGAAAATGCAACTTTTAGAAAATTGCCATTTTTTCGTTCTTACCATTTGGGGCCTGCAGTCTGTTTCCTGGGTCGCGTGAGTAGGTGTAGTTGGCAGTTGGCCTCTGTGCATTCCTCACAGACAGTCACACAACATGGGAAATGGGTGTTGGCAGGGACATCCTGGCAGGATAAGAGAGGCAGAGCTGGGTACAGCCCCATTTGCACTTCAAAGACTGCCTCAGCACACACACAAGGAACATCACACAAGCCTTCTGTGCCCCAGACACTTTGGGACCAGAGATGGGAGTTTGGAAATTCCATACACTTCTGTAGGGTGAAAACTCCAGAAGTTTCTTCTACTTCAAAGCTGGCGCCAGGTAAAAAATTAGAAGCCTCAGACCTACTCTTCAGTTCACTTCTGGGCCTGTGAAGGACTCTCAGAGGACTGCCCTTCTGCCTATGGCCTGCTGTTTACTTTTGAAGACTGCACTGTTGCACCAAGAGGTCTGCCCTGCTGCCTGAATCCTGCCCTGTGCCCACAGAGGACTGCCTTGCTTCTTGAGACCTACTTTTTGGCCTGAACTCAGGACTACCAGAGTGGCTCAGAGGACTAGTTGGCGGGCCTGCTAATCAGAACTTCAGGACAGAAAAGACTCCAACCATCTTCAACCTGCATCTGGGCCCAGCCTGAGTGAGTCATGACCCCCAAGTGGTGCCCCTCCAGTCTGGGAGCCTTGGAAGTGGTGCAAAAGGTACCAGATAGCTCAAATCCAAAACTTAGGACTTTTCAGCCAAAAACTACCCTGAGAACCGAGAGAAGACAGGGATTTACCTGCTCTCCGATCTGCCCAAGAGGCATTGCCGGTCCGCCTGACTTCACAGTAGCTCCCGCTACATTCTTCTCTGAAGCAGCAAATCCTATTCAGCGGCTCTTTGCAGAAGGGATATCCGGTCTCGTGGAGCCCTCGTCAGCTACAGCCTGCAGCTTCGTCCAGGTAGATATATTTGACTTCTATAAAAAGTCCTCCTGTAAAAATGTCACTGTGACTTTGTCCAGTGCCTCCCCAATGACGACCCTTCTTTGGACACCATCTGCAGCCTTGCACCACTGAACTTCACCTTGTCAGAACATTTTTCTTCAAACTTCTCTAAGTTCGAAGGTAAGCGATGACCAGGTCCAATCCACTTTTTTATCTGACTCGCATCAGCCATATCTTTCTATATTGATCCGGTTTCACAGGACTAGATGTCCGCTGTTGGTGGTGCTTTGATCTTTTAGGTGCTAGTTTTTACCTTATATTTTCAAAATTCATAACTCCAGTTCTACTGAGTGGATGTTTGTCGTTTTGGTTTCAAATAATTTATTGAAATGTACTCTATGTTTCTTAATTGGTGTGGAATTTTTCTTGTGTTGTGTTTTCACTTTATCACTCTTTGTGTGCTACATAAATACTTTAGGAACTATCAACAATGTCTCAACCGGTTTCAATCAAAAAGACAAATAAACATGTATGTACACGACATTACAAGAAGGAACGAGGGAGACTCGTGGTAAATTTTTCAATATTCCATATATTTTTGTACTTATTTTTATTTACCTTGTCACCTTGCGCCTTTCGCTGTCCTCTCACTTGTCACTTGCGCCGTCACTTTTTATATGTCACGAGCACAACGTGCACTAAGTCCTTTTGGGTTGCCTCTGCAATTTATGCACACAGTGCTGATATAACTGTCTTGTATAAATTGTTATTTCAAATACATGATGCCATGAGCACTTTTGAAAAATTTACCATGAGTCTCCCTTGTTCCTTCTTGTAATGTCGTGTACATACATGTTTATTTGTCTTTTTGATTGAAACCGGTTGAGACATTGTTGATAGTTCCTGCTTACTTACCCAGATCTCAACCTGGTCTATGTGTTTTACTCCTGTCGCTATTTACTGCATAAATACTTTACACATTGCTTCTGAGTTAAGCATGATCGCTTTTGTGCCAGGCTACTAGAGGGTTAAGCACAGCTTAATTTAGTTAATTTTGTAGTTCACCCTGACAGGTATTGTGGATTTGCTTGAGTGGGGTTACCAACTCAACCTGCAACCCAATTTCTCACAGTTAGTGTGTACACTGGTTGGTTGGTTCAGGGTTTGTTTGACTGAAATGTTCCTGAAATGTGATGTCTTTGACTATGAGTAACAGCAATTCATTACATTTTGAATTCAGTCTGTAGTCGCTTTAGTCACTTGATGTAACAGTTGAGAAGCTTCGGGTAAGTTTGGGAAGCTTTTCTGTCTCCTGCACACTGGTCTTCGCTTTGAAAATAGCAAACAAAGTTGATGTTTCAGATTGGGACAGGGCGTTGTAGCTGAATTGCAATTGAATACATCGGGGCTTGCTTCGAGAGGGTCATAAGAGGTTGCAGAGGCCATGGACCAAGGCAGGAAAGAATCATTGCAGGATGGTCATGAGCAGGAAGTGAGACTTGAATTAATAGAGATAAGGATAGACCATAATAGAAGAAACAGCAGGAGAAGGGGGGACAACAAAAGTGCGGGAAAATTAAAGATAGTTAATATTGTTAGAAATGCCCAGGGCTCCCAAAAAAAACTCCTCAGTGCTTGCTATTAGAAGATAAGGGATTGCTTCACAAAGACTGCTTACCATCCTTCTGCCATCCTTCTGCCATCCCAGTTCCTCTGTGCCTTCCAGTCTCATTGCAGAAATTGTCCTTCCTATTCCTCCCCTCCATTGAACCATGATGATCTACTGCTGCATCTTGCCCATGAGCGGGGCAATCTTCAGTCTTGAGGTAAATTTGTTATCAGCCCTATAAGTAAGTCATGGACTTGGTTCATGTGAGTAATAGTTTGCACGATCATGGTTAGTCCAGAGCACATTTCGAGTTCCAATTTGTTCGTTTATTGATAGTTTAAAACATTAATTTCATCATCAAAATTTTTGGGAAATTTAAGAACACAGAATAAAAGTTTACAAGATTAAGACAAACATAAAGACAAGCATGAAAACAAGAATAAATAACAGTAAAAAGTATTTGTACTAGATTCATCAAATAGGCATCAAAACAGTTTCAGTATGAGGCTCACTCTTGCACAGTAGATGATATTTTGTGCCACAAAGTCCACGCTATATACAAAAACTTCAAAACAGCCACCAGCACACTTTTGAATATTCTATAGGCTTCTCCTAGCTCTACTAAGCTGAGGGATCTACATAGGGAGACTATCCATCTGCTTCTAGGTTTAAGGTAAAGTGAAAAGAAAATCAACAGGTGTTCATCAGTGTGCTTTATATTTTTACAATAAAAACAATAGCCAGACCCCTGGTACATGTTCCCCCATTGGGCAGTGAAAGCTGAATTGAAGGTACACCGATCATGCAAGTGCCAGTCATATGAGATCCAGGAACCTCTCAGCCTTGCTTACGGATTTGTGGAGTAGAAAAGCATATGTAAAGCTACCTATGTGGATTGGGTGCTCTCTGTGTCTGATTGATAGCTTTAACCTTGACCAATTTTTTTACTTTGACTCCGTCTCCTGGGCAAATAGAACGAGGCTTTTTCCAGAATTATTCCTAACCCAACTCGATCCAGGCAATTTTGATGAATCCCAACCATCTTCTTTGGTCCGCCAATTTAGAGTTCAAGATATCCTGCAAATCCTCCCTAAAGTGGGACAGTTCATGAGTGCCCCAGATATGGATCCAGTACAACAAAGGTCTTTGCGTCGCCAACATTGCTATTTTATGGATGACAAGGTCCAGACGCAGTGGAATAAGTGGCACCCCCTCCCCAAGATCAAAAGGGGTCTGAGAAAGTGTGAGAAATCAGGACCTGTTTGCAGTGTCCTCCCACTTTTGCCCCCATTTGGACTGCTAGGTGCTGGTTTTCTGACTCTGATTGCGCCTGGGCTCTGCTAACCAGACCCTGGGCCTCTGCTTTGCTTAAAAGTACATGATTAGGTATAATTATAATTGGCAGTGACAGACCCCTGTAAGTCCCTAGTATAAAATAAGGCAAGGGGGATTCAAACTACCTATAAGTCCCTTGTATATATTAAGGCAGGGAGGTTCGAAGGACCAGTAGATTTCTTGCAATAAAGTGTGCGCTGCTGAGTTGCCTGCTGTCATTTTAAAAGCCAGCCCTGCCTTGCAGTCTGCTTTTAAATTGCAATTATATGCAAGTTCGACTTTGGAATTAAAGGTACTTCCAAAGTAATAATCTACCTTATTTTTACATATGTCACCCCTATGGTCTCCCATTGATGCTCCAGGGGTAGGGTGCCTTGTAACTCTAAGCAGGGAGATTCTAAAAGATGTTTCATAAGCCATGGAGAGGAAAAACTGCATCTTTCGTTTTCCCCCATAGTAGCAAATAGCTCTCTAGGCTAACATTGTAATATTTTTTTTAAGTATAGATATTGATAGGAAGGAGCACAAAATGTCATTCAAGGACCTAAAATGATAGCTATGATAAAACCAACAACTTGCCACTATTAGATTTAAAATAACTATCACAGAAAATAATCGGACGCGGGGTGCGCGACGCGGACCCCCTTCTCACCTCCTGTATTGGATGCGCTGCCAAGTAGTGATATTGCGGCGTAAACAGCCCAAGATCATTGCCCCCTGGATTGTACTTCCAGGGGGGCGAACGAACTGCAAGAGCCCTACCGCCTGCATTTGGTGGCATCGCCTGATGAGGGCTTCCTCTGGGACCTTCCCCGCTCCGCAGGTCAAGGAAAAAGGAAAAAAACAATAAAAGAAGAACAGTGTTCCCCCTGCAGTGTCGCGGCTTGCTCCGTGTAGAAGCCGGCGAGGGCATGTATCGGAAGGACTGAACGTTGAGGGTAGGACCAAGCGCAGAGGCCCAGAAGTTAAGGGAAGCCACCCGCCATACCTACTTCACAAAAAGCAGGGTTCCCCTAGACATTCCTAAACTAAAGGACGAATCCGAATTAAGTATCGAACCCAGTGATACCACACCACTGCTCCAGTAAGTCCAACCATCCCCCATGGTCACAGACCAGCAGCGCAGCTAGCGATTAGCAAACGGCTGGGAAGCGCAGGCAGCAACACCAGCATAATAATTTCCATCTTGTGTCAGGGATACGGTTTTAGACAAAAGCGGCCGGTCTACCGCAATTCTGAGGCCTGTAATAAACAACTCATACTGCAGCGTGGCTCAATTATAGCATGCCAGCCTGTTTCCACATAAGATAGCAGTAGTGTATGTGCACAGACCTACAAGCATGGCAAGATGGGAAGAACGGACGACAAACAGTCGAAAATCCCCTTCAAAGAGCGGAAAACTACCCGAACGCAATAAGAAGACCAAACGGATGCTGAGGCTCCTGTCAACAGCCAAGACGAGGATTGGAGGTCGTTGCTACTTAATATGAAAAACAGCCTCACGTCTATTGAATCCAAAATGGACGCCATGTCTTCCCGATGGACACCATAGTCCACAAGTTTGAAAAACACGGTCATAGAATCACAGAGACTGAAAACAGAATCTCCGAACTGGAAGATGGTGCAACGAGCAGTAAAGAACAAATCTCCCAAATGGATCGCCTGCTGAAAGTTATCACTGCCAAGAATGAAGATTTGGAGGCACGATCTGGGCAGAATAACGTACACATACTAGGATTATCGGAAACAATGAATACAGGCCGCATGGAGGATTTCATCGAGCGCTTGCTCTGCGAGGTGTTTGGAGCTGCGGCTTTCTCCCAGCACCTGGTGATCGAAAGGGCTCAGAGATCGCTAGGAGCACGGCCTCCCCCTGGAGCACAGCTGCGACCTGTCATTGTCAGATTTTTTAACTATTGAGATAGAGACACGGTGCTACGTCTAGCACGGGGAAAAAAAGACAATTGAATACGAAAATACCACCCTCTCGTTTTTCCAGGATTTTACATTAACCATCCAAGAAGCAAGAAGGAAGTTTATCCCGGTTAAAAGAAAGCTTCAAAATGCTCAAATTGACTACGCCATGTTGTACCCGGCGCAGCTCCGCGTCACCCACCAGGGGAGACAATACTTTTTCCAGAATCCACAACAAGCGGAGGATTTCCTGAAATGAAACCAACGCGCGGCATCCAAGGCTAACTTTAATAGGTCCAGATCCTGATCCACCTCGCCGTTGTCAAAATTGGATTGATCGCCACACAGACAGCATTCCAGCAGTTGGGCACAATGAACCAAGGTAGAGAAGCATCAGCAGCAGCGCCATCATTTGAAAAATTACTCTTAATAACTTATGGAGACTCTGTGGGGCGGGGAGTATTCGGGGACAAGGTCCAGAAGGTACTGATAAGTTCATAATTTTTTAAGGTTCCAGAGGTGCCCATCTCCAATTCTAGAGTTTGTATCCCCTGGTTTAATGGCGAAATATAATCATTGGGCCGGGCGCCCCATAACCCCCACCCCTCTCCTGCACCCGTCCCTTCAGTGCCACTCCCCCAGTTGTGGGGCCAAAATGGGGAGGTGGGACGACGTGGGCTCCCTAGCAGCACCCTCATGGGAGAACCCCCTATGTGCTCTTTCTTTTTTATGCAACAAGTTGTTAGGGATGTTTACAAATAAGACCTGTGATTTGCTGCAAATACATTCTAAGTTAAATGAAGGGAGGGAATGCATACCTGACAAGTTGGGGATGTCAGCGTGGGAGGGGATGGAAGAGACGTCAATAACAGTATCATGTTTTTTTCGATCAAGGTGCTAGGTTGTTGCAGGGTCACAACTTGGAACGTGGTCATAAAATAGGCAGTCTTAAATTCATTAATACTACCAGATAATGGCAAGCCCAAGGTCACTGACTAAACTTCATTGCTTGTCCTGGAATGTCCGTGGGTTAAATAACCCACGCAAAAGACGACAGATCCTGGGATATTTAGAAAGGCACCAAGTTCAAATCGCTCTGTTACAGGAGACTCATTTAGACCCTACCACCATCCCAAATTTTGCTACCCGCTGGTCGCTGCAGCAATGCTTCTCGTCTTACTCCACGTATGCCAGGGGGGTAGCTATCCTTATTAAAAAGAATATGCCATTTGTGTTGGGAGGTACTCTCCTTGATCCCCAAGGCTACTACTGCATTATGTGGGGCCGTATGTGGTCCCATGGGGTCACCATTACCAATTGTTACGGCCCCAATATAGATGACCCATATTTCTTAGCCACTCTATGGGGTAAAATACTTTCAGTGGGGTCGACATTCATCATCTGGGGAGGGGATTTTAACACTGTAGTATCACCATCATTAGATAGTTCACATCCATCACCACAGCACTACACAGCTGCACAGGGGCAATTGGCAGGGATTATTGCAGATAATCATCTTCTAGATGCTTGGAGGCATCAGCACCCGTCCATTAAAGAAGGTACGCACTACTCAGCGGTACACTCGACCTGGTCCAGGCTCGATCATTGGATACTCTCAAAGGAAATGGGACATTGGGTTGACCTTACTGAACACCTTGCAAGGACATAGTCTGATCTTTCCCCAGTTAAAAATGGTGCTGTCCATTCCGGGATGTGAGTCACCCTATACTAAATGGCAACTGAACTCAACGGCCTTATTAGATGCTGTATTTAAAGCTGAGATTGGACAGGAAATACAGGACTTCTTTGAACGCAACATGGATTCTGTGCCCAAAGTCACCACGGTATGGGAAGCGTTCAAAGTCACTATAAGGGGGTCGTGCATTGCTAAAGGAGGGGGGTATATTAAGAGATATTCACACGTAGCTTAGTAAACTTGACACTGAGATAAAATCCTTAGAACAAGAAATGTGTAAGCCTACTGTATAGAGAATCACCACGGTCACCCTACGTGACAAATTAACAGTGTATAACGACAAAGCGGAGCGAGAATGCAAGTTCAGAAATAAATATCACAAAGCACGTTGCTATGGGGAGGGAGACCAGCCAGAGAAAGCCATAGCAGACTATATTCAGCAACCCAGGTTCTCCAATTATGTTACCGAAATTGACGACTCCGAGGGAGCAGTTCACAGAAATACCACAAACCTCTTACGCACTTTCACGAAATATTATGCAGCCCTTTACACTTCACATAGGGAACAACTCCTAAATCTCCCACCATATTTCGAAGATACTGCTCTGGCCTGGCTGGGAAACTCCCAAAGAGAGTTCCTTGCTGCGGACCTGGAGGACGATGAAATCACGGCTGCCATTATGCAGATGAAGTCTGGTCGAGCTCCGGGGTCCGACGGGCTCCCAGTGGAGTACTATAAAACCTACATAACACAACTAGCCCCAATATTTAAAAAAGTATTTGATGAGGCAAGCAAAGATGATATACTCCCACTAACTATGAGAGAGGCCATGATAACCTCTTTGCTCAAGCCTGGCAAACCAGCCGAACGCTGCGAGTCTTACCACCCGTTCTCGTTGATTAATTGCGACACCAAAATCCTTGCCAAGACCCTCTCAAACAGGTTACATTTATTGATGAATAGACTTCTATTACCCGACCAGTCCGGGTTCATACCTGGACGAGCGACATCTCACAATCTTTGGACATTATTTACAGTCCTGCAAGACATTGATCCAGACAAAGCCGCAGTGGCGGTGTTTCTCGATGCCACCAAGGCGTTCGACTCTGTCGAATGAGATTATCTAATTGGAACCCTGCAATATATGGGGATGCCCCCAGGTTTCCTTAAATGGATAGAAATCTTAGATTGTCAACCTTTTGCCACTGTCCTCCTCAATGGCACTCGCTCCTCTCCATTTGCAATCACAGGGGGGACACGGCAAGGCTGCCCATTATCCCTGATACTATTTGCCCTAGCTATAGAGCTACTCGCGGCAAAACTGAGACAACATCATAAAGAGAGGGCACTAGCGTACCCCACCAGACACCTCCTAATATATCTTTATGCATATGATATAACTCTCTAACTGAAAGACCCGCTGGAGAACCTAAATCCACTCCTAAGTGAAATAACCAAATTTGGGGAATGCTCAGGCATACACATTAATTGGAGTAAATCAACCATATTCCCCCTCACCGACAAGGTTATACCCCATACACTAGATTACCCTCTAGAGTGGTGCAATGAGGAGGTTAAATACTTAGGGATCAAGATCACCAGGGACAAAAGCGAATTGATGGGTACCAATTATGGTAGGACCCTAGAAACCCTTACAAACTCCATCACTCGCTGGATAGCAATGCCGATGTCCATGGCCGGGCGGATCTCGCTAGTAAAAGTGGTAGTATTGCCCAAAATGCTCTACCTATTTACCAATATCCCATATACTCGAGGGAAACCATATTTCAGAGCTTTGAGAATGCAAATGATCCGGCTAGTATGGGGAGGCAGACAAGCAAGACTCAAGTGGGAAATATTGACTCTCCCCTTTTCACAAGGGGAGGTTCGACGTACCTGATCTTGAACTCTATTATTATTGCGCTCAAGCACACTATGCAATGTACTGGTTCCACCCACCCCCTTTTATGCCACACTTACCAGTCAAAATGGGTTACACAGATCCTACTCTCTTGACGGGTCTCTTCTCCATGCACCTCAAAAAGCAGGATGCTAATCCCACTACAGTCGCGTGTACTAACTCCGCTTGGAGAAAAATAGCCACCAGGCTGGACATACAGATGCTATACTCTCCTCGCCTGCCCATAGTACATCACCCAGACTTACAGGTCACCTATGAAAGACAATGTAGACAAATGCTAGAAAAACTCCAAATAATGACATGGGGAGATCTATAATTAGAAGGGCGATTCCTGACGAGGGAACAGTTCTTCCGCGATAGCACACCCAAAGCAATGGAATTATTCATGTTTGTCAGACTCAGAGTGTCCAGGCCGCCACACCAGAAGTTCTGCATGAACCGCCAGCTCTCCCACCACTACATGAGATACTGCAAACTGAACCACCCCAACAAGTCACAGAAAATAAGTTACTCAGCTGTCTTTTCTGTAAGCCACAATCCAGACTTCCAGCTGCCCTCTTCTGATTGGCTAGCCTCTGACAGGCTGAGCTAAGCTGTCTTAATGAGCTGTGATGTAGCCTGCTAGAGAGACAATCTATTTCCTGTGGGAGTAGAACTGCAGTTGCAGAGGCTACAGGCAGGACAGGGGTGGAGTGGCCAAACTGGTCTTTATAGGGAGAATGACACTTTGGAACAGCACAGGCTTACCCCCACATACTGCAACCCCAGCCACACAGGAGCCCCTGTAATTAGATTAGGGAAGGGGGCGAAAGCCACGCTAATGGGATGGCTTAGCCTGATCTACCCTCCAAGGAGAGAGTTTCTCCATGTTGGATTTTGGAAGAATGGTGATTTCTGGGACGCTGGGCAATGACCAGGGATTTAAATTTGACTCGGTCCGCCACGGGTAGCCAATGGAGAGCGCGAAGATGTTCACGCACACTGCTCCTCTTCGCAATTCCCAGAAGCAGCCTAGCGGCCGCATTTTGGATAACCTGGAGTCTATTCAGAGAGTAACCGGGGATGCCGATGTACAGCGCATTAGCGTAATCCAATCGAGAGAGGATCAAGGCACGGATAACCGTCTCTTTGGCAGACCTGGGAAGGAGAGGCAAAAAGCTCCTGAGTGTTTTGAGAAGGCCAAAACAACTACCTGAGAGCTTTTTCACCTGAGCAGAAAAGGAGAGGTTACCCTCAAACCATACTCCAAGGTTTTTAGCGGATTGCCCATTGGAGGTTGGTAGCGGAAACCCAGGAGGCCAGATCGAGTCTCGAAAGCCAGGGGGAAATTCCCATACAGAAGAATCTCTGACTTGTCTTCGTTGCATTTGAGTTGGGCCGCCGCAAGCCACTCAAAACCGAAGACAAGCAGTGCGGTACAAAAGATATGGAGTCCTCATCCTTTCCCCACGTGAAGAGAAGCTGAGTATCGTCAGCATAGGCTATCACCTTAGCCCCCAGGTCCTCGGCTAAGTAGACCAGAGGAGTAACATAGATGTTAAAAGAAGGGGGCTAAGGGAAGACCCCTGTGGAACGCCAGTGGAGACCGGCAGCGGGGAAGAGGCGGCCGGTGGCAACCAAACCTGTTGAGTCCGCCCTTCAAGGAAGGACCTTAACCAATCCCAGGCCGTGCCAGAGACACCAATCTCATGAAGTCGGGCGAGCAGCAGGGAGTGCGGGACCGTATCAAAAGATGCTGACAGGTCGAGCATGACCAATGCTGCTCACCCACCAGCATCTAAACAGTCACGGATGGCTTCAGAAACCTCCACCAACGCAGTCTCAGTACTGTAGAAAGAGCGAAACCCAGATTGCGCAGGATGCAAAATATCGAACTCTTCCACAAACTCCGTCAGTTGCCTGGTCACCACCTTCTCGCAGACTTTGGCTAAACTGGGAAAAAGGGAAATAGGGCGATAGTTCCCCGGGATCAGGGGGTCAAGAGTAGGCTTCTTTAAAAGGGGAAGGATTTTTGCCTGTTTCCAATCCTTCGGTACCCGAGCCTCATGAAGGGAGGCATTTATGATTGAATTAACTTCGGGGTTAATAGTCTCCGCGACTGCAGCAAACAATCTCGCTGCACAGGGGTGACCCCGATTTCAGAGCCTTCAGGATTTTAAGAGAACTAGACAGATCCACAGAAGAAAAGGCTCGTAGGAGTAAGGGTAGCCCCAGGTGAGGTCACAACCAAACCTGCAGCCATAGTGTCCCTGGAATGGGAGGGTACCCTTAGCTGGTATAAGGTGGTAGTCAGTGCACACCTCTCCTTATTGTCTCCTGGGCAATGACCTCCCAGAGGTTCGTATGATCCCAAGTAGGGTGGTCACTCATGGTGCTATTCCACCTAAAGTTCCTAGGGAGCCAGTTAGGAAACTGAGGTCCGAAAAGAAAGGGAAAAAGAAGAGGTAAGGGAAACCACCCTTAAAGAGTGTTACTGTGAGCCAAGTGTCTTCTGTGCCAGTAAGGGAGAAGCCTAAAGTTGTCACCTGACCACAAGAAAATCCTGAGCAGTCAGACAGCTGTCAAACAGCAGGGTGCTGCCCCTGCACTGACAGAAGGGAGAGTGAAAGGAGGGTGTCTGCCACACTCTAAATAGCAAAAGGGGTTCCAGGAACCCACAGTTCCTGTCAATGGAGAGCTTGGGGTGTGGTTCTGGATTCTGACAGCTGTCAGTAGCCTCTGCAGGGTGCTGGCCTTTATGGCAGAACTGTCCTTGGCATGGGACGCAGACCCCATGGCCAAAAGTAAGTTTGGCCCCCTGACCTTATTGGTATTGGCACAGTTGCTCAAGTGTTGGGTGACCTCCTTGTGTAAGCTAGGTGTCACCTTAACAAAGTTAGGGATAGAGGAGGTGGGCACCTCACTACCCAAACTAAAAAGGGAGGGTGAAAATGAAACAGATGTGATGAGGTTTCAGTTTAAAATGGGTCCTGTTACTGTAGAGATGGGTGAGCTTCCCAGAGAAAGTGACCTTGGCGGGAGTATGTAAGGCATAGTAGACCCTGCAATTGTACAGCCTGATTTCTGCACTTTCTTCTTCGCTTTGTTACTCGAATATGAATTTACCTTGAAAAAACAAAAGAAAAGAGCCGTTTGGCAAAACAGGTGGTTTGAATAAACTCTTTGGCCAGGAATATAGCTTACAGAAATGGGTCTGAGGACTGTCTCAAGGTACAATCAATCCAAGTGGTTTTTATACAGTTTTGGGTGCCATAAAAGTACATCCAGCGATCCTTGTTTGGTAAAAGAATGCAGGCCTTGTCTGTGGAGTCGCAAATAAAAGGTCCCTGATAACAAATGTGGTGGGCCTCGACCTTGCGTGGACACAATGTGGGCCAGTGGGTAATGTGTCCAGACGTCCGGCATGAGGGGCACATGTATACTGCGTGTGCTGATTCCTGATTGACTGCGTGTTCCTAACTCCATGTGGCATCCGACTATATGGTGTTTTTGGAATGCGCGCACCCCTCTGGCCATGTGTGCTTTTTTGGGATGAATATCCCTGGACCATTGTGGTGTCGCTGAACTTATCTGGGGGAGGGATCTGAGTTTCCGGTTCGCGTGTTTGTCTGCTGTCTACGTGCCACCCCACCTGTGACCTGTCAATCAGTTACCGCGGGCCTAGGTTGCAGAGCCTGCCTAATCTCTGGTTACATACAGACTTCTGCAGTGCATTAACGAGTAGAGGTTTCATAATGTACTGTAGTGCATTTCCCAATGAGTAACAACTTTTAAAATGTATTTTTCATGTGAGCTGCACGTTATTTTATATGTACCTACTTTACGGTGAAAGACCAAAAAAACATACATAATATTTTATTTTTTAGCCACACCTTTGACCACACCCCCATTCTCACTGACCCCCTCCTCCCCCCACAGCATGCAGAATCACATTTACCATACTTTTTTTTAAGGCACTTCGACAGCTTGGTGATGCTGATGCATACAGGGAAGAAATGGCTTTACTAACACAGCGTTCCCTGGCAGTATTTATATTTTATACAGCTCTCCGCAAGCTCAGCACCAGAAGTAGTGGAGGAGACAAAAGTGAACAAGTGGAGGGTGTGGCTTATGCGCCGAGACAAGATGGCGGCGGACCGCTAAGCTCAGTCTCCTCACGGAGCTTTGGAAACGATTTTCGGCCACACTGAGACCATGCCCAGCGCTCTCAAAGCTGGTCTCTTTCAGCGCATTGTTGTGGCATACTCATGAGCTAGCAGGAGACTCTTTAAACCTGTTTTTCATCTAAATTAGCAGCGACAATGTTTTTCTTCACACGCAAGCAGACGCCATTTTGTCAGCACGTCGCTTGCATTATTTCTCCTCTGACTCCTTATGCGGCCAACAACGCTTGGGTGAGCTTCATCTCATTTCTCACCTCTATTCATGCATCTTTGGTACAACTATGTCATGGCCCAACCCTAAAACATGGATTTTCTCAGCCTGACTTTCATCGTACCCTTCTATTTTAAGGACCTGTGCTAATGGTGCTTCATTCACTTGGTTTCTTCAAGCCTTTAAGCCTAATGTTTATAATATACATTTCTCTATATATTTCTATATATTATTATTGTGCTTAAGTGGCAAAATGTCATTGTTGGATTAATTACGCTTGCTCCTCAGAATGCATGAATCTGAGGGGACATGAATGCGGTCACACGTGTTATGAGTGGATACTTCAAGAAATCTTTTTCTCTTTGTCTTCCTGCATATTTTACAAGCCAGTAGGACACTCTACGCTTCATAGCATCTTATGTGGTGCATGTATCACTGCACACCTACATTGAACTACTACCTGTTATATGGGCAGGCTCTCTACTATTAAAAAATGTCCTCAGCGTCCGACACGCATCATCAAAATGGCTAGCGAATCCCTCAGCCCTGTCAAAACAACTTCTACTGGCACGAAACCGAAAAGAGCTAAAAATGATCCTCTATCTCCGATCCAGTCATCTCCTAACCTGGTCCTGGATACAATTTTAGACGAACTACATGCACTAAAACCATTCATGAATGCCACCAATGAAAAATTGCAGCAGATTGAAGACCGATGGATCAATATGGAAGGCAAACTGACTGAAATGGAACAACGGGTGGGCCATCTCCAGGACATGGTTATTAAAATACCCTTGCTGGAATAAAAAATTCAAAAGCTTAAACTCCACACTGAGGACCTTGAAAACCGCAACAGAAGGAACAGTCTTCGCCTTTATGGGTTACCTGAGGATATTGAAGGCCCTGAACTTCTCTCCTCCTTAAAGAAATTTTTGCCTGATCTTCTCAATCTTCAATCTTCCGCTCCTCTAAACAGCCAAAGGGCACATCGCCTTGGTCATCTTCAGCCTCAATCTACTAGACCGCGTGGTATTATAATGCTCTTCTTAGAATTCACTGACCTGATGCGTGTATTAAAAAGTGCCAGAGAGAAACGTCGTGTTGTTTGGTCTGGTAATAATATCTTTATCTCACAGGATGTCTCCAATGCAACCAACGCCAGATGCAAGGAATTCCTGGCGCTTCGTCCTCAATTGAGATCTCTGAACATCCGATATGGCATACTACACCCTTGTCTCTGCAAAATTACTCACAAGGGTGTCTCTCGCTCGTTTGAAGATCTGACCAAGCTAAAACTGTTCTTGCAAACCATCACCAAGACACCTATGGAAACTAATGCACAATGTCCTTAATTTGTTAAATTTGCTATCATTACATGACTTCTTGTTTCTCGTTTTTAATTCCTAATTTTATTCTTCAAGTACGGGTTATGTGGCCTGAATCTCTCTATTTTATCTTTGTCTTGTTTTGTCACTGTTGTTATTCTTGTTTCCGGGTGCTGACAAGCCTGGTTTTCATTTCATCCTCTTATTAATTCAGATCTGGCTTTATGTCCTTGATCTGTCTCTTCCTTTCTCTATCTTCTTTACTCTTCTCCCATTCCCTCTCTCTTTATCTCCTTCTCTCTATTCCCTTTTTCCTCTTCTATTTTATCTCTCCTTTCTTTATAATTGTACGATGGTCTGTTTTGTTTCACTTCTTCATATTTTTTGCAATCCTTTTATGTTACCTTATTTTTGACAAATTGTGTCTTTTTATCTCCAATGTTGTTTTTGCAGTGTGTCTTCATTGTTCCTGTATCCTTGTTTTTAAGCAGCAGCATGTTTAATGTTGTATTGTGGAACGCCCGTGGTCTGGGTCATCCTGTTAAGCGTCAAAAGGTACTTTCTCATTTATCAAAACTTAATTGTCAGATTGCTTTTCTACAAGAAACTCATTGTAACGACATTGAATCACTCAAGCTCAAACGTCAATGGGTAGACCAGGTTGTTTTCTCTCCTGCTGTCAACCATAAGGGTGGTGTCGCCATCCTGTGTCATAAATCTCTAAAAATTCAAATGTTATCAACTGATTGTGACATGAGTGGGCGATGGGTAATGCTTAATGTCACTGTTTATAATAAACAGGTTACCTTTTTCAATATTTATGGACCGGTTAAGTCTGATCCGGATTTTTGGCATAATATTAAACTAAAATTGTCTTCCATTACTAATCCTAATATTATTGTTGATGGAAACTTTAATAATTGGCTTGACCCTTTTTCTGACCGCAAATCAAATTGTAAATTCAAACCAGATAAGTCACATAAAGCATTTCAATCTGCTCTTGCCTCTCGTCCACTCTATAATGTATGGAAAACTAGTAAACCTGATAAATATGAGTGTACATTATTTTCAAATGCTCACCATACCATGTCTCGTATTTACTATGTCCTGGTTTCAAAACCTCTTCCCCCTTCTCTCCAAGCCTCTGAAATTGGGTCCATTTTTTTCTGACCATGCCCCTGTTTCGGCATTTTTTGATTTATCCCTTGCTACTTCCAAACATGCCTGATGGAGATTTAACAATTCCCTACTAACTGATCAAACTAACATTTCAGAAGCTACCTCCTTTATAAGATAATTTTTTCAATTTAACAAATATAGTGATACTTCTGTTCACAACAACTGGTATGCCTTTAATGCCTCTTTCAGAGCCTTTACCATTGCCTTCACCGCCAAAAGAAAAAAATCATTGAATTCCCAATACCTCTGTATCCTCAAACATATTAAGACTCTTGAACACCTTTACTTTACGTCCAATTCTCCTACTCATATCTGAGACCTTATCAAAGCGAAATCCGATTTAAATAAACTAGCTACAAATGATGCCTGCAATATCCTACTTAAAATAAAATCCATAAATCATGGGGGTCAAAACAAAGCGGGTAGCATGCTGGCCAATTACCTAAAAGTCAAAACGGAAAGGAAAACCATTGGACCTATTTGTAATACCTTCACTAACAATTTACTATATTCTGACTCAGATATTGTCAATGCCTTCCAGTCCTACTATAACTTATTATATACGGATGATACCCATTCTTCTGAATGGGATAACCATTCTTCTGTATGGGATACCCAGTCATTCTTTGATGATCTTCCTCCCATCCCTCCATTCCGGATGTTATGGCTCTCCTTGAAAAAGATATAACTCTTCAGGAGATTTTGGATGCCATTAAATCTCTAAAAAGAGCTAAAGCCCCTGGTCCTGACGGTTTCTCTATTGAACTTATCTCCTCTTTTTCATCTATTTTTGCACCTCATTTACTTGAGCTTTTCACCTCTTTCCTGTCGAAATCTAAACCTGAAGGATCCTTCTTAGATGCTCTCATTGTAATCATTTCTAAACCTGATAAAGATCACACCTTGGGGCCGATTCCGATCTCGGCCGGTAGTGCTCCGAATCGGATTCGGATTCACCGGATCCGATTCGGAGCCCTGTTTCCCGACCGAATCGTACGCTGGTCCGGCCGAGCGAGTACGATGCAAGCACCCGCGAAATCGCCGACCGACTTCGCACGCAGCTTCAACACGCTCCGACCGACTCGCATGGACACGACTCGCACCGCGCTATGGAGACGTTTCCCGGCCGGGTAAGTACGATGCGCGCCGCGAGCAGTCCGACCGACTTCGCGCCGTCCGGCTCGAAAAGCTGTCGGAGCCGGACTTTGGGGGTCCACGTCGGACCCCCTGTACGCGTAGGCGCGTGAGTCGCACACAGGGGGGACCCATGGGTCCCCCCTACCTGTGCATGTACGCCGCGATGCGCATGGACGCGTACCCACTGTAGGGGGCGCCCTTGTTCGCCTCGCACCCATTGAGTCAATGGGAGCCCGCGTACGCGTTGTACGACAGGCTCCCATTGACTTCAATGGGAGTCCGACCGACTCGAGTCCGATAGCATGCGTGCGCATCGTACTCGTTCGGTCGGACTGCTAGGGTCCGATTCGGTCGGAATTCTCTCCGGGTCCGGCTCGGTCGGAGAGATTTCCGGCCCGAATCGGAATTGGCCCCATAGTGTCAAAATTATTGCCCAATCTCACTAATTAACTATTATTTTAAACTTTTCGCAAAAATTCTAGCTTCTAGATTAGATGATGTTATACCCCTGCTTATTAAACCCAATCAATCTGGCTTCATTAGAGGTAGACTTACTTATGATAATGCTAGGATGTTCTTCAACATTCTTGTATTGGGGAAAAGATATCCTTATCCTCTAACTGCATTGTCCCTCGATGCTGAAAAAGTATTTGACCGTATAAATTGCCAATTCATGTTCAAAACTCTTTATTGTTTTGGTTTTGGCCCCAAATTCATTTCGTTTATTAAGTTATTATATTCAGAACCATGTGCCTGTGTTTCTGTTGATAGTTTTTTATCCCCTTACTTTTAGTCTGCACAGAGGTACCAGACAAGGTTGCCCCCTCTCTCCGCTTTTATTTCTTTTATGTCTCTAACCCTTTCTTGAACGCATTCGCCATAACTCCCTGATGACGGGTTTTCAACACAACTCCTATGAAACTAAATTATCCGCTTATGCAGATGATATTTTGATCTACCTTTCAAAACCTTCAACCTCCCTACCTCCCTTTTTGCAGGAGATTGATTTATACTTTAACCCCTTCCCTGCGCATGACGGAACCACGCCGTCATGAGCCACGGGCGGCGTGTGCTCATGACGGCGTGGTTCCATCATGCTGCGGCCGCTCCGCCCACGCGGCACTGATTCCCCGCCTGTGCGGGCGAATTAGTGAGTGGGCGGGGTCGTGACGGAACCACGCCGTCATGAGCACAGCTCGCCCGTGACTCATGACGGCGTGGTTCCGTCATGAGCATGGCGGCGCCGCGCTCACTTCCCAACCCCCCAGCGCCGCGGCGGAATTACCGCCGCGGCCAAGGGGTTAAAATATCTGGTTATAAATTAAATTTCTCTAAAACTGAGATTTTACCTTTAAACTCTGTGTGTTACCAATTGATGTTTTCTGACAGCAACTTCAAGTGGTGTCCATCTAAAATCAAATACCTAGGTGTCTGGTTTTCACCTACCATCCCTCAAACTCTTGCCCACAATTTTAGTACACTAAAACTTAAGATTCAAAACTCACTCTCTTCTTGGTCTCTTCTCTATTTATCCTGGTGGGGTAAATTGGACACTATCAAAATGATGATTGTACCTCTTATTCTTTTCTTGCTCTCTATGCTACCTTTTGAAATCCCTAATTACTATTTTAACCAAATTAACTCTCTCTGTATTACATTTCTTTGGAATAACATACCTGCCCGTATTGCTTTATCTACATAAATTAAACCAAAAACCGAAGGGGGTGTGCGATTTCCTAATTTTAAATTACATCATACTGCTTTTTTAATTAGACAAATTTATGCACTAAATAGACATTATCAAGACTAACCGGTACCTAGCTGGATCACTTTTGAACGTCCCTTATTACATGAATTCTCTTTTTATGACATTTGTTTTATGTCCAATTGTACCTTTATTTCCAAGTATCCTATCTTAAAATATTCCCAACACTTGCTACATTCATTGTTCATAGATGGCTCTAATTTTTATCAAGCTTTTCTTGCCTCCTCCATCTGGTACAATAAATTCATTGAGTTTCGCCATAAATCATTCTATTTCAAATATTGGAAACAGAAGGATATTTTATATGTTCACCAACTAGTATCTCATAACTCTGTCATACCCTGCATTACATTACAAGAACGTTATGATTTACCTTCCTCCTGCTTATCCCAGTACTCACAATTATCACAGGAACTCCAATCATTTTTACCATCCAAAAATTTTCCTAAAGACTCCATTCCATTCACTCCCTTGACTTCTTTGTATAATATCTCCTCTGACTCTAACCCCAAAGCCTCTTTTATATATGAAATTTTATCTACACCTATATCTGACAGACCAAAATCCTTACTCGAAATAGCCTGGGAACAAGATCTCTCAATATCCCTCTCGACTCAATGATGGAATAAATTATGGCACAAAATCTTTACCACCTCCAGAGCTGCCAACATCACTCAATCCCTATTTATCTTATACAATAGAGTGGTTTGTAAACCCGTCTTTATCCATAAAATGAATCCCTCTTCTTCTCCTCTTTGCTGGTCTTGTCTTTCCTCTGATGGCACACTACTCCATTTAATTTTTTATTGTCCTAATGTTTTTAAATTCTGGAAATCTATTTGGTCTAAATCCTCTAAGATATTTCAATGTTGTATTCCTTTATCAATTCAAAATGTTTTTCTTGGATCCATGTCTGATGATTTTCATGACACCTCCTCGAAGTTGAAATTTTTGACCTTTTTATTGCTCTTGCATTTAAAGTTATTCTAACTTGTTGGAAAGATAATTCTAAACTATGTACATTAACATGGTGGAATCTTATTTGTGATGAACATAGAATTTCTACTGTTTTAATGTCAATGTTATCTCAAAAAATCAAGTCTGATTTATTTTGGTTACCCTATAACTCCCATCTCTACACTAGTCATTATTTTACTACTCCTTTCCTTTCCCTCTCTTCTATTCCTCTCTTTTCCCCTCTTTATTCTTTCATTCTCTATCCTAAAAAGTATAAATATTCTATTATTTGATAGGTACTCTTATCTCTTTTTACTTATTGTATTGCATAAGGTTGCAATTTACAGTCTTTTCCCACCATGATAGTATAATTACTATTATTGAAATATCTTTTAGTTAGGTGCTTTTTATTATGTTATTTCTCTCCCTTATGCTGAATGTAATCTTGGTACTCTCTTATCATACCAATAAAAATTATTTAACTAAAAAAAAAAGTGAACAAGTGCAGAATGACCACCAATAAGGAACCAGCACTATATATAATTTATGAAATACCTTACAATACCATGTTGTTTGACTCCTGATAATCTAGCCTAACACCTCAAATATTGTTTAGGTGCATCTGAAGAAAATGCATTTCCCCTGCCCCCATGAAGTATGCAGCTTAATTACTCTGGATACGTGTGTCGAGCATTTGAGTTGAAACAAAATACACTTTTTCTGACAGAGGAAACACAACTCTGACCTAGTAGGAATGCATGCTTTTGCTGCGCCAATTAATGTGCAGAGGTTGCGAGAAGTGGTTGGAGGCTCTCAGATGGGAAAAAACAAATGTTTACGTGCAAAGATGATGCCAATGTTTCACAGTGAAAAGACCATGCCTTGCCTTTGGTGCAGGTTTTCGAGAAAAGGGCATATGACTAAACTGATATGTAGGGGTGGGCGTAATTTGCGTAGTCGCGTTACGCAAATCTCCGCGAAATTGTTAAAAATCTCTGCGAGCACGTAGAAATTCCGCGAAGACGCGGAATTGCTTGTCCCGCCCGTTCGCGATGTGTTTTTGCGTGCTCGCTGGGAAATATATCGCTAACTTGCCCATGCGGTCGCTAATGGGCGCGGCCATCTTGTTTTTCACTTGTCCCGCTCGCGATGGTTATTTCCTGTTCCGGGTCACGTATTGCATGCTCCCGCCCGCTCGCGATGGTTATTTCCAGTTCCGGGTCGCGTATTGCATGCTTTCGCCCGTTCGCGATAAGTATTTCCTGTTCGGGAACGCGTATTACGTGTTCGCAACGCTTTTTGCGTGCTCGGGGGGGAAATATCGCGCGAACTTGCCCATGCAGTCGCAATGGGCGCGGCCATCTTGTTTTTCACTCTATTGCTATGGTTCTGGGCCTGCTTTTCAATCCTTTGTTTCTGGAAACTTTTTTGGGATCTTTTTTATTTATTATCTATCTCTCTATTTTCCTGATTCTATATTTTGAGTTTTTTTCTACTTTTTGTGTGTTTTTCACTACTTTTTCACTCTTTTTCTATTACCTGCTTTTTCATTTCTTTTACTTACTTTTTTAATTCCTACCTTTTCTTTTCCGCCCCCCGGCCTACCCAGAACCATGGCAAAGGGCCACAGGGCTCGTCGTAGCCAGAGCCGCGACCGCCTTCCTTGCGGAAGGCGGCACCAAAAAGGGGTGCAGGCACGGGCCTTATTTGGTGAGGCGGAGGTGGCCGCACTGGTTTTTTTTGTGCAGCGCCACCTCCCCTTAACCCTGGCAGCAGGCGGCAGGCCTGGGTCCGGGTACGGGCTCCGGGAGCGTCGGCAGCGGTGGGGAAAGTTGCGTCGGGCAGTGTTTCGCTGCTCTGGTGACCGGCGCACCAATAACCAGCTGACGCACCGGTGGTCCGATATTCTGGACCGGGAGCAGGACCTGCTGGACCTGCTAGGAGTGGAGGTCCCGGGGCTTGGTGAGTAGCTATTTAATATTACTACTTTGTGTTCTTCTGCTCTGTGTTATATATTGCGAATATTTTTTTTTCCGACCAGCAAGAATGCTGCTGCTTACATTGCAGGTAAATTACGTTTAAAAATATTCTGTGATTGTTATGACACAGGCGCTCGGCGCTACTAATCTTACTTGTTTGCAACTTTGCGCTCGCTTGGCCTGATGATTATGTAAGAGTTTACTTTAGAGAACTTAAGTTAGGTAATGCTAGAGAGACTCTAGTCCTTCCTTTGTCCTCCTGCCACTAAGAAGGGATAGTGGTGGATTGATAGGTTTAGTTACTTATTAGTTGGTAATTTTTAAGTGGTGTGCGTAACGCATCCTCTGTCACGTCACGTGCTGCTGAGTGCTGCTTACCCCAGTCCTTAGTAGAACCTTTTGTAGTTTGTTTAGTGAGTGTTAATAGGCTTATATCATCACTAGCAGAACATCAGCAGCAACCAACCAACAATTTGGTGTATGCAAAAATGTATGCATGTCTCCTCCATCTATGCATTTTTGAGGACTAAAATAAATGGAAATGCAGACTTACTGAACAATTGGCCCGTCTGGATTGGAATAGGTGGGCTAGGTCAGGTGGTACTTAGGCTTACTAGACGGTCCGTGAATCTCGCAATACTACTAGTCGATCAGATTTGATAGGTCAATTTTATTGCAATTCTTGTTCATAAAAATGTTTTTGGAGCGTATTTTAAAATATTTTATTTGTTTCACACCAAACTTAAATTTTTGTCTCTTTCTTTATGAAATCTTACATGATCAGCACCCAGGGGCAAGAAGACGGGGTCACAGGCGGCGGGACAAGAACATCAAGATGCCTCCCAGGGCCAGGACCGCTCCTCTACCGAGGGCTCTGCTGCTGGCCCCAGTAAGTCCTCCAGTGGTTAATATTAATAATTATATTTCCCTAACTTTTCCTGCACCTTATTTTTCCGAACTATTATTTCGGTTTCCTAATTCTATTTTTACAAATTCTTCTTCGATCTAGACTATCTGTTTCTAAATTCTTGTTATCCCTGCCTCTAACTGCGCCTGCCATGACTCTCTGTACTACTACTATTAGTCTGTCTGTAGCTAAGCTTGCCCAGTTGGCCACTCTTTATTTAAAAGGTTTTAAATAAAACTCAGATTCACCAATAGCTCTAGCCATTGAGTCCAGTCCTTTAGGTTGTCCTCTTCTACTACTTCTAGTCTTCTTAATCTTGAGGCGTTTCGACAATTCCCACCAACAAAATGCCCAACCAGATTTTACTATTTTTGATAGGATAGGACATACTACTACTGTTGTAGGGATTCTGCACATACAGAACTTTGCACAAGAAAATAGGACGTTGGTGATGGGAGGTTGGACCTTCCTCACACCTCAATCAGAAGCCACCACAATCCCCTGACCGACTAGTTATAGTGTCTCATTAGCTCTCCGAACCCCCCCCAAGATACCCAATGAGTAGACAACCCAGAACATAACACTCCCGACCTCTCAGTCACCGAAGCAATGCACACCCTTTCGCTCACTCACTCGTGTAAGTCCACACCAAATACCACCGAGTCTATGTAAGTTCAAAAGGTTTATTTTCAACTGACAAGCTCTGTACGTTGTTCTATAATGCAGCAGCAACAGCAAAATGCATAAGATTAAAACACTAAACATTGTTAAACTTAGTTACACTTACAACCACAAGTCCATAGAAGACAAAAGGCGAAATCATGATAACTAAACAGTGGTGGAAGAACCACCCTCCCTTGGTAGGAATATAGTTTATATAAAATTATAAATGAAGATCTCTGAGCAAATTCTGGGGACCCCTCACCTTAGAAGAACCTAGTACTGGTTACATCATAAGCTCTGCAAAGCTCTGGTTCGTAGAAGGAAATCTTCCGTCTGTTATGAGAAAAATGGTGCTCGTTAGTATAGTGCAAGCATTTCTCAGTCGTGCCAAAAAGTGTAGTATTTTTATGGATAAGCAATATGGACTAACACCAGAACTCCATAACAAAGTGGCTTGTTTTTCGACCTTGTACGCAGCGCTCAGACAGTAGCAGTATGAGCTCATGTGGGCTCAAAGGCGTCTTACACAACAAGCTGCGAGGTAACTTGCGCAAAAATAAAAGACACAAAGCTAAAATGGTTGCATGGCTCGGGGTAACTTAGCAAAGACTAGAATGACCCTAGGGACCATATAACACTACTAGTGTCTACTCTACTACCTGATTTGTACTAGTGATGTATGTTGTATATGTATTATGTATGTATTAACTTTTTTTCAATCTTGCTAGTGAAAAATAGGGGAGGTGTATATGGCATCTGAAAAATGTGTAATGTTTTTCTAGGCGTACTACCGACCACCAGTACCGGGGCCAGCGGCGAAGGTGACGCGACCGCTGAGGGTGCAGGAGGAGATGCGGCAGTTGCAGGAGGAGCTGCAGGGGGTGAGCCAGCAGCAGTGGCGGGCGGTGGTGAGTTATATTCCTAATCCTTACTTATTGACATTACACTAGCTGCAAGGGTGTAATGTATACTGTACTGTTGAGACTTAAGTAAGAAGTTGTTGTGAACGGTTGAAGAAGACACCCTTTACTTAGCATTAGCAATAGCATTAGCGGCGGGGAGGGTACTGTTGAGTAACCAATGGCCTCTTCTATCTGACTTCAACTCGGCTGTGAAAGTTTTATGGAGAAGGCTAAAAGTCAGATCAGATGACCTTAATGGATGGGTTGAACGAAAAGGGAAAGAATGGTGGAAGGAGGAAGGACGGGCGAGATTTAATATTTATGACTGGCAGAGAAGGATACGTGGGATGCATGCATAGGTGTCTGATAGGAATCAGATGCATGGGTGGTGGAATGCCTGAAACTCCCACAAATGTTAGAGGCCGAGGTAGTGGGAGGATAGATACATACCACAAATGTTATGTACTGTGCTTGCTAGTGCTACTGTGCCACTATGTGTAGAATTAATTTGTCTTACTGCTTTGCTAAGAGTATATTTTACAATAGTCTTGTTTTTTCTTCTTGATATAGCTACTCCTTCCAAAGTGAAAGTAGACAGGAAGGAGTTGGCAGCCAAGGCCCGGAGCCGGAAGCTGGAGGCCATACAAAGTGAATACCGGCGGCTGGTGGTTCTGGAGGAGGAGGAGGCGGCAGCAGCTGCAGCCTCCTCCAATGCCCCGGGCCCCAGCCACCCCCCTCCAGTGTTATGGCGCCACCGTCTGGCAGCCGCCTGCCACCGTACTTCATTAAATAGCACTGCTGCCCCCCCGTGGATGCAATTGCCGCGCATTGAAGCGCCGCGTGGCCCGTCTAGAGGAGCGTATTCGTGTCCTGGAGAGGCGAGCCCGCTGATGAACAGACCCTGTTGATTGCCCCTTTTTTATTGCTTATTTTGGTGGGTGGGAATCGGGCATTGGGGTTTTCCCTTTTGGACAATTGGACATTTAATTTGTTGGACTTTTTCGTTCCGGGCAATGGACATTGGTTGGGGTTAGGGAGAGGGGTGGGTCAGGTGTTGTTGTGGGATTTTTTTACATAGTTTATTTTTGTTAGGGGATTAAATTATATATTTATACTTTATATACAATGTTGTTAATGTTTTGTGGGTGGGGTTACTGTTTTACGTCACACTGTTTCCTTGCTGGTGTAGGGCCACAGCCAGTGTTTGATTTAAATAATTGGCTGACTTAGTAGGACACAAACAGATAGATGCGGTACCCCTCACTGAGGGACTTGTCCTACTAGTACTGTCAGTCTCTCCTCCTAGTCTATGCATTCTGCAACTGGACTCAAAGGGGTGTGTGAAATAGAATTAATTAAAAAATGTCCATTATTAATTATGCCTCCCCCAAACTTCTTCTCTTACCTGTGCTTGATGTTTAACTTAGGCACGGCGATGGCTGCATGGTGATGATGGTTTTCTTTCCCAACATGCCATGGTTGTGGTGGTAGTAGTAGTAGACCCTGGCAGTAGCATTTGCAAAAAAAAGATAATGAGACAGTCAGTCGCCTGAGAGAGACTGTGGGAGGAGTAGTAGAACGAAGTACAGTACGGAACTTACTGCCAAACAATAATATGCCAAAATACAATAAAACATAATGGTGGCGGGGATAGCCCAGTACATAAGAGTTACAAACTCTAGCTGTGTCGAGTCACTCGACTAGGCCTACAGTACACTCGACACAAGCGTAACCGTTAGTGCTGTGTAGGAGGATGACAACAAATCCAATCGATGCCGGCAATTAATGCTGATGGATTAGGTTCCTTTGGTAAAAAAATTATCTCGCAAATATACTGCTCATGGGTGGGCAAGCAGAAGAAGATCCTCGCCCTGCCTTGAAATTGAATTAGTGTTGCTTTTGCCACATCCGCCTCAGCAAGCGTGTGATAAATTATTGGTGTACATTTAATTTAGTCATACCTCAATAAGTCACACAGCCCGGGGGAAGAGGGTTAGGGCTTGATGAATGGTTGGGAAGGGGGGTTTGGGGAAAGGTTTGACAAAGAAAAACAGTACGCATGGACAACAACAAAACACAATCTTGGCAGACAACCATATCCATAAATCTGTTAAGGGAGAAAAAGGAAATGCATGCATGATGATGATAACTTGATGGTTAATGATAAGTAGTACTTACTAACTACTACTAGACAATTAGACAGTACAGGGCAGCAGTGTATTATGCAATTTGCCTTGCCTGCCTGCCCTCCGAGAGACCCGAATTACATACAGTTTCTGTTCTGTTGTACCGGCCCGGGCTTAAAGATAGCAAAGAAAATTCAAAAATAGCTGTAGGGATGAATTGAATTATAAGCAGAGAGCAAACATAATAATAACAACAACACACAGTAGTAATGATTGAAGACAAAAAATGAATCAAATTATTTAAAAGATGAAAGTTGATACTGTTACTGTATGTTATCCTGGTCAAAATGGGGAGTTGCATCTCGGCATTCCTCTTGGTCCTCCCTTCCATGGACGCTCCGGCCATCAATCTTGGGTGACGCCACTGCCTGCCTGGCAGATGTAGATTCATTGGTAAGGTAAGTGAGAGTTGTTTTTCCCAGTATAGCACAGGGTAAGGGCCGGCCTGTAATTGTAGATGGAAAAACAAAAGGGATATTGAAAAATCAAGTAGAAAAAAAATGCATAAATTATGGTGGAGTGCAACAAGAACACTTTCAGAGGCGGCATAGATACATCATGTCTACTCTAGTCTGTTTCCAGCATTAACCTCCAACAACAACAGGACGGAGCAGGCCCACGGCACCCGTGACCCATCCTCCATTTAGCGTACATTTTTTGACAGAGGCAGACAAAGCAGATATATAGCAACATAGCATTTTACAAATTAAGTGACTAAATCAACAGACATGTAGGTCTGCAGTGGTTGTTGTTGACTTGTTTACCTTTTATGCCACTCATGAAACGCCCTGAGATATTCCATCAATCATCTCGGATTGTACTGAGTGACTGCGAAGATATTATGTCACTGTGGTCATCATCATGGTGTGTTGTCCAACTCAGTGTGCAGTGTACAGATTGAGTCCCCTTTCCATATTCAAAATGCAATGGATCGGCCTGCAGTAGAAGTAGAAGTAGAAATTTGTTATTAAAAAACAAGAATGGAAACAAACATTGCATTGAGTTACTTTTAGTGTGTAGATTAGATAATAGTACACAATGAATTAACTTCATGCACTACAAACAACAACAACACAAATCACTCAGTCAGCGTCCAATGCATGTCGTCATTCATTACCTGTTCCTTCTCATCTTCAGTTAATGGGCAGTCTCTCTCGGCTCGGAAAGGAGGATAGCTATAGTAGTCATTATCATGTTCCACTTCTTTTGGAGAGACTCAACGAGGCAAGATTTTCTTTTTTCTTCGATTATGCTACATCCAATCATCATCTGGCTTGAGGGCAATAGATTTAGGGTGATTCAGGAGGATGGAGGATGGAGGAGCAGGACTCGGAGGAGTGGACTGAAATGCAGACAGCTGAAACTCATATATGGCAATAAAAGACGAAGACGGTGGTGATGGATTGTTGTGATTTGAAGTTTCCAACCGGAAAGACAGACACACAAATAAAAGTAAATAAGGGAGGACGACAGTAAGAAGTGGAAGCCTAGTTGTCAGGGAAGTATAGCTCGTCCTCAAACTCTGGGGGTTCAACCAGAAGTAGGTAATCAGCATCTAACACGCTACTTCCGTCACCTGAGCCGCTGTCCTCATCTTCCTGCGTTGATTCATGTATTGTGTAATTCGGTGGTATAAATTGCTGATTCATTTTGATCATGGTTAACCTCTCCATGTTTTTGGGTGAGAGACTGGTCCTTTTCACTGTTACAATGGAACCAGCAGCACTGAAAACACGTTCAGAAGAGACACTTGTGACAGGGCAACCCAGATAGTTTATCGCCAGCCTGCTGAGCACTGGCCATTGGCCCCTTTTGCCATACCAATACCGCAATGGGTTTTGATCAATGTAGACTTCTGTTGGGTCATCCAGGTAGGCCTGGACCATCCGGTCAATGTTCAGGGGTGCTACACTTTGTTCGGCTGCTTTTGTCTTTGCATCAGGCAGGTCGCTCCCCACGCTGCTGCACGGCTCTGCCTGCATTGTTTTTGCCTAATCCTGCACTTTTCCCCTGTGCCTAACTTGCTTTCTTACCCGGACTTGTTTTTTTCCCCCTGTGCCTAACTTGCTTTCTTGCCCAGACTTGTTTTTATCCCCCTGTGCCTAACTTGCTTTCTTGCCCAGACTTGTTTTTTTCCCCCTGTGCCTAACTTGCTTTCTTGCCCAGACTTGTTTTTATCCCCCGTGCCTAACTTGCTTTCTTGCCCAGACTTGTTTTTATCCCCCTGTGCCTAACTTGCTTTCTTGCCCAGACTTGTTTTTATTCCTCTGTGCGTGTACTTGTTTTCTTGCCTAAACTTGTTTTTCCTTCCCGTGCCCAGTTCTCCCGCCGCCCCCGCACGTTTTTCTCGCCGCTGCGTCCCTGCGGCCCCGCCCCCCTGCAATCCCATTCGCCGCCCCGCTCCCGCCTCCCAGCTGCTCCTCCCTCCCACATCCCCTCATATGGAGGCCGCGCAGCGGACGCGCGCAGCGGACGTGCGCAGCGGGCATGCATATGGCTAGCCCGTCTGCGCCCGTCCGCGCCTGGACCGCGCCCAGCGCCAGGACCCCTGAACCCCACGAACGCCACGACACCCGACACCGCTACGATGCCAGATCCCTCCACGCACTCAACACCGGACGATCACACACCTGCTTCCTGGCCGCCCCGAAGCGCACCCACGGAGCTTTCACCTGCCGGAACTGCAGCATCACAAGCATCCGCCCCACCATGCCGCCGACCAGGAAAGAACCCAACCACCTCAGATGCATCCTTCGCAACACCCACTCCGCCCGCAAACACGCCGTTGAACTTTGGGACCTACTCGACTCAACCTCCCCAGACGTCGCCTTACTGACGGAGACCTGGCTGAACCCCGCCTCGGCACCCGACATAGCCATAGCCATCCCAGAAGGCTACAAGATCACCCGCAGAGACCGCACAAACGGAGCAGGAGGAGGAATCGCCATCGTCCACAGGAACACTCTCAGAGTCTCGACCAACACCGACGACACCCTCAGCACCGCCGAACACCTGCACTTCCAGATCCACACCGATCCCAACACCACCCTCAGAGGAACCCTCATCTACAGACCCCCCGGACCCTGACCACAGTTCAGCGACTCCATCGCCGACTTCGTCAGCACACATGCCCTCGCCTCCACGGACTACATCCTCCTCGGGGACCTGAACTTCCACCTCGAGAACAACAACGACACCAACTCCACCACCCTAATCGACAACCTAGCCAACCTCGGACTCAGACAACTCGTCACAACACCCACCCACTCCGCTGGTCACACGCTTGACCCCATCTTCTCCGCAAGCCCCCACGTCTCCTTCAACCACACCACCGAACTCCACTGGACCGACCATCGCTGCATCCACTTCACCTTCAAGAAACCCACCACACACCACCGCACCCAACAGATGCCCCGCCGCTGCTGGAGCAAAGTCACCGAAGACCAGCTAACCACCACCCTCGTCCAGAGCCCACCCGCCGACCCCACCGACCCCGACACCGCCGCCCGGAACCTCAGACAGTGGATCAACGACTGCGCCAACACCCTCGCCCCGATCAAGAAACCCTCCAACAGTCACACCAACAAGAAAGCCAGCTGGTTCACTGAAGACCTCCGGGCCTCCAAGCAAACCTGCCGAAAGCTGGAGAAGATCTGGCTCCGTAAACGAACACCGGACAGCCACGCAGCCCACAAGAACGCCACCCGCAGACACCATCACCTCATCAGATCCGCCAAAAGGGCCTCCTTCAAAGACCGCCTAGACAACAACGCGCACAACAGCAAAGAGCTCTTCAACATCGTGAAGGAACTCTCCAACCCCAGCTCCAACACCAACGACGTCCCACCCTCGCAAGACCTGTGCGACTCGCTGGCCACCTTCTTCCACCGCAAGATCACAGACATCCACGACAGCTTCAACGCCACGACTGCCCCGACAACCACTGAGACCTCCGCCCCCACGACCACCATCCGCACCAACCGCCTGCTCTCCTGGACCAACATCAACGACGACGACACCATCAAGATCATGAACACCATCCACTCCGGATCTCAGTCAGACACAAGCCCACACCACATCTTCAACAAAGCCATCACAGCCATCGCACCCCATCTCCAGAAAGTCATCAACACCTCCTTCGAGACAGCAACCTTCCCGGAGAGCTGGAAGCACGCCGAGATCAACGCCTTACTCAAGAAACCCAAGGCGGACCCCAAGGACCTCAAGAACTTCCGGCCCATCTCCCTGCTCCCGTTCCCGGCAAAGGTCATCGAGAAGACCGTCAACAAACAACTGACCCGCTACCTTGAGAAGAACAACATCCTGGACCCTTCCCAGTCCGGGTTCCGCAGCAACCACAGCACCGAGACTGCCCTCATTGTCGCCACCGATTACATCAAGTCCCTGCTGGACAACAGAGAAACGGCGGCCCTCATCTTCCTGGACCTGTCAGCCGCCTTCAACACGGTCTGCCACCACACACTACGAACACGCCTCCACAACGCCGGGATCCAAGAGAAGGCCCTGGACTGGACCACCTCCTTCCTCTCTGGCAGAACACAGAGCGTCCGCCTTCCCCCCTTCCGCTCCGAAGCCACCGAGATCATCTGCGGCGTACCCCAGGGCTCTTCCCTCAGCCCAACTCTGTTTAACATCTACATGGCACCGCTCGCCCACGTCGCCCATCGGCATGACCTCAACATCATCTCCTACGCCGATGACACCCAGCTGATCCTCTCCCTCACCAAGGACCCCCACACCGCCAAAACCAACCTTCACGAAGGAATGAAGGCCGTCGCTGAATGGATGAGGAACAGCCGACTGAAGCTGAACTCGGACAAGACGGAGGTCCTCATCCTCGGATCCACCCCTTCGGCCTGGGACGACTCCTGGTGGCCGACCGCACTGGGAACCGCCCCAACACCCACCGACCACGCACGCAACCTAGGGGTCATCCTCGACTCCACCCTCTCCATGACTAAACAGGTCAACGCCGTCTCCTCCGCCTGCTTCAACACCCTCCGCATGCTCTGCAGGATCTACAAGTGGATCCCCACTGAAACGAGAAGAACGGTCACCCAGGCCCTCGTCAGCAGCAGGTTGGACTACGGAAACGCCCTCTACGCAGGAGCCTCGGCCAAACTCCTGAGACGGCTCCAATGCATCCAGAACGCCTCTGCATGCCTGATCCTCGACATCCCTCGCCGCAGCCACATCACACCCCACCTGAGAGACCTGCACTGGCTCCCATCAACAAGAGGATAACCTTCAAACTCCTCACCCACGCACACAAGGCACTCCACAACACCAGACCAACGTACCTCAACAGACGACTCAGCTTCTACACCCCCACCCGCCAGCTCCGCTCCGCCGACCTCGCCCTCGCCACTGTCCCCCGCTTCCGAAGAGCGACCTCCGGTGGCAGATCGTTCTCCCACCTCGCCGCCAAGACCTGGAACACCCTCCCCATCCACCTACGGCAGACCCAAGACCTGCTGACCTTCAGAAAACTCCTCAAGACCTGGCTTTTCGAGCAGTAGCAGCATTCCCCACCCCAGCGCCTTGAGACCCTCATGGGTGAGTAGTGCACTTTACAAATGATATGATATGATTGATTGATTGATTGATTGATTGATTGATCAGCACTGGACCTAGCAAGTCCTTGCTGTTGTCGATAGTGTTGGTGTTGGTGACAGCTGTGAACCAAATGCACTGCCCTCAGGCTCTGAAGTTGAACTTGACACCGGATGCCCTGCTGCAGTACTTGTTGTGGGTTTGAAGCCTTTAATTACCAGCCGTTCATTTTCCAATTTACTGGCTGCCTCAGCTATCCAAGTTTTGTACCGGGCAACATCCACTTCTGAAAAAGGAGTAATGTCTTACTGTTCAGTGCTGATTTGTACCGTGGATCCAGAATTGTGGCACAAATGTAATGTTCTTGTGACAAAATCTTAGTTTGCACCCTTGCATTTTCAGTTAAGCGACATGATAAGCTCTCCACCAACTCATATGCTTCTTTTTTTTCCTCCACACCTATGTACGCTTCAGACACCTCCTTCAGCTGTTGCTCTAGCATGTGCAACAATGGGATAACTTGGCCCATAGTACAGTCCTCCTTGCTGACTTCACATGTGAAGACCTCGAAAGGAAGAAGCATCTCTGTAAGAGATTTAACTAGGCACCATTGGTCCAACTGAAGGGTCATGCCTTTCACAGTAGCATCCGCCCTTCGCATGACATATTCATTGATTGGTCTGTACTGCTCAAACAGACGGTCAAGCATGTAATACGTTGAGTTCCAACGTGTTGCCACCTCCTGGATGAGTGCTTTGACTGGTATTCTATAGTCACGTTGAATGATCCTCGGCTGCTTCCGGGCTTTAAAAGAATGGCTGAAATGAGTGCATATTCTGCGGCAGGTGGTCAGTAAGTTGCTGAGTATGGGTTCTTTTTTCAGAAAGTCTTGAACTATAATGTTAATGCAGTGCGCCAAACACGGGACCCTGAAATAGGCACCAACCTCCATGGCCTTAAGTACATTACTGCCATTATCCGTGGCAACAAAACCAATGTTAAGCCCTCTTGGGCGCAGCCATTCAAAGACCTTGCTGTTAAACTCTTCCAAAATGTTTGCAGCAGTATCAGATTTCTCCATGGCGAACACGGCTACAGTTGCATGTTTCCGAGAAGCATTAAAAATCTCAGCTGTGTCAACAGCACCTACTTCAGATAGCTTTTCTCTAACCCCCACAAAAGAGACCCAGTGTGCAGTGATGCACATGTAATCAGTGGCTTGGCAACTGGTCCACATGTCTGTTGTCAGGTGGATTTTGTGAACAGCACTCTGCTGCAAAGCTTGTCCAACCAATTCCAGCACATCGTGATGTAGTGCTGGAACAGCAACTCTGGCGAAATAGGACCGGCTGGGAACCTTCCATTTAGGGCAGATGGCTGACACAAATTCAAGGAAACCCACCCCTTCCACAAATGAAAAGGGAGAAGGTCCAGCGCTAACATTTTAGCCAGCTTCGCATTGTACAACCGTGCCGTTGGGTGGTTGCGTTGGTACTGCCCCTCCGACCTAAGCATGCTGTCAATGGTAGGCTGGAATATTTTCCTTTGTGGTGCACCTGTCTTCTTGAACCCAGTTAGGCTCAACGACGCCGCACTTTTTCTCATTGCAGTACTTGGTTGCCTTGGTGTCTCAGGCTGACTCTTACTACGGTGCCACTGAGATGTTGCAGAGGATGTGGGCGGTACCACTACACTGTTGGGGATAGGGCTAGAAATGTCTCCCTCTTGTTGACCTTCCACCGCGATCATATCTTCCCCTACTTCTTCATCCCCAACAACAGCAATGGGTCCAGTTTTACTTTTTTCTAAGTGAAGTAGGTGAGCCTCCCACTTGATACTGTGGTGTTTTTTGAGATTACTTGTTTGTCCTCCGGTACCATAATTTGTACCAAGCTTACCCCGCCTAACAGCCTGCCGACAAATTGAGCATATAGCAATGTTCTCCTCCTTACTGCTAACCGAAAAGAAGTCCCAAACTGGGGAGGAGAACTTTCTGGCGCTGCTGGAGGTGCCACTTTCAATACCAGATGAACTGGAGGGCGTGCCTCGAATTTGACTCTGTGCACTTACATTACCACCACCTACTGAGGTGGTGGTTGAGCTGGATGTAGGTCCCTGCCGGGCCTTTGCAAAGGCAAATATGGAAGCTGGAGGTCGTGTTGGTGTTACCTGTGTTGGTGGTATCCGTGCTACATCCCTCGCAGCGATTTTGGATAGTCTAATAATGTTGGTCTCCATCTCCTCTGGCCCGGGAGTGATGTTCATGATGACTGGCTCTTCATCATCATCACCCCCTCGTCTACATCTACCTCCATAACTCTAAGGCTTTCTGGAACCTTCCTTTTCACTCGCCTTGTCTTGTGGCGTGCATCACTCTCAGACTGAGCTGGTGGCTTCCAAGTGGCATCTAGATCATCAGAAGCGGGGCTTGAAGAAGAAGTTGATGGACTAACCCTCCTTTTCCTTGCTGGGGGTCTGGAAGACAATGGATCTTCTGAAACAGTGGCTTGCTCCTCTTCATCTGCAAAAAGCTCCATTTCCTGAACTGCTCCTACTTCAGGTGGAACAACTACTGCGGCTGTGGTTGCGGCTGCGGCTGTGGTTGCGGCTGCGGTTGGGGCTGTGGTTGTGGCTGTGGCTGCGGTTGCGGCTGCGGCTGGGGTTGCGGCTGGGGTTGCAGCTGGGGTTTCGGCTGGGGTTGCGGCTGGGCCTGCGGTTGCGGCTGTGGTTGCGGCTGTGGTTGCCCACTTATCTGCTGAGTTTCCGCCTGCGAGTGCATGGATTGGGTACTACTTTGCGATAATGACATTTCAACATCACTGCTCGTTAGTAGACTGGCTACCTCTGCCACACTCATGGGCTTGGGCCTAGGTTGGTGGGGTGGGCCCGCTGATGCGGAGGTGCTGCTCCCAGCTTTGTCCCCGCCGGACACCGCTGCTGCAGGCGTAAGTTTTTTTTTACCAAAAAACACATCGGGCGGCACACCAGTCTTGGCAAGTGCCACTTCCTTCTTCTGTTCCTTCTTTTTCTCACTGGCAACTTTCTTGGTACTGGAGGACCTGGTACCTTTCTTTGGGGCCATCTTCTTCAGATGTCAGCAGGATGCAGGTGCACAAGTTGCAGAGATGTCTGTGGTCACACGTGGACGTGACGTGGTGCGCAGCAGGACTTCTGTCTGGCAGTACAACGGGTGATGATGATGACACCTCATCCTCTGTCTTTTTGTGCACCTAAATGCAAAGAAGCCAGGAGAAGAACATCAGTGAAATGTTGCATTTGTTGTTGTGGTTCAATTACTACTAGTACAAACAAACAAATAAAATATATAAGTTAGTGTAGCCATTTGTGAGACTGTCAACAAGGGCTTTCATGGTATACTGTGTACACTCTCAGGAAGGATAGGAAAGAAGAGGAACAACAACAAAAATACAAATGTAATGGAAGTGGACCCTGTTTGGCATTAAATTATTTGCTCATCACATCATTCAGGGAGCTGCAGCTGGCAAAGGGGATGGATGGAAGCAGTAAGCCAAGAGGAAAACCATGCAGGCCTAAATGGCAAAAGCAGCACACTTATAACTCCCACCAGAAATGGCCACCAGCCACATGGACACTCACAAATCACAAGCAACAAGCAGGAGGCCTGGAAAACAATGTACTGAAAACAGGCCTATAATAGCCAGGCAAAGGCTGCATGCTAAACCACACTGCTTTGCCTGTAATACAATAAAATGCAAAAATGAAAATCCACAGGGCTAAACAAGGCCTGCAACACACCACACACAACTAAGGCATGTATTTAACACACACCCAAAAAAACTGAAATACACCCAAAAATACACATTTTGCAATTCAATAAAATGCCATCCATGCCCTAAATGATGTTTAAATTCAACAGAACACACATAAACAGTTGTTTCATGCACCCCTGACTACCTCTGAGCCTACTGGATGAAAGGCCTGTTGGCAGACTAGGCCACAAGCTTGCAGGCCTATGGATAAAAGCACACTACCGGGCTTCAAAATGGCCACCAGCCACATGGCCAGGCCCACAACAACAAGAAACTGAAGACAGACAATGCAGGCCTATGGCAAAAGCACACTGCCTGGCTTCAAAATGGCCTCCAGCCTCATGGCCAGGCCCACAACAACAAGAAACTGAAGACAGACAAAGCAGGCCTATGGCAAAAAGCACACTGCCTGGCTTCAAAATGGCCGCCAGCCTCATGGCCAGGACCACAACAAGAAGCCTAGGCCACAAAGGAAACACATGCAGGCCTATATGGCAAAAGCAGCACACTTATAACTCCCACCAGAAATAGCTACCAGCCACATGGACACTCACAAATCACAAGCAACAAGCAGGAGGCCTGGAATACAATGTACAGAAAACAGGCCTATAATAGCCAGGCAAAGGCTGCATGCTAAACCACACTGCTTTGCCTGTAATGCAATAAAATGCAAAAACGAAAATCCACAGGGCTAAACAAGGCCTGCAACACACCAAACACAACTAAGGCATGTATTTAACACACACCCAAAAAAACTGAAATACACCCAAAAATACACATTTTGCAATTCAATCCAATGCCATCCATGTGCCCTAAATGATGTTTGAAATAAATAAATTACATCACACAGCAAAGGAACAGTTGTTTCATCATGTTTAATCATGCACCCACCCATGACTAGCTCTGGGCCTGCTGGCTACCCACAACTATTTATTTTTAAAAATGATGAAAAGTACCAAAATTGTAGTTGCAGCAACTGCAATGCCCCAATCAAACAACACCAACTTACTTGTAAAATCTCAAATCCAAGAGTCCTCAAATCCAATGATAATGATGCAGCAGAAACAAAGAGTGATCCTTCCAGCTCAAATCCAAGTGAAAAATGAACAGGAGATGGACAAAGCACTGGGAGGAGCCTGCTGGACAGGAACAGGAAGTAGGAGACTCTATGGCACTTCCTCCCTCTCCCCCCCAAAAAATTTGACAAAAAAGGACAGCCAAATATCAATCTGAGTTTTTTTTTTCATCCAAATCATCATTTTATAGAAGGTTTTATGCTGCTCGAGATATTATTCTTCTCCAGATTGAAAATTTTGCGTGTTCGGGATCGCGAGCTTTACCAACATTTCGCCGGATGTCCGATGGCGCGCCCGAATGACGTGTTCGCGATCGCAATCTCTCTCGCGGTGCACGATGGCTCGGCGAATGACGTGTTTGCGATCGCACACTCTCGCGGTGTCCGATGGCACGGTGAATGACGTGTTCCCGATCGCAAACTCTCGCGGGATCGCGCGGCCGGCTACCGAAATCTTGTGGCGCACGCGAACGGATAGGAAAACTCATCGGCGAACGCAGGAATCCCGGTAAGTGGCTATCGATCGCGCTAGAACGCATTTTTAAAGCGCGAACAAGAAAATAATTCCGCTACTCCGTGGATCGCGGAATTGTTGGCAATTCCGCGGAACGCGAAATTGCCTAAATTCCGCAAATTCCGCGAGCGGAGCGGAAATTTGACGCCCAGGGTTACTGATATGTTGCTAATGAGGCAGAGACTAATTTCAAACCGTAGTTTTATTGTAGTTTTATCATCAACGAAGGAGTCTACTTGGTCCTGCTGAATGCCCCAGACCAATTTTGTCTAATTGTAAGGCAGAAATATGTAGACCTCATAGGCAAGAACAGGAAGGGTCTAAATGACCCACTTCAGGCCAAACACATTGTTAACCCTGGGGTAGGGAACACTAGCTAAGAAATCCTTATTTCATTTCTCACTACACAATTTTAACCATTCTGACTTCCCACACATATCAGATTAAAAAATTATACTAAAGCTCGCCAAAGACCAGACCCAACGGTTAGGAGTGGACTTGATGATGCAGCACGCGGGATAAATGCGGGTGAGAGTCCAGGGAGCTATGATAGTGGGTATTCACCATAGAATGAAAGGCGATTGCAAACATGTGGCATAATAAAACATAATGCAAGTAGGATGAAATTTCAGGCTAACAACATCCATGACCTCCAGCTGTGGCATGCAGCTAATGGGTTAGAGGGCAGGCCCTGCAGCTAACCCCAGCAGTGCATGGCCAAACACCCTCTGCAGCAAGGAATGACTGCCCATTGACGGTTGGTAGCAGGGCCTAGCCTGAGGCCAACCCTGGTGCACTATCAAGAGGTTGGCCATCTACGGATAGCTGGATGGATAGATGATTGGATGGATGGATGCTTGCAGGCAAGCCCCACTACACACAGCCATAAATGCGCATTTCCTCACTCACCAGCTCTCTCACTCACTCCCTTGCACCCTTCTTCACTTTCACTTACTATCACTCACTCTCTCTCTCACTTTCACACTCACCCACTCACTCTCCTGACTCACTTCCTCACGTTCATGCTCTCTGTTACTCACTCTTTCACTCGACGGCCTGCGTTGACAATGCAAAGTGAGTTGGGCAAAAGACGTGACTGGAGGCCAGGCCCTGCAAACACCTCCACCTGCACACTTCCAATGGCCGTGCTCTGCAGGGGGTTGATGGTAAAGATCAGGATAGAGGTAAGGAGCACTTGGATGTAATATATGATTTTTTTAAAAACACAGAAATTCACTTAAAAACAAAAGTTAAAGTAAGGAAATGGGTAGCTTTGTTTATTAGAGCTTTACTGTGTAAAAAAGTGCTGAAATTCATTAACAAATACAGTTATAGTGAAGTTATGGTTACCAAACAAAACCATAAAGACACTGAAATTGACGCTTCCCTCAGCACTGCTTATGAACTTACTTATGGCATTACTGTTGACATGTTAATTGATGACCTCACTGAGGACATTTCAAATGACATCATTAATGACATCACTGACGAAAGCATGCAGAAGCCATTAGCGGGAGGGGGAGTGAGGGGCGTGTAAACAGGGCCCATGTGTGAGCAGGCTGGGGACAGGTCAGTGTCACCTCTTCCATGTCTGTGCTCTCAGACTGCATAAGAAGCTGTAAGTGCCCATGCGCGGGGGGAGGGAGGATGGGGGGGGTTATACAGGCCCCATGTGTGGGCGGGCTGGGGACAGGTCAGTGTCACCTCTTCCATGTCGGTGCTATCAGACTGCATGAGAAGCTGTAGGTGGCCATGTTTTGCCTCAATCTCCTGAGACAAGTACCCCACCGCATTCTGCAGCCTACGCCACTTCCGTCAGGCCCGTTCCCTGGGTTACATTTTCCCTCCAGCGGGATAATCTATCTTGCTCACAGCAGATAATGCCACGATGGCCGAGAAAATGAATGCACTCAAATAAAGATTGCAGTCGCAAGCCATGTTAATACCAGAGAGTCTGAGGCATGTCTGGACTTAGTCATCCTTTTAGAGTTGGTAAATATCAGAGAAAAAAGACATGACATTTCCAGGGCTCGATCTTCGCATTAATAAGAGATTCCAGGAAGATGGTGACCTTTTCACAAAGGATTTGTAAATGCCAAAAAACTGCATTACAAATCTTCCTTTCTGCGCCAAAACAAAATCCCTGCACCTTAGCAGCATCTGTCTTTTTTGTTTTTCCATCACCGCATTTCTTTCTTCCGTCCAGAGCCGGAGGCAGTGGGGAGTAGGATTCATACGGTGTGTTGTTTTATTACACATGTGCAATCATTGGCGCCCCTCTGTGCAATATTTAAAACACTGCACTGTTCAGAAACAATTCTTTCTACAAACACGTGCTGGGTTACGCCCTCAGATTCCAGTGCAAACAGGGCCATGTCTACAAGCGGTAAATAAAGGATACCGGTAGGCTAGCCGCTGTCAGGGATACTGGAATTATGCGGCAATGCAAGCCCAAATTATGTGGCATAGTTGCCTGAATTAGCAGCATGTTATGCATGTACAAGTAGCTTATATGCTGGAAGATTTGTGAATTCATCGCTTATCATGACATTTCTCCAAGTTTACATCAAAATTATGAATTTGATCCAAAAACACTTCTTTCTACGGTTTCTTGAACCTGTGGACGAAGGGAATGTGTCCTTGCAGTTCGGGCTGGGCAATAATAATAATAATACTAATAATAATAATAATAATAATGATAATGATGGTGATAATAATAGTATGACAAGTGATAACGTCACAAACCTTGCAGTGTATAAATTACAAATTACTTAACCATATGTAAAATGTATCATAGTGATCATGGTTTTTATTATTTATTTTTATATACCGCCTCATAGCACACTTTTGCCGCTTCAGTGTAAATAATAGATGTTGCTATTATCCAATTTTTTTTAGGATGCTCAAAATAAATGTAATTATTGCTGATCCCTGTTTGTACTGTCATAGGCAATTTGAAATCACTGTGATGGAATACACCCTCAATAACTGACAGTGGCTCAGATTATTTCAATCACTTTCAGCCATCACTTTTATTTTGAGGTTATTTTATTAACATTGTCGGGCACACATATCACCCTGGGTGTTATCATGGCTCCTGTTAGACCTGACATTCTTCGCATGCCATTTCCACAAACATTTTGCCTACACCCCTCCTGTTTTCCTGAATTCATTTTTTGTTGGCATTAGGACTCTGTTCACTTTACCACTGCTAACCAGTGGTAAAGTGATTGTCCTCTCTCCCTAAAACATGATAAAATTGGCCTTTATCTGATTGCCACATTTAATTTATTTCTAAGTTCCTAATATATGGTACTACATGTACCCAGGACCGATAGATTAAATGCTACTAGTGGGCCTGCAGCACTCATTGTCCCACCCATTAAAGTAGTATTTTTAAAACATGTCTCAGGCCTGCCATTCTAGCCTGTATTGCAGTTTTAAAATACCATTTTGATCTGGCAAACTAAACCTTTTGCCGGGCCTAAATCTTTCTTTTAAATACTTACATGACACTCCATGGGTAGGCCCTAAAAGCCCGTAGAGCAGAGTGTATGGTATTTGAAAAGTAGGGTTTATGTTTTGCATATCCTGGTACTGAAAAACTCCTTAAGTTGTTTTTCACTACTTTAAGCCTATCTCTCCCATTGGTTAACACAGGGTTACCTTATTACATTTAATAAATGATAACTTTGGATTGGGAGCAGGTAGAGATATGCTGTTGAGACGCAAATGAATTGTAATTTAAAATCCGCTTCGATGGTAAAGTCAGATTTTAAGTCACAATTCTGAAAATGTCACCTTTAGAAAGTTGCTAAACAAACAAATGATGGACCAAATGTTGAAAAGTCAAACATTCACCCCAGTCAAGAGATCTGGGTTAAATCCATTCTTCTTTTGCTCACCATGCCACCCCAGTTTGGATCCAGCCATATGCAAATCAGTTGTTACCCTGCTCTTCATGGGAGCAGTCCAGCCCGACCTGCCAAACTAGGGGGTCTATTACGATGGCGGTCGGATGTCCACCTCCGGGCCGGCGGTGGTGCCCGCCGGACCGGCGGTGGATATCCGACCGCGATCGCAAGCCAGAAATCCGCCGGTCAAATTAGGATGGCGGTGGTGACCTCGGCGGTGGGAAATTCCGACCGCCGCTTTTCCGCCGGTTGCTATCCGCACTCCTGCCTGGCGGATGGAGCAGGACCGGGATAATGGTGGCGGTGCAGAGCAGGCTCCGCCAGCACGATTATGATGCCGGCGGTAGCCAGCCTTTCCTCAGCGGTCAGACCGCCATGGAAAGGCATGCGGAGAATGTCTTCCGGGGGCCCGTTGCGGGCCCCCAATGTTTTGGGGGGGGGTGCACTGGGGGTACCCATGGTCCCCCCCTACATTTCCCTGTACCAGGTGGCAGGGACTGTGCAGTGCCTGGCACGCAGTGCAGGGAAATGCAGGACATGCTCCTTTTGACATCGCGGCGGTGCTGCGTGCATCAACAACCGCCGCAATGTTAAAGCCCGCGATCTGACTGCAGCGGTCGGATTTCGAGCAAGGAACATCGTAATGCGACCGGCGGTTATGTCGCGGGCCTTGCGGGCGGTCTTTTCCCGTTACCATGGCGGTTGGGGAAGATTTCCGACCGCCATCGTAATAGGCCCCTAGTTACCACAAACAAGCATCCTGGGACCGGTTTCGGGGTATCACCCCTCATCAGCAAGGCTAGCTTGAATCCAGTGGCACAGCAAGCAAGGGACCTATGTCTGGGCATATCCCATCCCACTTAGGGCGAAAAATACTGCACAAACAAATTATGGACGAAATGCTGAACCTTAAGTGTTCCTTCAGGTATGAAGCATTGTTCAGGCCTGGAGGTTTTTTTTTTTAGGAGGCTGGGAGTCTATGGTGAAGGTTATCCAAACGTTGAAGTTGAGGATTGTACATGCTAGTTCTTCTGTGGGAGGGTGGTCTGGATCTTGGCAGGTCTTGACTGGATGGGTAGTTGAATGAAGAAAAGGATGAGGGTGTTGTTGGTCCACGTGAGCGGGCAGATTTGTTTGCCATGATGTTCTGGAAGTAGGTGAAGATGGGGTCATGGAGGTGTCCTGGTACATGGGTGGGGTCATTCACCCATTATGTGAGCCCCAGAATGTTGAGGTCTTCCAGGAGTTTTGAGAAGTTGGGTCAGATTGGTCTTCTAGGAGGAAACTGACGTCACCAAGCATGTTGAAGGAGTTGGATTGTAGGGCCAATGGAGTGATGAGGTCAATGGGGGACGGGTTGTGATTGGATCTGGATCTGGTGGACAACATAGTAGAGTTCCTCTTAGGGCAGGAGTGTGCTGAGTGTTGATCTTGAATGCTATATGTTCCCGCCCACAGCTGGTGTCAGCCAAGGTGATGATACAGTTGAAGGTCTCGCAGTAAATTATGGCTATGCTGCCTGTCGGTTCCATCTTGCTTGGTGATTCTGTACCAGGAGAGGTAGCTACTGCTTTGTCTAGGCCAGATCCTGGATTGAGACAGGCTTCTGTGAAGCAGAGGTGGTCAGTGATAGATGCAACAAGAGGTCCCAAGCTTTAATGGAGTGCTTGACGATGGAGCTGGTTTTGAGGAGGAAGCATTTGAGGGTGGGGTGTGTGTTGCTGATGGTGGCCCCCGGAGAGGGGTTTGAGGAGCGGCGCATGTGGTGAGTGTTGTGCGTGGGGGTGCTGGGGGTCAGGCATTCAAACAGGCATGAGGCACAGGAGAAGGCACCTTCTGTCCTTACGGAGGTGCTGGACGTGGCCCTATTTGCAGGGTTATCCCCAAACTTTTTGCTTCTTCCTCCTATTTTTTCCTGACTTGTTGTTGTTGGTTTTAGGACTCTGGGCACTTTAACACTGCTAATCAGTGCTCTAGTGCATATGCTTTCTGTGTAAATTGTGAACATGATTGGTTATCCGTGATTGGCATATCTGATTTACTGGTAAGCCCCTAGTAAAGTGTACTGAGTGTGTCAGGGCCTGTAAATCAAATGCTACTTGTGGGCTTGCAGCACTGACTGTGCCACCCACATGAGTAGCTCTGAAAAGGTAACTCAGGCCTGCCACTGCAGTGTCTGTGCGCCTTTGTTAACTGCCATGTCGACTTGGCAAGTGCACCCACTTGCCAGGTCCTAACCTTCCCTTTTTCTACATCTAAGGCACCCGTATGGTAGGCCCAAGGTACCCCCCTTGACAGGGTGCAGTGTAGGTGAAAGGTAGGACATGTACTGGTGTGTGTGACTGTTCCCTGATGAAATATCGATGTAATAAATATAGACATACACAAATATCGACTCAAAAATATAGAATACAAAAATATCGACTCCCCATACTTAAACAGGTAAGTACAAGAATATCGAATCAAAAATATCGAAGTAAAAAATATAGATGTAAAAAATATCGACTTAAAAATATATATAACTTAAATAAAATATATTAAATATTATTAATATTTTTAACTAAATAATTTACATTTAATATATATTTTAACTAAATATAACAAATACACTTATTTTAAAAAAATATAAACACAAACATAAACATTTATACATATACATATATTCACTTATACAGTGAGTGCAACAGTCGGGAAAGTATTGGATAGCGGAGGGGTAAAAATTACTATTCCCACTCCAGTGAATGAAACAGTAGGGAAAGTGCTGGATAGCACAGGGGTAAAAATTACTATTCCCACTCCAGTGAGTGCAACAGTACGGAAAGTGTTGGATAGTGGAGGGGTAAAAATTACTTTTCCCACTCCAGTGAGTGCAACAGCAGGGAAAGTGTTGGATAGCGGAGGGGTAAAAATTACTATTCCCACTCCAGTGAATGCAACAGTAGGGAAAGTGCTGGATAGCGGAGGGGTAAAAATTACTATTCCCACTCCAGTGAGTGCAACAGCAGGGAAAGTGTTGGATAGAGGAGGGGTAAAAATTACTATTCCCACTGCAGTGAATGCAACAGTAGGGAAAGTGCTGGATAGCGGAGGGGTAAAAATTACTGTTCCCACTCCAGCGAGTGCAACAGTAGGAAAAGTGTTGGATAGCGGAGGGGTAAAAATTACTATTCCCACTCCAGTGAATGCAACAGTAGGGAAAGTGCTGGATAGCTGAGGGGTAAAAATTACTATTCCCTCTCCAGTGAGTGCAACAGTAGGGAAAGTATTGGATAGCAGAAAAACAAAAATTACTAATAACATTTCAACAATTAAAAATATATATATATTCTTAAAAATAAATAAACAATATTTTAAAAATATACCATTAAACATATTAAACATATAAAAATAACACATATTATAATGTTAATTACATATAATAAAAAGCTACAAATATGATATTTAAAAAAATGATAAATACATGTATAAACAATATTTATTTAAGAGAAACAAATATTCACAAAAAATTATTTAAAACATAAATGTATTTCTTTTATTTCCTACCCTATAACACCACACCAATAAAAAAAGACATCAACATTTTTATTAAATTGTATTTATTAAATTGTATTTCCATAATTAACATAATTAAAATTAAATTAAAAATATATTATCATTAAAAAAGATAATAAACATTCATTAATTACACATTCTTTAACACTATAATATCCACAACACACACCTAAAATTAATTACACAATTACAATTAATAATTACTAATTAATTAATTTAAATTAATTAACAAATAATTAATAATTCATCAATAAAAAATAAATTACTTCCCACCCTTCCCACCATTTACACCTATAAACACCACAACACACACCTAAAATTAATTACACAATTACCATAATTAATTACTAATTAATTAATTTAAATTAATTAACAACTAATTATCAAACAATTATTAATAAATTAATTTACACATGTAACACTATAACATCACAATTATACAAATATGAATAAATATAAATTATTCAATAAATGTCATATAATTAAATTACTTCCCACCCTATTCCCCTATAAACCCACAACCCGCTACAGAACTAAAAACGCAAAATTCAATTAAAAAAAAATTATTAACTACTAAAATTTTAACACATATAATAAAAATACAAACAATTCTTATACAAAAAACAAACATCACACACATATAAAATATATACTAAAATACATAACATTAATAAAAAATCTATATTTTTAACAACTATGGGGCCCATTACGATACCCGGCGTAAAAAAATCCGCCAGGCATGGAAGCGGCAAAAATCCGCCCGCACACACCGCCTGAACACCGACCACGCCATTATGAGTACACAAACCGAAAACCGCCATCGGCGGAAAAATCATACAAAATACCGCCCGCCATCGTCCGAGTCGGAGTCAAACCGCCCGCCACGGACGGAAACACGCACGACAACACAAAACCGCCCGCCCACACGGCCGACACACCGCACGTGAAATTACGATCGCACCGCCATGAGCGCGGAAAAACAACAAAAATACCGCCCGCCAGCGCAAACAACGCCGATGAGAATCGACACGGCAGAAGCCATGGCGCCCACGTACCTGCACAGAAACCATCCGCACACAAAACCAATAGCACACAACATGGCCAACAAGTCCACACAGCAAGGCACGCACAAATACACAAGCACAGTACACATCCCGAAAACACCCCCCGGACAAACAAAAAATACAAAGGCCAGAACCCCAGACACAACACACCTGAAAACAACAGACCATGAGGACACACCCACATAGGTGAGTACAAAAGCAGCACTCCCACAGACCACAACCCCTTGCTACATTGCAAACCAGAGAGGAGAGGAGAGGACACAGTGACACAGCAAGGACAGCAGCACACCACAGAAACGCACACATCACAACCACCACCACCACCAAACACCGGCACCACAAACCCCCTGCACATTACACAACACACACCGCACCACCACCACAAACACCATGGCACCACAAAGGATGCCCAAGTTCACGCCCATGGAGCTGACGGTCATGGTCGACGAGATCATCAAGGTGTACCCACAAATCTATGGGAACATGGTCCAGCACACACCACTAGCCACCAGAAACAGAATGTGGACCCGGATCGTAGACCAGGTCAATGCAGTCGGGACCCTGCCCAGGAACAGAACCGAGATAAACAAACGTTGGAATGACGTAAAGAGCCTGGTCAAGAAGAAGGAGGGCAAAAACAGAGAGCTGGCTGCCGTCACTGGCGGAGGGAATCCCGCGCTCTTTAAGACCTTCAAAGCGTGGGAGGAGAAGGTGCGAGTCGTAATACATCCGGAGATCCTCGCCGGATTAGCAGGGGAGTGGAGGCTGGTAAGTACAAACTAATGTATACCAGCACACCGCTATGTACACACATGCGCAACCACCATGCCACAGCTCCCAGGGACAAACACCCCCATGTCCAGCACACAATACACAACACATCACACGCACATGCAACAGACACTACCACACACAGGCCAAACCGAACAACTGTAAGATGCGTGGGGACATGTGTACACTAAGCCAGCCACGTAACCACCAACAGGTCCCCAAATATGCCAGAAGCGCCACAACGAGCACCCACCACACCCATGTGTCCGCCACAGCTGCACCAACTGACAAGTAACAGGTAAGTGGCAGGAACACAAAGTGCAGTGGGTCGGAGGGGGACAGCTGAAGTACAACACCCACCAGGCCCCCACTCCCACAGACCAGCAAGGTGGAGCACTCCCCACACCCATGTGTCAGGCACAGCTGCACCAACCGACAAGTAACAGGTAAGTGGCAGGAACACAAAGTGCAGTGGGTCGGAGGGGGACAGCCCAAGTACAACACACACCAGGCCCCAGTCCCACAGCACAGCAAGGAGGAGCATCCCCACACCCCACACCCACGTGTCAGCCACCGCAGTGCACAACGACAGCCGAAAGGCAGACATCACGGTCCACAGCAATCGGTGTCAGTGGGTGTACAGCCACCCCCACGACCCACTACACCCCCCCACCCCCACAGACCTGCAACATGGAGCACCCCCGCTAAGAGCCATGTGGCATCCAGTACAGTGCACGCACGAACAACTTGCAGGTGGGAAACTGGACAGGGCTGGATTACTGGAGGCATGAGGACCATAACACCACCAACACATGGGACATGTCACGTAGCACACGAACACGCAGCACCGCCCACCGTCACGAACAAGTGAACAATGTGCACACGGACATGAACAGCAGACTCACACCCCACATGACCCATCACAGACATAGCAACACCCAAGGAGCCACGTCTGCATGCACAAGCCACACTGAATATAGTCCCACACGGCAGCCACTGTGCAACTCATCACACACAACCGAAACACCATTGAAGTCCTGTCCATGTAGCCCCTACTGCCTGTCAACCACACACCCCACAACTACGCCTATGTAAGACAAACAACACTAGACGCAACAGAGCGGAACAACAGAAATGCACACGAACACCACTGAACCCATCAAACACACAGACACACCATGCACATACAACATACCATCCATCCCATCCGTCAGCCCCAGTCTCATGAAAGGCATGTCATCCGCACAGCTGCCACACATACAGCAGTCACGCTAAGACACATGCCCATGACCAACCATGTGCCAGAAGTCAATTAAGCGCACGACACACTGTGAGCAACAACACACAACATGGGCCACACCCCCCGAGCACTGCAGTGATGCACATGGCACAGGGCAGCACGCACACCAAGGAGATGGGACAACTGCAATACGTTGGCTGGCACACAACTATCACTCACTCATAACGATGCGTCCAATGCCATGTCCAGTAACCACAACAGACAGCAAATATGCAGGGCATGTCAGGCATGCACACACCTCAGACCATGCACTGTCATGCTGCCACAACACATGTCACGTTCGGCACCCATGGCTCACAGCATGTACCCCAAAAGCATATACCCTCCCAAATGCGAATCTGGGGCATGGCCCCCATGTTGCCATATGCGTTCCTAAGCGTTCCATTTGAACCCCAAAAGCATATTCCCTCCCAAATGCGAATCTGGGGCATGGCCCCCATGTTGCCATATGCGTTCCTAAGCGTTCCATTTGAACCCCAAAAGCATATTCCATCCCAAATGCGAATCTGGGGCATGGCCCCCATGTTGCCATATGCGTTCCTAAGCGTTCCATTTGAACTCCAAAAGCAAAGTACAAACCAGACCCAGGATGGGCCAGGAGCCCGCATACACCAGAGTCACAATGAGTAGGGGCAAAGCAACACACCCATCGGCATGGCCAATCCGTCCCATGCCACATGTGCACAGCACACAGTCCCATTGCCTAGCACACACACCTACAGATGCCACAGCCACACACTCGCCTCCGGGAAACCCATGTACGAGATTGCACGAACTGCCAATGTCAGACGACTAATACATACTTCGCCAGGTGCAACACAATAACAAATCTCATTCTCTCCACAGGTGACGAACTGCTGGACGCTGGGGATGGAGACAGCAGCCAGCACAGCCAGCCTACAAGCCCCCAACGAGGACACACGGATCTGGAGGATCTGTCCACCTCTTCGGACACGGACCACCAAGCTGGCCCATCTGGCGTGGCAGGGCCCAGCCGCTCCCCAGGACCCCTCCTACCCACCAACCCATCATCCAGGGATGCTGAACAGTCCCAGTCCCCTGCTGCCACTGTCGTTGCGGCCACACCCACGGTCATTGCGGCCACTACCACTGCCGCAACCGCCACCATCGCCGCACCGACCACCACCGCCTCCACCACCACCACGTCTTCGCTGGCACCAGCCCCAGCGCAGGTGGTGGCCCGGCCGACTGGATCCACCCTGGGAGCCACAGCGAGGACCGTGGTGAGCAATGTGGCTAGTGGGCAGGCCGGTGGCAGCAGGACTGGTAGGAGGAGCAGGGTCAGGGAAACGCCAGCCTCCCCTGGGAGCCATGCCCTGCCTCAATTGGCCAGAGTCCTTGGGGCCTATGAAGAGGCCCAAGGACAATGGGCCAGGTCTGCTACTGACACGCGGGAGGTGCTGGGGGTGCTGAGGTCCATGGACGCCCATATGGGCCAATTCGTGTCCCGTATGGACCAACTCGTGGACCTCATGGGCCAGCTGGTGGTGGCGGTGGGGTCACAGGCAAGGCCAGCAACACCACCTCCGCCACCACCTGCTAGGGCGCAGGCTCGGGCAGCAGTGTCCACTTCCCCTGCGTCCACAGCCAGTGAGCACACCTCACCCACCACCAGCAGGTCGCCACCACACACCCCCTCCCAAACGTGGAAGGGGCCGTCCGAAGAGGAAACAGATCTCCCGGGAGGACTTCGCACGCTCCAGTCGCAAGTGAGGCAGCCAGCCAGCCTTCCGCCAGCCTTCCTTGACCAGCCACTGCATTGACTTGCTCTACGATCCCACTCCACACAGCCATCTGGATGGCATGTGTGTGTTGGACTATGGACATAGAACCAGTGGGTACACTCTGATCATCACGCAGCCATGACCGACAGCTCATTGTCACTGCACGCACCACTTTTGTCATCACCTTACACACAATCACATGTCACAGTTTGTAATAAATGCACCTTTTACACTAACTGCTGTTTGTGCCCTGTGTCTTTATTGTACGGAATACAACGGCCACCTTGGGCGGAAAGGCACCTGATGCGTGGCATGGAAATGGAATCCGGAGGGCCTGTAGGGACCTAGGGGTGGGAGACAGAACAGGAGCACATTCAATGAGTGTGTCACACACCCATCACACAGTACATGTCAACAACTACAAGCAATGTACACACATCGCACAGAGCAATAGGGCACAATGCCACAGTCACCAACAGTGGCATACTACCCTGGCCATGGAGCGTTGACACACTGCACGCAGTGAACATACGGCCACCCTGACACAGCACACACACACCTGCATAGATACAGACACATCATCCGTCGTACATGGACACTCACCGTCAAGTGAAGTAGCGGGCGATGAGCTGCTGGCGCACATTCCCAGCTTCCTCCTCTCCGCTGTCCACCTCACTCGAGCTGTCCTGGTCTGCGGGCTGGGGCCCTGGTTGATCTCCGTCATCCACAATGAGGGGGATCTGCTTCCGAATGGCCAGATTGTGCAGCATGCAGCACGCCACCACTATCTGGCACACCTTCTGTGGGGAGTACGCCAGTGCACCCCCGGTGCGGTCCAGGCACCTGAACCTGGACTTGAGGAGGCCAAAGGTACGCTCGACCACACGTCTGGTCCTCCCATGTGCCTCATTGTATCGATCGTCTGCTGGGGTGCGAGGATTCCTCAATGGACTGAGCAGCCATGCCCCATTCGGATACGCAGAGTCACCTGGGTGTGAGGGACACAGAGAACCGTTGCTATTCCAACTGGACAGGGGACAGCATCGCACAACCAGCACGCTACACCACTCCACATACTCACCGACAATACAGCCACGATCCTGTTGCAGATTGGCCATCAGTCGTGGCAAGATGCTGTTGCGCATTATGTGTGCGTCATGGGCCGAGCCTGGAAACTTTGCACACACGTGGGTGATCACCATGTCCGCAAGGCACACCACTTGCACATTCAGGGAGTGCGTGTGCTTCCTGTTGCGGTACAGGTGCTCAGTGGCCTGTGGTGGAACAAGGCCAACATGAGTGCAGTCAATGGCTCCCACGACGTGTGGGATTCTGCCAAGGGCATAGAATGCACCCTTCACTGCCGCCAATTCACGAGCCCTGGGGAATCTGATGTACCTGTTCCGGTACAGCATCATGGCTGCCAGTACATCCCTCAGCACCTTGCTGAACATGGGCTGGGACATCCCTCCTCCACTGCCCACTGTGTGCTGGAATGACCCAGTGGCGAAGAAATGCATGGCGGCCATCACCTTAGCCGTGGGGGTGACAGCAGTCGGATACACCCTGCGGGGACGGAGATGGGGCTCTAACATGGCACACAGTCGATGCAGAGTTGGCCTGTCCAGCCGAAACTTCCTGATTACCTCTGTATCGTCCATGTCCGCCAGCAATTGGTATGGGCGGTCAATGTTCGGTCTCCGCCTGGGTTAAATGGCAGAGGACACATGTCAAAGCAACACGGCACATAGCAATTTCGCATACACATCACTGACATGACTGAGCAAGCACATGAGCCACAGCCCAGCTGTCAAGCTGGGACGGCACGGCCACAATACACTTACACAGGTCTCCCAACAATGGCAATGGCAAGTGAGACATACCACTGCCATGTGCATGCACATGGGGATCTAGGCCCCAATGACTTGCGGGGCGTGCTGATGGGGACTGACTGCATATTCGTCAAGCGGCAACGCCACGGCAACATGAGTGTCTGCTGAGCATGGTACTGCTTCCGAGGCTGGATGAGTATGGCACACGACGACGACGATGTGGGCACGGGCTGAGCGGCCAATACAAGTGGGACCTGTGGCACGAGGGGATATGAGACAGTAGTAGGTGTCAGCACTGCACCCTATGTACAGCACTGTACGGATCACAGCTCCCGAAACATTGACTGGTGTCCACATTGACAGCCCCATGCCAAGACGGCTGTGTGCTTGCAGTCACACGTCACAGGTGAGAGGTTACATTGCACGTGCCAGGTGGCAGTCGTACATAGTGGGAGCTGGCATGTGTGTGCATGTGTCTCCTGTTCAGGATCCACCAGATGGGCGCTGACTCTGTACTGACCATTGGACACAGCATGTTCCGTGGAAGGCTTGTGTGTGTGGGATGGTGGCACTGGATGTGCCTCCGTTGGGTGGGGGGCCATGCACAGGGCGGGTACGTCGATGATTGCGCATTGTTGGTCACGGTGGGTGCACCAGCTAAGATGTGTTGCCCTGTGTTCAATTCCTATGTCCGCATGATGATGGACTGTGGATGTGGGCAGACTACACATTGGTCGATGTGCTGTCTATATGCATGTGCCTTCACACCAGGCACAGCTGCCCCTGCACATGTGACCCCTGCTGGACTCGCTGCTGGGTCTGTGGAGCTGATGCACCTTCTGCGCGTGGGGCGGACAGCTCTCCTCACTTCCCTCATTGCGCATGTCATGTCTTTGCCGCAGGTGACATGGATCATGGAGGGCCCACATGTACGCGTGGGTAGGCTACACATGATTGTTCACTGGTCGCCACCCCCAGTCAGTGTTTCGAATGGGAAGGTTGTCGTGCTGGTGGTATGTTCGATGTGGCGGATGGGCGGGCCTAGGTGCGGGCTTACATTCCGGACATGGGGGGTAGTTGAATTGGCGACTAGTTGCAGTACACACGGGACACGTCTCTTCCTTTCCACATCTGGGTCATCCCTTGTACTAACTGACAGTGATACAGTCATCTTCGCCCCAGCCCTCATGTCCTCCCCTCGCCCCCCAATATGCATGCTCACCTGCGAGGCTAGCGCTTGCACAGGCAGCCCCAAGCTCGCACCAGAGAGGGCAAGGAGTGTATGTGTGGGTCCAGTTGCACGAGTGGGCTGTCTCAGGGTATGATGTGTGGCGGGACGCCGTCCACCTGCGTGGTGCCCCAAATGGAGACCCGGCCTGCATGGACTATGCATCACAGTCTTCGCCTTCCGGATCCGCCACCTGCGACACCCAGTGGCTGTGGCTGCCCTTGCGGCCAGGCCGCGTCCGTCTGTGGCTGATGGCCCACACATTCACTCTTTGGCCTCTCTGGGGAGGGCTCAGGGGTGGTGGCGCACGCGCTTGCACTTAGTCGCAATGGCATGTGGCGTGGTTGGTATGATGGGCAATGGATGGGATGGTGCGAGCCACCTCCCGTGACGTCAGTGCTGCTCGTGCTGTGGTGCGTCCCCCTACACTTCCATTTGACTTTTCGCCATGCTGGACGTTGAGGTTCTATTGCCTGCGTGATATGACCAGGAGGAGCGCGAGGAGACCTCTCACACACCATGCTCCACTGCCATCCCGTGCCCTGTATCGCCTGTGCGGATTGACTATGTTGGGGTTACACCTGGTCGACTGGGGCTGTGTGTGCCTTGTCAAGGGGCATGGCGGGCGCACAACAGGATCCAGCTTGTCCACAGAGGGTGGGCTGAGGTGCGCCTGGTACCGCTTTGTACGTGTGCCCGGCTGCTGTGCACACACGTGTTCACTCCCCCCGACAGGTGTCCTCTCACAATGCCCAGGGAAGCGGTGGTGTACTGTTCATGAGCCCTCCCAACACGGCGTGCTCCAACTTGGCATGTGCGCATCTACCCGTCGCACCCACCCACCTGAGCACTGCGTCCATACGACTTCACACGACACATGTGTGTCTTCCACAGTAGTGCTACTCATTTGCGTTGACATCCAATACCAGTGGACTACATGGTCATGTCACGACTGCCGTGTACTTCACATACTCTCATCCTCTCTCATTCGTACTTGTGAAATGAGTCAGCGAAGACAGTTCTGGTTTCAAACATTATATTGAGTCTTCTGTCCTCTGTGATGCAGTATAGTGGACACTACTGGCAGCGGAATACATGTTGAGGATATACTGAGCATGATTACAAATGGGATAGGGTGTGGGGTTACATCTGCTTGGCCAAGGCTGTGCTAATGTACATTTACGTATAGCTGCGGAGCTGCGGACTTTGACACAGACGGTATACATGTAGCCTACCAGACCGCTTGGCATCATGGGCACAGTCCATCTCAGTTCCATGTGACAGGTTTGCTGCGGTTGTTCCTCATGCACGCGTGCATGTGAGATGACATCAGGGCATGTGCTTGCGTGCATGCAGCGGCGTGCCACTTGTTGTTGCACTGTGGTGGTTACTGGACATGTCACAGTCACTGGGGTCGTGTTGTTGTTGTATGCACTTGTCGTCCATGCAAAGGTCCTGGTATGGGATTCCCGGGCGGGGGTGGGAGGGTGCAGCACCCACAGACTCCAGGCGACCTATTCATGTCCACTGAGCGGTGTGTGTGTCCATGGGCGCTGGATCCATGTCGTGTCCTGGTTGTTCGTGCAGTTCCGTCCATGTGGGTGCGATACACAGAGCCCATGCCACTGCCTCCCACGATGCATGCGGTGTTCCTGGATGTGATGGGGAACAGTGTGCATGTCCCGGTCATATCCGATGTCATGGCGATGTCGTTGATGGTGTGGTTACAGTTGCCGGTCGTTTGGTATGGCTGTTGTGGTGGTGACTGGCCAGTCCGTGCGGAAGCTAAGCATGGGTGCGGGGTTGGACATCATAGGTCACTCGGGGAACCTGCGTTGTGGTCCGACGTATTTACAGGTTGTCAGGTATGCGATGCCGTCCAGCAGGGCTTCCATGTCATTGGTGGTGTACATGTTTGCCAGCCAATGAAGCGGATGGTGGCTGTCAAGGTGTTGTTCGTAGGTTGTCCCTTGGAGGACCATGATGGGGCATGCTGGGTGACATTCGATGTAGCTGTTCTCGATGATCCGTCGTGTGGAGGCACAGTGGTTCCATTTCAGTGCGCGTGCGATGTTGGCCACATACGCCATGCCCCCATAGGCAGAGCAGGCCCTGTCGTGTGCGTCCAGAGGGAGGAGTAGTGGTAGCAGGTCCGCCTTCAGACATGCCGGGTTGGAGAGGCATATCTCGACGGGATGCTGGTAGGGACACCTCCGACAGTAGAAGACGGGCATGACGCAGCTGAACAATGTGATGCGGTAAGTCAGTCGGTAACTTACGTTCAGCAGGGACAGGAGATCGCATCCCAATGTATGTATCGTGCTGGTTTGGTACAGCTTGAGCTCTTCGGCATAGTTGGGTAGGTGTGTTGCGGTTGCCATTTCGCAGCGGTTCGTAGAGGTGGCGTGCTCCGGCTGTGTGTGCAGTCTGCAATGTGCACGCTCCGGGGTTGCTGTGAGCTCTGTGTAGTCGTGGGGAGACAGGACTTGTGTTCTGTTGGCTTGTTTGGAGGACACGGGCCCTCTTCCCACATGCTTCTCAGACAGTTCAAGGTCGGTGCTGTGTGACTCCTTCCAATTAACTTGCATGTGGCCGACATGGGGAGTGTTTTCTTCTTTCCTCCCCGTCCGTTGTGTGCTTCTGTGATATGCGCTATCTGCCGTGTGGTCGGTCTCCTCGGCATGCCTGTGTTGGTCTATTCTTGGACAATGGCTGTATTCACCGGCTTCTGTCGTAGGGCTGTGGTTTCGGTGTTGGAATGGAAGGTCATTCAGTGCTGTCTGCTCTCCCTTGTGTGGGCGGCAGGCTGCCTTTCCGCTCTGCGTTGGGCCTTGTGTGTGGATGTAATTCTTGGGCCACCTGTTGTCGGTCACCGGGCTCTTTGGTGTTCCGTTTCATGTGTCTTGTTCATATGTGCAGGGTGGTATGGGTTTTTCAGTGTGGTACTGGCGTTCCTCTTCCCGAAGGAGCCCTGCTTCTCCTAGTTGGTGTTGCCGCCGCTGTGTGCTTCGCCATGTTTGTTACACTGGGGTGTGTCCTGCTGTTGCGTGACTTCACTGACATGTGTGCGTCGGTTGTGTGGCGTTGGGTGTTGTCCGTGAATTGGGCGTTGGGGACATGTCTGTGGCAGGCCTGTCACGTGTCATGTGCGTTCGGGGTGGGGCTGATGTGTGTGCTGCTTGGTTGTGTCCCTGTGTCTGTGTGCGACGCATGCATGGCGCTGCGGTTGGCCTCTGCGTTGTGCGCATGTGTGGCGGCGTCATCGGCGCTTTGGGGCCGTGACGGGGTGGTTGGTTCCTAGTCCCAGGTGGTGTGTACACATGTGTTCTGCGATGTTACGATTTGGCCTGTGTGTCATATGTAGATGCGATGGTGGATGTGTAGTGTACACGCGCTGGTGGGGGGTTGTCCGCTTTTTCCGCCCTTGCACTGTGTGCGCTGTTTGCGTGCACTTGTTGTGTGTGTGCCTACCTGCGTCTCCGCGGTACGTTGCGTCCTTGGTGGTGCATCAGCAGAAGCATGGGAAGGGCCTGCAGTGCTGGATTCATGCCCGGGGTGCCGCTTCTTCGTTGTCCGTGCTCTGCGTCCGTGTTTCCGCCTCTCTTTCACGTGCGGTGTCTCTTTGCCGTGGGAGCCGTTTGTTTGCGGCATCGTAATTTATGCGCCGGGCGGGACGTGTTTCGTCGGACGGTGTGTGTCAGTTGTGCTGCGCCGCTACGTGTGCGGGCGCACTTTGATGGCGGACGGTGTTGCTGGCTTGCCGGCGGTGTTTGGCCTGCTTTCGCATCATAATTGTGCGGGCGTGTGGACTGCTGCGTGCCGGCGGTAACTGGTGGTTTTTGCATCCGCCAGCACGGCGGTAGTGCTTCCGCCCGCCATCGTAATGGGCCCCTATATTTTTACAGACGATATTTAACAGATATTTTTTAAATCGATATTACTTACCTAAAAATCGATATTTTTGACCACGATATTTTTTCTGTCGATATTTCTGACCCACGATATTTTTACCTCGATATTTGTGCAAATCGATATTTTTACATCGATATTTTGTCTCTGCACCGTGTGTGACATGTCCTGATAGTGAAATACTGCCAATTTCGTTTTCCACTATTGAAAGGCTATCTTGCCCCATGGGACAGAATGGGAGTTTATTTATAACATCTTATAAATATAACTTCCCATTGGAACAAGATAGAGAAATAAAGTTCAGGCTCTCTGAACTCAGAATTTAATAACACATCTTTTAGTAAAAATGGTTTTTAAATTGTGTGTTTGAAAATGCCACTTTTAGAAAGTATGCATTTTCTTGATTAACCATTCTTAAATGCATATTTTAAGTCCCTGTTTTCCAGAGCTATGCCAACAGCCGGTGGAGTGTGAGTTCTCTGACCCCAGGGAGCTTGCACGGGAGGCAGACTTTTGGTGGATTCCAGAGGGTCTGAAGAATCTTTTGGAAGTGATCCTGAAGGGGGGGTTCAGGTTTTCCCCAACCAAGTGAGGTAGGTGAGGTTTGTGGTGGCCCAGATAGGTCCCAGCGTAGTGGGAGGGGTGTAGGGTTCCCGCGTCCTGTCTCAGAAGAGAAGGAGTGGGAGTGGGCTGTGTCCCAAGGTGCCCGAAACCCTGACCCAGGGCCTGGTTGGTTCCATGAGTGAACACCAGGAGGGGGGCCTAGTCTGGGAGTCCATCCCCTGAAGGGGATCCCAAAGTGTCAGGTGAACTGGGGGAGACTGCAGTAACAAGCATCCCACCAGTTCTGGTGTCTGGCACCACCGCTCCAGTCGGGAGAGTGCATGAGTCCAGAGAAAAGGGTGAGGGGGGACACAGTCCCCAGTGGAAGGACCAGTGGGTCAGGGGTTGTCAGCTTTGAGGTCAGAGCACCCCAGGACTGACCCTGGTGTGGCCACTTCTGGCCTGGGGGGTCTTCATGCTCTGTCAGGTGGACAGGAGGCTGGAAACCTGTGCCAGGCAGACTCTTGCACAGCTCATGAGGAGTGTGTTTCCCTAGGGGGGGTTGGTGTACTCCTCCGGAAGTTCTGGGTTGCCAGGCACAGGTCCAGCCTAAGGGTACAGACCCATTGGTTGGAGGACCAGGTTCAGGGTGTCCCCCCTGACCTGGAGGAAGGGGCGACGGCTAACAGTGCCCCTATCAGTTTGTCTTCAGGGGGTACTGCTCCAGGTGGGAGGGTGAAAAGCCCCAGGGTGGAGGACCGGTGTGGAAGAGCCCACCCCAGTCCTGTGTCGAGCCTCAGCGTACAGACCCTAGGCTGGTGTACCAGTTGCAGGATAGCATCCCTGAACTGGTGGGAGAATTGTGTGGTACACCTGCCGCAGGTGCCCTGGCAATTCTGGATTCTGGGGGTTCCACTCCAGAAGAGAGGGTGCAGAGTCCCAGGGAGGAGAACCATGTGTGGGAGAGCCCACCCCGGTCCTGTATCCAGCCTCAGGGTACAGACCCTGGCCTGGTGTACCAGTTGCAGGATAGCATCTATGAACTGGTGGGAGAATTGTACAGAACACCTTCCACTGGTGCCCTGACAATTCTGGAATCCAGGGGTACTGCTCCCGGTGGCTGGATGCAGAGCCCCTGGGAGGGGGACATGGTGTGGGAGAGCCCACCCCAGTCTCCTGTCCAGCCGCAGGGTACAGACCCTGAGCTGGTGGGCCAGTGTCAGGATGCCATACCTGACTTGGCGGGAGGGAGAGTGGACAAAGGGTGCCAGGCACCTGGGGCTACCACCCCCCACTCTCTGACACCACAGAGGTTAGAGAGGCCTGAAAGGCATGAGGCCTGGCTCTCATCACTGACAGTTGTCAGTGGCCACTGTGGCTTGCTATCCTGGTGGACAGAGTTGCCCCTGGGAGGGGGACAGGAGTTACACCCCGGGGGTGGGCTGGGTCACACCACTGTGTTAGCCATGTGGGTACTGTCTGCCTGTTGGGACACATCTGTGGGCAATGTAAATTTAGGCGCTGCACAGATGGGGTCCACAGGTGAGGACAAGGGTTCCCCATGGGTCAGCTTAGTGGGCCCTGAGAGTATGGATAGAGGGATCCAACTGGATTTAGGAAGGCATACAACGGGGATAGACCCCTGCTGTTGCGGGCCATGTTTATTGTTCTATGGCCCTAAGCAGGGAAGCCCATAGAGGTATGGATTGGTCTACCCTGGATTTAGGCTGGAAGGGGGTTGTGTTGGAATTGGCCCTTTTTGCAGGGATATCCCCAAACTTTTTCCTTCTTCCTCCTATTTTTTCCTGACCTGTTGTTGTTGGTTTTAGGACTCTGGGCACTTTACCTCTGCTAATCAGTGATAAAGTGCATATGCTCTCTGTGTAAATCGTGAACATAATTGGTTATCCATGATTGGCATATTTGATTTACTGGTAAGCCCCTAGTAAAGTGTACTGAGTGTGCCAGGGCCTGTAAATCAGATGCTACTAGGGGGCCTGCAGCACTGATTGTGCCACCCACATGAGTAGCTCTGAAAAGGTAACTCAGGCCTGCCACTGCAGTGTCTGTGTGCAGTTGTTAACTGCCATGTTGACTTGGCAAGTAAACCCACTTGCCAGGCCCTAACCTTCCCTTTTTCTACATGTAAGGCACCCCCTATGGTAGGCCCAAGATACCCCCCTGGGCAGGGTGCAGTGTAGGTGAAAGGTAGGACATGTACTGGTGTGTGTGACATGTCCTGATAGTGAAATACTGCCAATTTCGTTTTCCACTATTGAAAGGCTATTTTGCCCCATAGGACAGAATGGGAGTTTATTTATAACATCTTATAAATATAACTTCCCATTGGAACAAGATAGAGAAATAAAGTTCAGGCTCTCTGAACTCAGAATTTAATAACACATCTTTTAGTAAAGATGGTTTTTAAATTGTGTGTTTGAAAATGCCACTTTTAGAAAGTATGCATTTTCTTGATTAACCATTCTGTGTACCTCTACCTGTTTATGTATTGGCTGTCTGGTTTTGGAGTGACAGGGGCTGGGGATGTGCATTCACTGTAGACAGCCACTGTGGGGTTGAGGTGCGCCTGGCCCTTCCTGGATGACTCAGAGCTGGACTGAATAGACCCTGGCTGAATTTAGAGTAGTGGGAGGAGATTTCCTTCCACCTGAATAGGGCCTGTCTCCCTTGCTCAATGCTGTCTCCACCCCTTGTGGTCATACTGCATCAGTGAGGACAGAACTGGTTTGGACTGGGCTTAGAGATCCTGGCACAAAGAGAACAAAGACATTTTGGGGTATAAGTATTAGACCTATAACCCCAGAACTTTAGATCATCCCTGGAATTCAAGAGGACCCTTTGCCAAGGAGAAGAGCTGGAGAGACTGAGTAGAAGTACTGCCCCTTTGTTTTGTGCTGTGTGGGGTTGGCCTGCAGTTGCTGTTTCTGCCAAAAAAAAGGAGAAGGACTTTGCTATGTGCTGTGTCCCCTGCTTGAAGGAGATCTCTAAGGGCCTGTGTGTTCTGGCCTCCTGTTCTGAAGTCTCAGGGACACAACAACTTCACCCACAGCTCCCCTTAACTCTGCTGCTAGGAGTTCTGACCGGTCAAGAGGTGCCTGTGCCAGTTTTGGACCTCTAAAGGTTGTTGCTGCTGTTTGGGAGCTGGAAGAAAGAAGAAACTCGAAGAACTGCAAAAATTGACGCATCGCTCTTCTTGCAGCTGTTTTTCCGACGCATTTCCACGGCGCGAGAAGAATTTCGCTGTGCCGCTGCGAAAACCGACGCAGCGCCTCTCGCCGCTGCAAGAATCGACACATCGAGGGATCGCGGCTGAACAAAACCGACGTAGCGCTGCTCAAAGCCGCCGCATCGATCACCAACGCATCCCGGATTTCCATGCATCTCACCTGTGCGGCAAGTTTTCCCGACGCATCACCTGTGGACCGGAACCATCACGAAGAATCGACTCATCATTCCCCATACAGACCGGATTCGATGCAACCTTCCTCTGCGTGCAGCGGGAATGTCGCATTGCCTCCCCAAGGTCTCAGGAGTTGACGCATCTCTTTGTTTCCGACTGCAGCTGTTTGGCCTTGTGAATTTTCACACAACTACAGGTACTTTGTATAAAAGTCACACATCCATAGTTTTCTATGTTGCAAGTTCTTGAAACCTTTTGAAAGTCATATTTTTAACTGTGTATGTTGGATTTTTGTCGTTTTGGTCTTGTTGAGTTTAGATAAAGATATTTTATTTTTCTAAACTGCTGTGGTGTCCCTTTTGTGGTGTTTTCACTGTGTTACTATGTGTGTTGGTACAAATACTTTACACATTGCCTTTGAAATAAGCCTGTCTGCTTGTGCCAAGCTACCAAGGGGGTGAGCAGGGCTTATCTAAAGTGTGTATCCCCCTTCCCCTGACTAGAAGCAAGGGTCCCTATTTGGACAAAGGTACCTACCTCTGCCAACTAGAGACCCCGATTTCTAACAGGAGGGAAGCCTGGGTACAGTCTGGGAATGGACGCCCAGAGTTGACATAGTGGAGCATGTGGGCTGCGTGGCAAAAGCTGGTTCAGGGATGGGTGGACAAAGGGCCAGGGGTCAGGGGCACAGATGGGTGCAGACAGGTGCAGATGGGCTTGTCTTCAGTGCACCTTTGGCATGCCAGTGGTACACAGTCTGCACATGTTCTTATTGCAGGGAGCATTTTGAAGCCCCTGTTGAGGGAGGAAGAGATCAAGCAGATGGTGGGTGCGATTATCAGGAGGAGCTGTAGAGGAGCGTAAGGGGTGAGAGAGAAGGTGGCAAAAGCATAGAAAAGGCAGCAAATGCACACAAAAAATGAAGAGAGCTGAAAAATTACAAAAATCTGGGTGTAAAATGGAAAAAAAGGAAAGATAATGAAAAAGGCAATAAAAAGTCATTTGAAAAAGTAGGAAATGAAGGCACAAATAGGGGCATGTGGAGAGAGAGGCTGGGTTGTCTCAAGTGGCAGAACGGTCCAAAAGGCCCAGGTGCCTTGGTCGGAGGATCCAGCCTGGTGAGGTGGGAAAGTGAGTAGCCCAAAGTGGCATGAATTATCTCCAGTCGTGTATTCCGACCTCGATGTACCATAGGGACTCAATATGCACCATACTGAAGAGGTCCAACAGGGATGCAGCATCGTTGAATTGCTTGTGTTCTGGGTTCAGAAGCGTTCAGTAGTCTCGCAGTTTGGACTCGATAGTCTGTTTTGTGGCAGGGTTACGGCTTATGTCCATGTGGTTTTTTTCTGTTTGTAATGATGCAGATGTAATAAAACATTGAATAGAGTATGCGCCGAGCCATTACTAAAAGTCCATGTTCACACCAGAAGTTCTCGTATGTGCTCTTTTAGAAAATAAAGGCGGTGCTTTTTTATGATTTTTATAATCATTCTGAAAATAACATACAAAATGTTATTTTGAAACATGCACACACTTGAGTCAATAAATGTGCATATCCTTTATTATGAACAAGCCAATCATGATTTAACGTTTGTTTTCTGAAGGTCATTTAAGGCAGGGACATCTAAAGGAATTTGGGGGCCCTGGGCCAAACGTATTTTGGGGGCACCTGTTCGGGTCAGCTTTGAATTTATGATCCAATTTCAGCTCCCTTAAGCCCTATTTGGCCAGGTCGCTGACAGGGCACAGACACACTGGTCCAAATTCTAAATGTGTTTACATCTAATATTCTGGGATAATGTCCTGTTTTCAACATTGTAACAAAGCAGCAGCTCACTAATATTACTGCAAATAATCTCTGTAAACATTTCCCATTTCTCATATATGGGGTACTGTTTGGCTCTAAAAGAAAAGTTTTTTGGATGTTGCACGAAACATAAACACAACATTTGCCAACAAAATGTCTGTATTAGACTCTCACACATTGTCCACATTCAAAATACATTAAAGAAAATGGTATTTGCAACAATCTGTTTAAGAATTACTCAAGATCATCAGGGCAAGACTCTCTGCAGAACAGAGCTGGCTATATCAGGGTGCCCCCTCAAAGTCTGGGGCCCTGGGCCAGAGCCCACTTTGCCCATGCTTTAAAATGTCTCTGATTTTAGGCACCCATTGTGTTCCAAATGTGAAGCTCCTGGTATGACTCTTTACAATAAAGGAGGCCTGCATAACCCTGATAATACATCTGCAACATATTACTGATTTTTTCAGTTCTGACTTCACTCTTGAAAAAACAGCTGTTTTGGGAAACTTCTAACATAAAACAGTGCTAGTAATTGAAATAGTTCAATACAGAAACCCATATATTTAGGGGGGAGGGTCTGTGTTAGAAAGAGGGAAGAGTAATGAGAGTCGATAAAAGTCAGTCTACTCATTCAGGCTCTTTAGAAGTTTTGTCCGGACCAAGACACTTTATGTGGGGCCTTCTTCAAGCGTCTTCTTCCATTTTTGCCATCCGCCATAGGGTGCACTTTTCCTGCTCGCATCAATGTGCACCTTTAAACAGGTGCAAAGCATGCAAACAGGCAAAGTGCCCCCTATTATGATGGATGCAATGCCATCTGAGCACCTACGAACCTGCGCAATCCTAGGTGAAGCGCATTCAAGGGAAATACGGAGCAGGTGCTTCAAAGCCGCTCCATGTTTCTCTGTGCAGGTAGAAACCCAGCTGCACTTTAAAGAGGATTAGAGTTTTACTAGCAGGCAGGTGTGAGTGATTGCACCCTCCTACAAAGACAGGACAACAGGGTCTGTGGCACCCCCTTTCACCTCACAAGAGAGCTTCCCCCAGGGGCTGCACTGACATTGTGCCACCTCCTAGGGGCATTTCTGCCTCTGCACGCACATCTGTAATACCCTTAAGTATACAAAATAGCGATGGATGGAACAATTGAATTAATCTCAGCCACGGGTACTCGGGCCACATCCCAGTCCATCGTTATTTGTCACACCATGCCACGTCAGTTTGGACCAGACCCTTGCCCAGACATGAGTTCCGTGCTCACTGTGCCACTGGATCCAAGCTATACCTGGCTGATGAGCCCTTAAAAGGGTGAAACTGGTCCTGAGTTGCATGTGTTCGGGTTCAGGGAGGAACTGGCCTGGAAGTTTGGGCTGGACTGTTCCCATTGGAGCAGGGTCAAGATTGATTTGCCTATGGCTGGGTTCAAACTGAGGTGCCATGACAGGTGAAAAATTATGAATTGGGATGAAGCCTGAATGATTACCAGTGGCTGAGATTAATTCAAGCATTCTATCCATCACTTTGTTTTTGACGCATCTGTAATACGGCGCAGGTGCAGAGGGAAAGTGTTTCCCTCATTTGCATGGGGCCAGGCCGCCATGCCCTCTCACGATATCGCTGGTGCTATATGTGCACTAGCTCTATCACTATTACAGAAGAAGCCACACAAGAGTTTGCGGCCACTTCTGTAATACCAAAGTGCTCCGGAGATGCACAAAGCGAGTGCACAAGTCTGTTGTATGTTCTGTAGTATGGATCCATGTGAATTTAGTTTTCTGTATTGGCTCCAAGTTCACATGGGTCATTAAGGTCTAGGCAAGAGTGAATTCAGTCTTGTCTTTGTTCTCTTTGAAAATGCACATAACTTTTGCATTTTTCATTGGAATTATTGATGGAAGTGGAGTCGACTGTTGACCAAATCAAATTATTTTTACGGTGATTTTATTATGATATGGGTTTTGCATTCAAATTGTCCATTCTTCAGTTATGTTTAGGGCTCCTGGTTTTATGTGATTTTTTTTTTTAACATTTCCGTCTGTATTTATCCCTATTTATATTTTGGCCATCTTATTGATATATTTATCCATATTTATTTAGTATTTTGATATTTTGAGAATAAATAAAGTTGTAAAATGGTATATTTCCACAGTCATTTAACTGATAAACATGCACTCATACTTTGATTTCTGTCATGGTTTAGCAAATTATGCAGCCAAATATAACAATACACTACACCCACACGTAAATATTAGCATTATACTACAAATATTTGTTAACATATCCCTGTTTTTCCAGAAGTCTCATCTTGTCTTTTAACTCCCATGCTGTCCCTCTGCTCAGCTGTTGTTCTGGAATTCATGAAAGATAGCATGGAGAGTAAGTCACAAGAAGCCCACTTATCAGTATTTTTCCAGTTTTAAACATAAATACAGAGCTCCTGTATGCTTCCTCATTATAGAGCAGACTTTATAAATGTATTTATGAATACATTTTGCTGCTGGAATGCGGGTGCAGGAAAAGCACAGGGCCTAGGTCATAATACTCCAACTGCCCTACCATATGATGGCCCTGCATGCATGGATTTTGACAAAGTCAGCATCAAAAGACCATTGATTTATGGGTTTTGACAAAGTCAGCATCAAAAGACTATTGATTTATGGATTTTGACAAAGTCAGCATCAAAAGACTATTAATTTATGGATTTTGACAAAGTCAAGATCAATAGACTATTGATTTATGGATTTTGACAAAGTCAGTATCAAAAGACTATTGATTTATGGATTTTGACAAAGTCAGCATCAAAAGACTATTGATTTATGTATTTTGACAAAGTCAGCATCAAAAGACTATTGATTTATGTATTTTGACAAAGTCAGCATCAAAAGACTATTGATTTATGGATTTTGACAAAGTCAGCATCAAAAGACTATTGGCAACAACAGAATAATAGAGTAGTAACGCTGATTCGCTTATTTAAATCATCACAGCCTGCACATTGAAACACGTTTCGGACAACAAAGACACTTGCTTGCAGAAATACATGCATATCCAGCAAGTATCTGGTATGCTAGCCATAGTGGCTTATGCACTCGCTGGGGAGATCAATGGGCATTCTCTGGTCACACTTTCCAATCATCATGAAATAGGTTAGAGGGTTAATGTGCCTGTTTCACAGCATAAACTGCACTGTGTCGTTCAGAGATCTGAATTGTATGCAATGCCTTGCAATAGGGATGCATTTATCAAGTTGGTACAGAACGGTATTAAGAAAGCGCTGATTTTGTGTATGATTGAGGTAGGTGTGGGATCAGTGCCTTTTTTGTGCAGTTCTGACTGCATTATTTCTCTGTGTTCAGACCAGGTGGACTTGGTTTTCTGTACTGGCTCCAGGTTCACATGGGGTGTGGAAGTCTGGGCAAGGGTGAATTCATTCCTGTCCTTTTTCTCCTTGAAAGATGAGCACACCCTTTGTATTTTTCATTGGAATAATTAATGGGTATAAAGTTGACCGTTTGACCAAATCAAATTATTTTTAGGATGATTTTTTTCAAGATATGGTTTTTGTAGTCAGGATTTCTATGCCTCAACTATGTTGTAATAAGAATTTATCATGATGGAAAAAACATATTTGTTCGTCAGCAACTTGCACATTCTTAACCTGATTCCGATCGCAGAGCGTCACAGTCATGCTGACCTGCAACTTCCACATGCTGGACAGTAATATCTGTCTAGGAATACATGGATCTATTCGTGAAATCTATAAAAACTGAAGTGTGTGTGTTTGACGAACTTTATGATCGGTTAATGATGCTTGGTGGGTGCAAATAACCATTTACACTGCAAGCAGTGAGCATGATCCCGGTGCTGGTGGACATCCAATGTAGGTGCAGCACTGAGGCACCTTAGCTTAAAACATAATGGAAGAAACTCAACAAAATCTGAAAGGATGTGTGTGCAGAAATGCAAGTTAATAGATGGGATTTGTGTGAGGGTAGCATGCAATATACACTCGGTGAAATGCAACAATACCAGCAGACAGGCACTTTAAGAAACTATCCTGGTAGAGAGGCTATAAGCTGTATACAAATTATGACCAAGCCCTTTCAATCATGCACTATACGCATTGTATTATGCGAGACTATTTGAAATACTGCATAATGCAGTTTCATATGACATTCATATAGTCATTACTTGTGAGCATGCTACCAGTCAATGACAGCGGAGTCAGGTGCAGGCACGGAAGAGTAACTGAGGCAGTCACACTGCTCCATTGTGACTGAACAAGCATGGTGAGGCTGCATGGCCACAAAATCAGCCCTGGCACTTTTTTCTATTCAGGACATTTGTGGATCCAAAACACAGACTAGTGAAGACTCCTTCTTGTCAATGCTTATCCCTAGGATTGACGCCGTAGAAAGGCTTGATCAACAAATGCCATGACTCAAGGGCTACGCCAAGCTTCAGTCTGAGGAGTACTTGTGTGCATTTTTGACCCTAATACCACATGGCCCTTCCCGCAGTGATATTGGCAACTAATGAGGCTCTTTCCTCCAATGAGGGCATAGCACCTCTTATGAGCTTATGTGGCAATGTGTGCTTGTACAAGCGTACTGATCTTACACTGATACATGCATGGCCCTGCCATGGCCAAGACTCGGACCCAGAATGGTACCATTGGATCAGTGTCTACCAGCATGTCCCATGTGCCATAGAAAAGTCCATGCACCTAGCACTTCCAGCACTTCCTTGTCACCAACAATATGTATGTAGATGGTGGAAAGGTTTCACCAGTCCTGTAGCTGGATCACAGCATTACTGCACCAGTCCACCAGCACTGCAGCACCTTCACATTAGAGGTCATGGAGATTTCCAGAGTGCATATATTGATGGACCTTTAAGGCTTTTGGGGGCTGGTATTTTTTTAATTTCCCTTAAATGAGCTGGTGTCATTTATACAGTGTGGAGTCTGAAAATCTACTCTAGAATATAGATGGGACACAATATCGTGGACAACATATCGCAAAATATATTGACAGGCAAGTGTTGATTTTTCTATGCCTAACTCCACAAATATGTGCCTACAATGTAGATATATCTTTAAGGTATGTAGATGTGGATGCAGTCTTACCTTTCGATATCTTGTTCCTTGATATTCTGTTCTCGATATTTTTGTACTATGATATACTTCGATATTCAGTAGTACAGTCATTTATACTGATCCCCCACTGCTCTATCGCTTGCATAATTAAAGGCACCGCAGAGCACATTGTGCACAGTCTGAGCGTGCCCAGACTGCAATGGAATAATGGCAGATCTCATACTCCTGAGAAAACCAACCGTCTGCACAACCAAATCTCCTCTTTGCAGGAGGTACATTTTTGAGAGAGAGCCCTGTAAAACACCAATCTGACATCACAGCACTGCACCACTCTCTCTTACCACTCTGTGTCCTTCAGCACTCAGGGCCTCATTTACAAGCCCATTGCGCAGCTGGTGCGCCACTTTTTGAGATGTACCGGTGGTGCAGTGTGCCTGCCCATATTTACAATTCCTCGTAAAGTCGCCCTGCGTGACCTTTCATGGCCTTTTAAATATGGGTATTACTCTAAGTGAAAGAAGCATTCCATGGGTGTTGCTGTGGGTGTTCTCATGCAACATCCATGCAACCTGACACAGTCCCAGATTTACCAAGTGTTGTAAACCTGGGAATGCGTCAGAATCCTACGCCTCCCCAGGGAAGGCATAGAAGTGGTGCAGCGAGGAGAAATACTTTTCTTTCTCCTCATTTTTTGCTCTTTCTATGTGTGCTGCATTCTACAGCACACATAGAAGGAGCAAAACGCCAATAATGATAGAAGATGTCCCGTCCACACAACAACAATCATCCCTGCACCACAGGCACCCTTCCACTATGGCACAAGGGTGTCTGCGTTTGTGCGCGGTTCAATTTGTGCACCAGAGCAGGAGGGAAGGCTAAGAATGCACCTTATCTTGTAGATGCGCTGCATTCCTGCCCTATTATTTTGAAGCACGGCAGCACAGCAGAAAGACTTGATGCGCTACTGTGCATTATAATATAGTAAATGAGGCCCTCAGTGTCTCTCATTACTCCCAATTCAGCACCACAACTCCCTTTCAACAGTATCACACCATTTCTGTTGCACACTCAGGTTGGTACCAGTCTTACCATATACAAATACCTCTTTATGTCCTGCACAATAACTTTGTTTCTCCCATGTCTGGGTAACACTTGGTTCTGCAGCACCCCTTTTGGACCCCTGCACACTACCTGCCCCTTCCTATACCTTACCTGATCCTGCAACATTCCTTGTCCACCCCTTTCTATACATGTGCTCTTCTCGTCCTGCACTGCTCCTATGCTGATGCTGGTATTACACCTCTTCTTTGCTCCTCCTGGTTTTGCAACACTACTACACAGCCCACTTAGAAGTTGGATGCCACACCTCACACTACACCATCACTGCAGCATTCCTTGCCCCTCACAACGCCCTGTGACTGATGCACCAACCTATCTGGGCTTGTAAGCTTTGCTTATCCTTGCAAAGAGGCTTTTGCAAGTGAAAATCCAATTTTGAAATTCACAAAAGTTTATTGTTTACTCGTAGAGCAGTTAACTCATGCAAAACATTTTGTGGGGCACTTCTTCACCTAGGAGCATGGAGGGGGCATTCCAAGACTATAATACCCTGTGAGTTTGTTCGCACCTACAGACCTACATGTTTCAAACTACTCTCGGACCCATCACCCCCTTGAAATGATTTTACTACTGACAGGGACAGGAGTAAATCATTTTCGAGGGCAGGATTGAGACAAGAACACTCCCAAAATTGGCTTAGGGTGTAAAGGAAGGGTCTTCCCTATAGGAAACAGTATTTTCTTCATGAAAGAAAAGAAGGACAAAAGGTTAACAAGTTGAAAAAAACTCAGCAAATATTCAAATTAACAAGTATTCATGAGTATATTTATGGAATAGAATTCACAACACATTCCCATGCTTACATTGAAACCTGCAATTGTAAAGAACCTTCAGGGGCTTGATCATCAGCAGTCTGCATCTGTTCAATCCTTGCTTCCAAAGGGACAGTTGAATCAGTGTTTCTGTCAATGTTTGTCAAATCATTGGATAGACACAAAGTCATAAAATTAGCACTTCCAAAAAATACAATATGCATATCTGCAATAATCTGAGCAACAGGGCAAATCAGGTCTTTTATTCCATCAGGCATTTCCCCGCTGAGCTGCAGCCTGTTTTGAAAGCCCAGTGCCACTGCTGGTGCTTCTGTCACTTTCCCCAGCTCTCGGAGACAGCAAGCAGGCGGAGCCTTCAAGAGAAAGGGAAAGAGAGAGAAGTAGGGAGAGGGAGAAGCCAGAGAGGAAAGAAAGAGAAATAGAATGGATGGATAGAAAGAGAGCGATAGCGCAAGAAGAAAAAGGCAGCAGGGCTGGGTTGAGAATTTTTGCAGGGCTGCTTTTTGTTCCTCAGTGCGCCCCTGCAAAGCAGAGGACAAATGCACAAGGTGATGATTAAGCCTACAAAATGAAAGAAACGCAGCTTCAATTGTGCAAATGGAAGTGCACACACATATTTATGCACTGGTACAAGTCGCTAAATATGTGGCGACTAATATATTGTATTTATTTTTATTAGGCCTGGGTGAAATTTCATTTATGCTGAAGTAATCATGCTTTATGTCTAGGGGCGGGTGATAAATTCCGCTCTGCTTGAGGAGTTGGCGGAGATTTGGCCACTCCGCATTATGCTTGTATCGCAGAGATCCAGCCAACCTCCGCCAACCACCATGTTGCAGAGTTTTTTCTCATGCATGGCTCGTCAACACCAAGTCAGCAAGCGAGAATTGGCATCTCCTTCACAATTTTTGGGCGCTAGGAGGGCACTTGGAGAGATTTTCCCAACGCGGGCGGTCGGAGGTGGTCGCGACCGCTTACGATGAGAAAGCTGTCACTCAAGTCGAAAATCTACTAGAGCGGCAGAAAAATTAACTCGAGCAGCAGTGCCCCCTAACGTGGTGCTGCTCACGCTGATCTTTCAGCACGGAACGAGCTCCTGCTGCTAAAAAACAGCGCTAGCAGTGCGACATGCCGATTTTCACCTGTTCGCGGAATCTTGCAGAGTTTTCATGTACTTCGGCGGAGTGAAACTCTGTGAGTTCTGCCCACCCCTAAAATTTCTTGCATTTCGCATTACGACTGTTACAAAAAACATGTCCAAGATTACACTACTCTGCCATGTCGAGTAATTGAGACTTCGTTCTAGTAAAGATTGTATGACTGGAGCATCTGAAGAACAGCAGCAAACGAAATGCAAGTAGCAGTTATTCACGTAATGCCAGTGCCAGTATTTGCACTTCCTTCACTGCTAAAGTTGACACGAGCTCGCTTTCGTGCTAAAAAAATAAATAAACAAGATGCCAGACCAGTGCTTCATGCAATAACCCGTAAATTTGTGTAAACTTTCGGGCATTTGGCACATTTTCAAAGGAAATTATGAGAATAATGACCCCTGTCCTATGTCAGTCCCTCACCACTCCATGTCCTGCGCTACATTAAATCCGTTCCTGTTCTTACCTCACTCCTGCAGCTCTCCCAGGTCCTATGGAAACACTCCGTACTGACAGGATGGAATCTACTTCAACGAATGAATTTTTACATTTCTTTTTATGAGCATGGCTTAATAAATGGATGGGCAAGAGGCGAACTTCCGGAAATCCTTTCAACGTCTTTCATCTGGCCACTAGGGGGCTCTATTAGAAAAGTCCTCTGTGCCTTGCCCCGCCCTCATACATTCCCTGACTTTCTTCATTTTTGATCAATGCGCCTAATTTGCCGGCGTTTCCCAGCCAAGGCCGCGTCCCTCCTGGCTCTGTTTGCTGAATCTGTCCGCTTGTTAACCATTCTTAGTGGGTTCAAGAAAGTGCGATTGAGATATTTGCCGTTTTGAATTGGCAGCCATTGATCGGCATCCGGGGCAGCGTTCTCGAGAACACGGGGCTTAATTGGAATTCCTTCAAAGGATTCCATACGTCTGAATTATTGATGAATGCGTTTCACAGACGCAGCGCGCGCTTTTCCGTCTTTAAGCATTTTTTTTTAACATAGATGAGGACCAGACAGACTCTTAACTACCATATGTCATCAAAAGGTCATTCTGAATTGTCTACTTTATGAAGCGGGGTGTGATGAACAGCGTATCTACCTACACACGCGCGCGCGTGCACACGCACCCACACTTTCAGTACAAAACACTCCCTTGTAAAACTTTTTGTAAGCAAGCACACACCTGGTGTGAAGGAGTCTTGTACGATACTAGTAGCCAGGAGACTAATCCTAGCACAAAATGTCTCTCGGCTGAACTGTCTGCACAAACCAGCATTTCATGGGCGAAAATTGCGAAACATTGTGTATTGCGAAATTTCGAGAAATTTCACTTAAAGCACTTAACGCGAAATTCAAGAATTTCACAAATTTGACAGTGTAGTTAAAACTTTGGCGAGGCCTAATCACTCTATCTCACTCTTGCAAGTTCTTTACAACTCTTCTTTCTCTTTTTATCACTCTTTGATTTATCTTAGTCTGCCTCCTTCTTTCTTCCTTTTCTGCTTTTCTCTCTCTTTTTCTGGGAAAAGGTGTAACGAGGATAAAAAATAGGTCCCGGTCTTCTAAACTGAGTGCCAGTGCCACACCTGTAGCAATTGTTCCAACTTAAGCACTGCCCCTCTCATTGTCAACAATTTCAGCATCTTCCACAGATCAGCTCCTCTATAGTCAGCGCTTTGAGGCTGCACCTCACTTTTCCTTCTTTTTTTGCAGGATGTGAAGTGTGGGGGCTCCAGGTTCTGGGAGACATCCTGCTTGAGCTTCGGACAGTGTGCCACAGAATGTGATGCCAGGGATCAGGATTCCATCCACAGAGGCACAGCTTCACCCTTGGGGTTCCAGCAAACTACACCAGTTTGAAAGGCATCAGCATTGGGGACAATATAAGGTGTCCCCAAAGACAGGGACGTTTGAGATCAGTTTAGGGGAGCCAGTGGGAGATGTTCAGACAGCTACACTTATGTTAACGCTACAGGCTGTGCAGTAAACACCAGCAGCTGACCAAAAAAATAAGATGATTTCCTTTGTGCTTTCTGGCCCTACTTTATAGAACCTACGTTGTGATAGGAGAAGGGGAAAGTCTTTTGTGAGAAAGATTAGATGCCAGCCTTGCTGCTCCCTATTAAGGAAGACAAATGGATTTTTACATTATTTTACAAGGCTTTTAAACCATTTTTGCATCCTCCAATTTCGACTCTTCGAGGGGTGAAAGTGCAGTTCTCCATGCACCCCAGAAAGGAATAAAGATAGATCTTTGTTTAGTCTGTTGAGACTGTCTGGCCTACTTTACGTTGTGTACTTTTAGATTTAGGTAGAGAAGTGACCTGCGGATCCCAGGCAAAAGACTAGTTTCCCTTCTGGAAAGCACCTCCAACATGTAGAAAACACACCAGGGTGCCACTGCTAACGCACTGCATGCTATCTGTAATTTTTTAGGGTAGTACATCAGTTTTCGGTCTGCATATGTTCTGAAAAACACCACAAAGGCAATTATTGATTCTTTTTTAATCATAGAACGTGCAAGTGTCTTGCCCTGTCTCTGCCAGGTGCCCTGTAGAGGCATTACTCAGTTTTGTTAGCCTCAGACCCAACACCCAAGGCTCTCAGTCAGTGTAATTCGGTTGTGTTGGACTTGGCCCTTTTTGCAGGGTCATTCCAGGACTTTTTGCCTTCCTCCTGTATTTTTTCTGACCTGTTGGTGGTTTAATTAACTCTAGACACTTTACCACTGCTGATCAGTGCTAAAGTGCAAATGCTCTCCCTGTAAATTGTTATTATGAATTAGTGATACCATGATTGGCATATTTGATTTACTAGTCAGACCTTAGTACAATGCACTGTGTGTGCCCAGGGCATGTAAATCAAATGCTGCTAGTGGGCTTGCAGCACTGATTGTGCCACCCACGGAAGCAGCCTGTAAATGTAAACTCTGGCCTGCCATTGCAGAGCCTGTGTGCAGTCTGGTACTGCCATGTCAACTATGCAAGTGCACACACTTTCCAGTCCCTAACCTTCCCTTTTCTTACATGTTAGTCACCCCTATGGTAGGCCCAAGGTACCCCTGTGGGCAGGGTGCATTGTATGTGAAAGGTAGGACATGCCCTGATGTGTGTGGCATGTCCTGATAGTGAAATACTGCCAATTTCGTTTTTCACTATTGCTCCCATAGGATAGAATGGGGAGCTTGTTTATAACATCTTATAAACATAACTACCCCTGGGAACAAGGTAGGAAAATAAAGTTTGATATGCCTGAACTCAGAATGTTACAATGCATCTTTTAGTGAGGGTGATTTTTACATTCCGTGTTTGAAAATACCACTTTTAGAAAGTAGGTATTTTCTTGCTTAGCGATCCAGTATGCCTCTGCTAGGTTTGTGTATTGCATGTCTGGCTTTGGAGTGTCAGGGGCTGGGGAGGAGCAGTGGCTCCAGAGAGCCTGATGAGTCAGGGCTGGGCTGAATAGGCCTGGTCTGCATTTGGAGTGGTGGGAGGAGTAGCACCTGCACCTGAATAGGGCTGTGCCTGCCTTCCACAATGATGGCTCTGGCCCCCTGTGGTGTGTCTGGAGCCAGGGCTCACACTGACAATGGAGGTTGTTGTGCACTTGCAAAGTGCCCCACAGAACTGGTTTTGGCTGTGTACAGACACTCTCTGCCTTCAGAGAACAAAGGATTTTTGGGTATAAAAAGGGGGGCCCAGACCCCAGACTTTTAGATCACTTCTGGGAAATCAAGAGAAACCTTTGCCAAGGAGAAGAGTCAGAGAGGCTTAGGAGGAATACTGCCCCTGTGCTGTTTGCTGTCTGGGGTTGGCCTGCAGTGGCTACTTGCTGCCAAGGAAAGGAGAAAAGAATGTTGCCGTTTGCTGTGCCCCCTGCTTGAGGAAGATCTCCAAGGGCTTGAAACTGAGCTTGCCTCCTGTTCTGAAGCCTCAGGGACACAAAGACTTCACCACCAGCTCCCCTGAACTTCCTTGCTGGGAGTTCTGACCTGCAAAAAGGTGCCTGCTGTTGTTTTGGACCTCTAGAGACTGTTTTCCACTGGGAGCTGGAAGAATCCATGCATCGTCCCGGATCGTCGCATCGCATCGAGGTGCCAAGTTTGTCGCATCGTTGGGGGACGCAGTAAGAAACCGACGCATCACCTGCCCACGCAATAAGAAACCAAAGCATCACCTCCTCTCCGGTAAGGAACCGATGCATCACCTCCCCTGCGCAGCAGTAAGGAACCGACGCATCACCTCCCCCGGAGCAAGGAAACAACGCATCACCTTCCCTGAGTGTAAGGAACCGACGCATCACCTTCCCTGCGGCCCGTTTTGTTTGTTTGCGTGACGCATCCCAGGCACTTTGTGTGCAAAGGGCAATTTGCTTTGAACTGAACTATTTCTACCAGCTGAAAGTCATATTTTTATTACTGTATTGTGGATTTTTGTCGTTTGGTCTTGTTTTGATTTAGATAAAGATGACTTATTTTTCTAAACTGGTGTGGTGTCCATTTGTAGTGTTTTCATTGTATTACTGTATGTGTTCACAAATGCTTTACACACCGCCTCTGAGATAAGCCCGTCTGCTCGTGCCAAGCTACCAAGGGGGTGAGCAGGGGTCATTTTAGAAGTGTATGCCCCTTACCCTGACTAGAAGCAAGGGTCCCTATTTGGACTAAGGTACCTACCTCTGCCAACTAGAGACCCCCATGTCTAACAGGTTGTATAAAAACTTTATAAAACACTCAAATTAAACAAACGCCTTCCTCTTCAGCTGGTATGGATGCCATAAAGTGGGGACGTGCCAGTGCTGCTCAGTGGGTCAGGGTTCTGCATCACTCCTTGACACCTCCATCCTGTGCTACAACGATGGCATAGACCCGGGTGGCTCTGGGGAATCGGCTCAGGGGTACTTTAGGAACAGACTACAGCAAGTCTGCTCGGTGCTTGGGCCCTGAGTGTCCTCCCTGGCCCTCAAGGACTTCTCTGTGCACCAGTCCCCTCCCAGAACTCCACACCTATCAGGTCTCCCTTCTGGAAATACAAACAAAGGACTTAAAGCACCAGTCAGTCTAACAGAACACAATCTCACGGACACTTCCACAGGAAATACTTCTGCCACTGTCAGCACCTGCAAAGTGCCTTCAGCGCCCCCTGGCTAAAGGTGAGGGACAGCGCGCCCTCAACATGCACTTTACCATTCACCCCAACAAATATGTTTCGGAAAAAAAGAACTCTGTAAACATTACAATTCTTTTGACTTATTTCTGTTATCAAAATGGAAATGAACATGTAGGAAAATAAATAGAATAGAGGAAACAAAACAAAATAGCAAACACTAAACCACGTGTCAGGCCCGCTAAGTGCCCCACTCAACTTAGAAGCATCCTCGACTACCAGAAGAAAAACAGGAACAGGAAATAGAGAGAGGGCATTTTGTGCACTTTAGAAAGAAACGTCATTAGGAAAAGTTAAACATAGTGCCACAGATTAAAAAACTTGGAGAGTGACAGTAAGTGCAATGAGTTTTTTTTAAATTTTCCTGAGACTCATTAAGGCTTCAGAAATGCTGGATAAGCCTGAATACTGATGGCTTGGGATCAAATCCTGCTACTTTTGTGCACGGCATAAAAGGCACAGATGCCCTGTGGATTGATGCTGGATACAAGCGGCTGAAGGATGCAGCATAATGAGAAGAGCGAGCAGATAAATGCGGTCGTGATCTTCTTCGGTGGGATATTATCCATCCTACAATCTAATTATTGATCCAGGATGTGCATTAATGGCCTCATTTTCTTGAGTGCCTCTTGCTTTATTAGAAATGCATAAGAGTTGCGCGCACGCAATATGTTTCCATAAGTTTTATCTTTGTTGTGTGTTTGAAAGTGCCAGGGTTGGCAGGTTTTGGGATTTGCTTGCAGAATGTGCATCAGTTTTCCTTGAACAGTCAGTGCCCAGCAGCATCAGGGCTTCTGGGAGAGTCTGGATTCAAAGTGCAGGCAGCAGACGCTCTCTGGGTGTTCCATATATGCACAACAGAAGGACAGACAGGTGTGCACACACTGCTCGCTCTGATGCTGATTACGCTAACTTGCACCCCTAAAGTCCTTACTAAGTATAGCGTAAACGATCGATCTTTTATTTACCTAAAGTGGTCGAGGGGAGGAAAACAGCTTAAACAGATATCAACAAAGTTACCGTGCCTGAAAAGATCACTGACTCCGAAGTGTAGTTTGAATATTTATTATAAGGCCAAAAACAATTGGATGTAAATACATCTCAATAGCAAAGTATAGAGATACAGAAAAATTAATACAGAGCCGATCTTTCTAATATAAGTAACTGCGGCCCAAAAGGCAAATGATTATAAATTCCAAAATCACAATGCAACACAAAATAGATGCAATATTCAGCTCTCGATTCATTGAAAGAAATTAAAATCTTTCCCTACACTATTCTATATGAGGGCCCTTCCTGTCTCTCTTGTATCGTTCCCCAATGGTGTCAGCACGTGTTGATTCCTAAGAAGTACTCACGTCAAATGGGTTGTTTAGCTTAAGGCTATGGAGCTCGCTCTAAGATGCTCCTTCTTCTCTGAAAGCTAGCAGAAGTCTGGTCTCTCTGTCCCTGCGCATCATATAAAAAGACAGGATTCAATCAACATTGCGTCACTTTTTCTAAAAGTTTCCACTAGACCTCTATACAGTAGCTGGTTCTCTTTCATGAAGCAAAATTAATTAAAGGTATCTTCTTCCAGTGGCCTTGGCTTCCAGACAGACCCGATACGCAAAGCATCCTCCCTTCTCGCTTCCAGTTATCTTCAAAGGCATTCCGGATCTCTCCTCAACTCTGAAAATAATGATGTGCATTTCTGCACCTGCAACAGGGTGAGAACACTCCAACCTTGAACACAACACTCATTTAATTCATTATTTCTCGAGAGCAAAGAGAATCTTTTGGGCCTATATTTCAGACAACTTAAACGATCACAGTTTACAATATATAAAATAATATTGTCCTGCACATTATGCATGAAGGAATCATAATACATACAGAAGGCTACTTAATGCGTTCACTAATTCAACATTAAATGATTCAATTAAATGTTTCTTAATAATCAAAAACACTGCACACAATACGAATATATGAGAGTGCGTTTAAACCATGAATATAGTGCACAAATACAAATAGAGTGCTATCTGCGCTCTATCAGTTCCCCCCTCTTGTGACTAGTGTCATAACACCAATTCTCTTTTCTGTTGTAGTTTCTCCTAGTAGAAGAGACCGACCTAAACAGGAGCTGTAGCTTGCCGTCCCTGTCTGAATAGTTCTAATCCTTTAAGGTGCTGGTAATGTCTGTCCTGCAGTTGCTCAAGTTGTAGTTCTCTCTTTTTCAACACAGTCTCCTGATGTCTTGCCCTTTGCCATTTGTAAGCCTTGATGGCTCCTAATAGGACGATTATACAAATGACAGCTATTATAATAGGCTTCAAAATATGTCCCAGACTTCCTAACCAACTGCCTATTTTGCCAAATACTTTTCCCACTTGTTCCCATAGTCCTTCAGCAGCCATCTCACGTAACTCTTGGTGTATATCTGAAATATTGTTGATATATTTCCTTATATCCCGACTGTTGTCAGGAATATAAGTGCAGCACTGTTGAACTCTCAATAATTTGCAGACTCCTCCGGTTTTTGCTAGCAGCACATCTAGGGCAAGAAGGTTTTGCAAAACCATAGCCCTTATCGAAACCATCTCCCCATCTACAAGTAGTAGAATCTGAGCTGTATTTATGGAGAGCTTATCCACTAATGTTGCCAGCTTTCTGATTTTCAAATCATTCAGAATCACACCCATACTTGGTATCATAGCTCCAAATATGTCTCCAATCACTTCTCCTGCACTCGCACCACGTTTCCCTCTTTGAGGTCTCCTTTTTTCTAGAGGCCATAAATCATTCATATGGAAAATCTTGGGAAATACGACAGCCAAATAGCAGGTGCCGTACCAGTTCTTGGGCAACTTCACATAAGCATTCTTTCCACACACAAAATACACATTGGCCACTACTGTTATTTTATCCAGTAATGCTTTTCTGATTGATTCTTCAATCAAGAAGACATGCTCACAATCTCTCTCACCCACGAATATCTTATCGTAGTATGTGGTCGGGTGTCTAATGCACACTTTTACTTTGTGCTGGAAATCTAATGCTATAGGTCCAAAACTCCCCTTTGCTTTATGATCTAATTCTTCTTTGGTCCATGGGGTAACCTTATGCTTTGGATCTGGTCTGAATAGAGTCTGTCTATGTCGGTCTTCTATCTGATCTATGAACTTCTTTTCGATGTCAGTCAACATACAGGTTAAATTGTGTCTATGGGCATAGGACGTATCTAAAGTGATGGTAGGCACGAAATACTTTGACATTCTCTCTACTTCCTTATAATAATCATATTTATTCATGTATTTCAGAACGGGGACTTCCGAGAGTACCACATCATAATTAGAGAAATAGTACTCGAAGTGTGCCATGCTATAAAACATGCTCAATAATATACTACATGTAATGCCATAAGTCACAGGCAAATGGTGATATCGAATGCCTTCCTCTACCGAGGCGGGTAACTGCATACACACATAGCAATCCTTCGCTTCCATGGTATCCACATACTCATACAATAATCGAGCATACGCATTCAAAGTGAAATCACCCTTTGACAGATCAACATGCAGTCTATGACTGGTTTCCTTAATCATTTCTAGGTCTTGGGCGTATGCATCCTCATCTATCTCAGAGCTTGGTGTAGTGCGTGTTGTCTGTACCCTGTTCTGTTCGTCATTTTGATATCCAACTAAAGATACAACAATCACCACAGTTAAAACAATAAGCACCGCTACAATGAGGGTGCCAATGATCCACTTCTGTTTGCGTGTATGATTTTTCGGACACCATGGTTTTTCTTGATCTGTTCCAAAGCACACAAGGAAAACACAGTCTCTTTTTGTTTCTTTGTTTTAACAATGTCTTTCTTGCTTCTTTCCTTTCATGCAATTAATGTCAGAGTTCTTTCGATTGATACTAAACCTATTGAAGAGATGTAGACAACCCTACTCCTCACTCCATCATCTATAAGAAAAGTCCCTAAATTTAAATCTTCTTAATCTGGGGTCTAGGTTATCTTCTTTCTAAGGCCTAATGCTTTCTTTGATTACAGTTCAGGCTTCATGATTAATGACATTTGATCCAAGGATTTCGAGAACAAATTGCAGAATCTCTGCACGGATGTCTCCCAATTCTAGCGCGGTGAGCCGTCGGCCAAATGCAGGGAAAACAACCTCATTAAGGATAAGGTAACGCAATCCACTCAGTCTTGGAGGATTTGGAACTTGCAGAGTTAGTATTCCAAACGCTTCTACACCTGCGACCAGTAAACGTATTTCAATCGAGAGGGTGTTCTCTCCGTAGCTCACTGTACCAGGTCCCAACCTCCCGGACTTCGCTGGGCCCTGCATCTGCAGCCAGGTATGTCCACTCAGGAGATGTGTATCTTCGAGATGCTGTTCTTTCTCTTCGGGAACGTCTCAGACCATCCGGTCTTTCTTCCACATCACTTTGATCTGATTCAGATGTTTCAGGAATTGGAGGGAGATCTTTCTCAGATGCAAGCCGTATATTCAGCCTTTCTTTTCTTGCTGGCCACTTTTCTGCTCTAGCATCTGTTCTCCTTTCTTCCTCTTGATCTGACCTTTCTGCAACAGACAGTTCACTTTGATCTGAGGCACCGCTCACTTCTGCAATATCCTCTATTTAAGGATATGGACTCAGTTCAGGAGCATTCAGCTCTTCTCTTTCTTGCTCACTTGGCTGTTCCGTTTCCTCCGAAACTCTTACAGCTGAGTCTGTGCCATCGTCGTTGTCTGTATCAGGTCCACACACGCTCCTTGGACCCAGGGGACTCTCTTCTTCTGCAGGCGCTTGAACTCGGCGAGTGTGGGAAGCGTGGATCCAATTCGGCAATCCTCCACACTTCACAGCGGTACTTGTGACCAGTATCACTTGGTAGGGAACATCAAGACAACTCTTCCTTACGTGTTTGCAAACGAGCACCCAGTCACCAGGATTAAGATCATGCAGCAGGTCTCTGGAGGTGGATGCAGTCGCAGCCTCGACCTCGTGGGATACAGAAGTAACCACATCAGCCAGTCCTTTACAATAATCCAACACTAAATCATCAGTGATGTTTATCAATGCTGTATCTGGCACCATAGGCAAACGCATAGCTCTTCCAGTTAGGATCTCGTGTGGAGAAAGCCCTGTTCTCCTATCAGGGGTACTACGCAGACTCATTAGCACCAGGGGCAACGCATCCGGCCACTTCAATGAAGTGGACGAACACACCTTTGCCACTCTTGATTTGATGGTGCCATTAACCTGCTCTACTAGACCTGAAGCCTCGGGCCTGTAGCTACAATGCAGTCTTTGATCAATATTTAACGCAGAGCACAACAACTTCATTATTTCACTGTGGAAATGAGTTCCTCTATCTGTTTCCACTGATGTTGGGAAACCGTACCGCGGGATCAGTTCTCTTAATAACAATTTGGCTACTGTGAGACTGTCACATCGTCTAGTTGGATATGCTGCCACCCACTGTGAAAAGATACACACCACCACCAAAACATATCTCAACCTATTGCACCTTGGCATCTCTATGAAGTCTAACTGTATCCTGTTGAAGGGACCCCCAGATTTTCCAATGTGACTCATTCCAACCACAGTTCTTTTTCCAACATTCATCTGTTGGCTAGTAACACACCGGTGACATACCGTTTCAGCCCACACACGGAAGCGTGGATTAAACCACGTCTGCCTGAACACTCGCACCATAGCATCTCTTCCCAAATGAACTGGTCCATGAATTTGCCTTGCCATTGGGCTCAGTAGGCAATTGGGTAATACTGTTCTTTCATCTGTGGACACACAAATGCCATCATCTCTTTTTGTGCAACCTGACTTGACCCATGAAGCAGCTTCTTATTCTGTGACTTCATCCTGCAATCGCTTCACCTCATCCCAAGTATCGGCTAAAGCTAACATCATGCTGAGCTCGGTCTCTTCTGTGCTCTCGCCTATATATTCCCCATTGAAAATACAAACATGTTCAGCGCAAAATCGTGCTACTTCATCTGCATAATTGTTGCCCTTAGTGACAAAGTCTTCTCCCTTTCCATGAGCTGCACATTTAACAACTGCTATCTCTTTGGGCTTTTGCAGAGCTTCCAATAATTAGCGCACATACTCGCCATTATGTATAGGTGACCCTGAGGACGTTAGAAACCCCCTCTGTGACCATAACTGCCCAAAATCATGAGCCACACCAAATCCATATTAACTGTCAGTATACACAGTCACTCGTAAATCAGCTGCAATGATACAGGCACGTGTCAAAGCGACAATTTCGGCCACCTGAGCAGAGAATACTCTATTTAAACAGGCAGCTTCCACTACTCCCATAATGGTGCACACAGCAAAAGCTGCTCTCAAATACCCTTCATTGTCTCTTATGCATGAACCATCAACAAAAAGTATCAAATCAGATTGGGGCAAAGGTTCATCGACATTGTCAGGTCTGGGTTTGGTGGATAGGTCAGTAACATCTAGGCAGTCATGTTCTTCACAATCCTCATCTCCTTCCTCCTGCGTAATAGGTAACAATGTAGCAGGGTTCAGAGTGGTACAACGTCTCAGGGTCACATTATCAGCAGCCAAGGTAACCTGCTCATGCTTAGTAAGTCTGTTGTTTGTTAAATACTGTGTTTTCGTTCGAGTCATTAACAATTCTACAGAATGGGGCACATAAACAATGAGCGGATAACCCATCACTATGCTTTCACATCTTTCAATGCTGACACCAGTTGCAGCAACGGATTTCAGACATCCGGGCAACGCAGAAGCTACAGGATCTAATGTAGCTGAGAAGTAGGCTACTGGTCTACGGGCACCCCCATGTGTCTGCACTAGGACTGCTAAAGCACATCCCTCCTTTTCAAAGTAAAAAAGCGAAAACGCTTTGTTATAATCCGGCATTCCGAGAGCTGGAGCACGACAGATACTTTCCTTCAGCTCACGGAAGGCTTTCAAGCACTCGTCATCCCATGGTACCGGATCACTAACATCCTTTCGAGTCAGTTTCAACAGTGGCTTTGCTTGCAAGGAAAAATTTGGGATCCACTGTTGACAATAGCCGACCATTCCCAAAAACATGCAGACTTCTTTTTGTGTTTTCGGAGTTCCCATTTGCAAAATCGCCTCTATGCGATCTGGTGACACCCTTCGTTTTCCTTTCTCAATCCGGTGACCTAGGTACTGAACTTCAGACAAACAATACTGCAATTTGTTTGGAGACACTTTGTGTCCATTCTCTGCCAAATGATTCAGCAACGCCACAGTATCAATCCTGCAAGCATCCTCAGTCTCTGAGGCGACCAAAAGGTCGTCGATATATTGCACTAAGACTGAGTTGTGGGCCATCACCAGTCCTTCAAGATTCTTTTTCAAACATTGACTAAAAATGGAGGGTCTTTCTGTATACCCCTGAGGGATTCTTTGCCATGTTAATACACGATCATCCATCCTAAATGCAAATAAAAACTGGCTTTCTTCATGCAATGGTATAGAGAAGAATGTGTGACACAAATCTATCACTGTAAACCATTCTGCTTTGCATGGTATCTGGAATAGAATAACAGCTGGATTCGGTACCACAGGACAACATGGGATCACAATTTCATTAACCCGATGCAGATCTTGCACTATTCTGTACTTGCCACTTGGCTTTTGCAGTCCCATGATAGGTGAATTACAGGGACTACCTCTTATCTCCTTCAGAATACCTTGTGCAATCATAGTCTCAATCACAGGTCTTATGCCGGCCACAGTTTCTGGAGTTAACTTATATTGTGGCATTCGTGGGAATTCAGCATTAGGTTTGATCTGTATCTTAACTGGCTCAACTCCTCTCATCAAACCTACATCCTCGCCCATAAAATCCCACACTTTCGGATCAACTGAGTCTCTCAAGTCATTTGGTAATTCTACTATTGTGAGCACCACAAACATTTCTGCACACAGACTCATGTTAGCCATTTTGAAATCAGCATTGTCATCATATGTTTGCAATTCTACACCTCTTGGAGTGCATGATATAGTACAATTGAGCTTGCCCAGAAGGTCTCGTCCCAAAAGACAGACCGGACTTGAATTGCACACTACAAATTGATGCCTATCCCGGAATGGTCCTATTCTCACGGGTAATTCGTTTGTCAATGGATTGGTCATTTTCTGATTACTAACCCCCACTACTTGAATCGATCGTCCTGAAAGAGTTAAATTCGGGACTACTTCAGTTCTCACTGTAGAGCGAGCAGCTCCGGTGTCTAATAAGAAGGTAACTGGATATCCATTCACGTCTGCATCTACAAATGGCCCACTCTGATCTACTTCTAGAATCGCATCTAAGGTGCATTCCTCATGCACCCCCCTCTGGCACTCCTGTGAATCTTGATTTTTATCAAATCTGTCTTGTATTTCAAAATAAGGCATCTGATGGTATAACTTATTCTGCATGGGTATTCTAGGAGGTTGAGGTACTTGCGGCTCATATCCTCCTCCATACATAGACCTGGGTCTTGTCACAGTATTGACAGCCTCGGTCAGCTGTCTCTCTCCTTCCATCGGTAACTGATTTGCTGGATTTGATCTACACTCGCGCTTCCAATGCCCGATTTTCTGACAATAATGGCAGGCAGTGACTCTTTTCTGTTGAGTCACCCAGTCACTTGTACCTGTATCCATTTCTCTTCCTCTACCCTGACCAGGTTGGGTCACCACCTGTTGTCCCATTCCTCCTCCACCTCCTCTACCTCTACCTTGACCTCCTCCAAACCCTTGCGTCATATCAGCGTTTCTTAACTGCACCAACATCAACCTATCCTTCAATTTCTTCTGTGTTGACTCCACTTGATCACTGCAATACTTAGCATAACGCAGAATCTCGTCCACCGACTTATTCTGCCAACATATCAAATGCTGCTGTATCATCAAGCTAATGTCAGATTTCAGTCCCAACACAAACTTTGAGACAAACTGTCCCATATCTTTCTGTTCAATTGTATCCAATCCACTATGCTGCTTAAAAGCCAACAACAATCGTTCGTAATAATCATGTACTGATTCTTTAGAGTCTTGGGTGGTACGATCGATCTTCAACCAATCAACCGTTTGAGGAGCTACCTTCGATTGCAACCATGTAATCACTTGCTCATACTTTCTCATGACATCAGGTGAGGGACCATGAGTCACTGCATCTCTAGGTGGCTCTGCAGTGGGCCACTCAATGGCAATCTTACATGCCGCCCACAAATCCGCAGGTACTACTATATCAAACAAGGTGTTCAAATCAATCCACAATACCTTCGAAATCTTCACAAACCTGTCTATTTGCTTGTACCACTCAGCAGGTTTTTCCCTCAGTCGAGGGAAATCATTTGTAAATGCTGCCAAATCACCCCTGCTCCATGGCACATGTACATACCCTCCATTCTGTACCTCCCTAAGGGGGTAATTTCCTGCAGCTCCTGTCCCTCCACCCGGAGGCGGAGTATTTCCTATTCCAGTCTGGAAGCTTTTCTTTTTGGCCCATTTGTCTTTCCATCTGTCTAAATCTTTCCATGTCCGCATCCCCATCACTAGTTCTCTAATTTGTGCTTTCAATCCACTCGTTCGCTTCTCTTCCAAATCCTTATCTGTATAATTTAATCTGCAAGAACCCTGTGTCAGCTTAGTTTTTGACAAAACAACCTCAATCTTTGTGCCAAAAGCAACAATGCATCATACGCTCGTTTGGCCTTTCTTGTCATGTCCTTTGCTACGAACAGTAGTTCGCTTGAGTTATAAGTATCAATTTTAATTAGGGGTAGATTACCTTCAATCACCTCGTCTAGCTCTGCCTTTAATCGTACCACTTCTAACATTGGCACCTTTATTGCGCTTTTTAACACCTTCTGAATTTCCTCTTTTCGTGTCTCTTCCCTGTCACAACTTTGGGTTCTCCTAAGAACTGCACCCTCTTCTGTCTTTTCATCTGGGCGTCTCTCTCTTTCACAACTTCGACTTCTCCAGTGGTCACCTGCACAAATCACCTGTGGCCCAAACAATACTTTAGGCGCTTCTTGTCTCCTGCTTATCTCTTCCCTCAGCATCATTGACTCTCTCACTGGTTGAACCCACATTCGAAGGTCAGACCTAGAATTCGCTAAAGCACCTGTCCGTCCTCCTTCTGCCCACTATCCATTCTTGATGGATCAGCTGTAGCTGGCAGTGGAGTACTAGATTCTACTGGTAATCGACCAAAACCTGTCCCACTCATTGCGAGGCTCCCTCCAGAAATCGTCTCTTCCCCTTCACTTATGTGCTGATGACTGTCATCAGTTCTTTCTCTAGGAGTATATATCGAAACCACTGGCCCTATTGTGACTGGTACAGACAAAGCATCTGGCAACTGCATGTTTCCTACAGGTGGTTCCGGATCAGTGTTTGAATACCTTTTTCCTCCAGACCCTCCCGGAATGCGTACCATGGTAATCTGGCCTCTTACTCCTGCCGTTGGTTCCTCAGAATTCAGTTGTCCTGCACCTAACTGTTCTTCTGATGGGCGCACCCTCTCTGTCTCTACTCTAGACTCGCAAGGTGGAGGGCGGTCCGCTAGCAATCTGTCGAGAAAGCTGTCATCTGTATCACTGTCCTCCTCTATCTTCTTTTTCCCTTCAGCCCCCTCTCCTACTGTAAGAAGTGGGTACAAGCGTTCTCTCTCTATAGTATCTACTCTCCATCTCTTCAACTGAGCATCCCATCTAGCATCATGATATGCCTTCATTGCTTTTCTCATCCTCCCATGTGAAGCCTCTCTCTTTTTTACTAGAGCTGCTCTCATCCATGCATCTAATGCCTCAAATTGTGTGGGTCTAGGGAGCGGTTTCAGTGCATTCATCACCCCCCCTCAGCTGGGTAAGCACCTCCATACGAAAAGACACATAACGAGGGAAAGCCAATTCACCCTCTTTCTCTGTAATTTTATGCCAATTCTGAAGCCGCACAATAGTATGAAGTCCTACATTCGTTGCCATATAATGTGCCAGTGTGTCCTCTGGCGGGGCTTCTTCCCCTACTCGAGTCACTACCCCTGTGTCACCTCTACACAAATCTCGCAATACCCTAAAACATCTCATTTTGAAATCGATCAATTGCAAGCTCCAAAGTTACGCTGTTCCACTGCTAATGCACTTCCACCAATCCCAGCGTGGCGTTACACCAACCAACCTATCACAGCGCGGTGCACCCTGATGTCACTTCTCACTCCTTGCAGCGGCTCACCCGCCTTTACAATTTCACCGCAAACTCGCTCGCACACATTCGTACCACAAGTAACTGTATAACCAAAAGTTATTCAACCAAGTAACTGTTCCTACACAATTACAATAACTTACAGTCACATAAACAAGTAATTGTCTGTCACTGAAGATCGATAGAACACTCTCACAAGAACATTCAGCCGTAGTGACCCCCGACCTGCGTTGGTCACTCAATCGCCATATTCCACCCCCGGTACCTGAGGCTTTCTACCGCGACCTATTCTTCATTCACACAAAAGGTCCCTAACACAAGTGGATCGTTGATAGCGCTTCACAACGCCCACATTTAATCAGACAATTACAATACAAAACTATCCCGGGATCTTGGACTTCTCTTGAGTCCGTTTACCAAAACTTAAACCAAAACCACATTTACTCAACATACACCCCAACTCCGCAAGACATCACCCACTTACTCATTACCGCAATCTAACACAATTCCTTTCATACTCACGCCACCACTGTTTCCGCCGCACCGTCAACGTCCGCCAATCTCCGGTCTCCTCCGCTCCACTTCAGGGCTCTCCGACTTTCCGACCTTTGACCCTACTCTGAATTACTCACCTCACCTTAGAGGTAAACCACTTTAAAGGTAAACCATCCTCTGCTACCATTTGATTACGCTAACTTGCACCCCTAAAGTCCTTACTAAGTATAGCGTAAATGATCGATCTTTTATTTACCTAAAGTGGTCGAGGGGAGGAAAACAGCTTAAACAGATATCAACAAAGTTATCGTGCCTGAAAAGATCACTGACTCCGAAGTGTAGTTTGAATATTTATTATAAGGCCAAAAACAATTGGATGTAAATACATCTCAATAGCAAAGTATAGAGATACAGAAAAATTAATACAGAGCCGATCTTTCTAATATAAGTAATGCGGCCCAAAAGGCAAATGATTATAAATTCCAAAATCACAATGCAACACAAAATAGATGCAATGTTCAGCTCTCGATTCATTGAAAGAAATTAAAATCTTTCCCTACACTATTCTATATGAGGACCCTTCCTGTCTCTCTTGTATCGTTCCCCAATGGTGTCAGCACGTGTGACTTCCTAAGAAGTACTCACGTCAAATGGGTTGTTTAGCTTAAGGCTATGGAGCTCGCTCTAAGATGCTCCTTCTTCTCCGAAAGCTAGCAGAAGTCTGGTCTCTCTGTCCCTGCGCATCATATAAAAAGACAGGATTCAATCAACATTGCGTCACTTTTTCTAAAAGTTTCCACTAGACCTCTATACAGTAGCTGGTTCTCTTTCATGAAGCAAAATTAATTAAAGGTATCTTCTTCCAGTGGCCTTGGCTTCCAGACAGACCCGATACGCAAAGCATCCTCCCTTCTCGCTTCCAGTTATCTTCAAAGGTATTCCGGATCTCTCCTTAACTCTGAAAATAATGATGTGCATTTCTACCTGCAACAGGGTGAGAACACTCTAACCTTGAACACAACACTCATTTAATTCATTATTTCTCGAGAGCAAGGAGAATCTTTTGGGCCTATATTTCAGACAACTTAAACGATCACAGTTTACGATATATAAAATAATATTGTCCTGCACATTATGCATGAAGGAATAATAATACATACAGAAGGCTACTTAATGCGTTCACTAATTCAACATTAAATGATTCAATTAAATGTTTCTTAATAATCAAAAACACTGCACACAATACGAATATATGAGAGTGCGTTTAAACCATGAATATAGTGCACTCATACAAATTAAGTGCTATCTGCGCTCTATCAATGCTCAGCCTAGACACATACGGGTATGTCCTCTGAGTACATAGTTTCTGTATGACCCCGAGTCATGGGATGACACCTTTAGACAGTGTTGTCTTGTTAGTTAGTAGTACGCTGCACCCTGGCACTTGCAAAGATGAGATCAGATATCACAGCATGCAAACATGGCAGATGGTGTCACACAAGGGGCCCTTTCGTAACTATGCCACTAGTGTCAACCGTGATTGCACGGTTTATGCTTACGTTTTTCAACATCTTATATAGCCCGATTTTTAAAACGGCATCTGTTTGAGGTTGCAACTAACAAAGACAATGCAGGTCCGGATCCCTCCATTTTGGAACTCACTCACCTGGGCAGTACTGAACTGTACGGGATCCGGCACACAGTTTGAGAGTTGTGGTGCTGGAGGGGAGAGAGAGAGCGAAAGAGAAAGAGCGAGAGAGTGTGTGTATGCGTGTGTGCGCGTGGGTGCGTGTGTGTTTGTGTTTACCCGTGTCTATCACCAGGGCTTTAAGTGGGATGAAAAAACGGGGGGTCTCTCAAAGGGGCGTGGCCAATGTAATTAAGGGCATGGCTTAAAAACACCTAAAAATCTGTGCTTAGCATAGTGTGCCGCCCGACTTGTATTTTGCTGTTTCTATCAGTGCATCCAGATATATGATACAAGTAACATCATACCTATAACAAGTCAGGACTATTGGCTTTGTCAATGGTTGATAGTTGCATACGATGAATAGGCAGCAACTATGGCTTGTAAATAATATTGAAAAAGCTTCCACTTAAAGCCCTGGTGACAGACACTACGACAATGTTGCTGCTCCTGAGTTTCAAAAAGAGAAGGGAAATCCAGAGAGAAAATGACTCTTTAAAGGATTTCCCTTGACCTTCAACGCTCACCTGGCATGAGTCATGCCGTAACTTCTCCACTAGTGAGAAGTTAGCAGTGTGAGCACGCGCACATGATGTGCCTGCTGTCACTGCAGTCCGGGAAAAAACAGACTGCCCGGGCACAAAACAGAGCCCGATAGAGACCCGTTTCGAGGCCTCTTTTAAAAAACTGCCGGTGCTCAGACCCGGTGAGACCCGGCCCACTTAAAGCCCTGTCTATCACTCATAACATAGTAAAGATTACATTAGTCTATGTGAATTGTGCCCCACCGTGATCTTTACTGAAACAAATCGAAGATAGTCCTGCGACGGTAAAGCCTGACAAGCTGCCCGGGTGACTTACGGGAAGTATTTTAAACCACATTGATAAGGACGGACGCCAAGGCCAGCCAGATAACATGATAACAGGTGTCCCTGGCTTTTGCTCTAATGTTTCCAATCGCAGGAACAACCATACGATATGAAAAGGGGACTGCAGGCGTACCCTCGTCACTAGGAGAAAGGTCTGTGACCGGTGGTTACCCTCTCACGCCCCCTTGACTCGCCAGGTCGGCGTGGCCGGCCAGTCAAAGTGTAGATATAGGAAAGTCACGTGAAGGTTGAGTCACGATAAAGTACAACACAATTAGCACAGTTGCTATAATGTATATGTACATGTATACATATTCTGGCATCATTTTTTATTTTCTGAAAGAATAACATTTTAATGGCACATTAAAATAGAGAAAAATACTAGTCAAACAAAATAGTGCCTATATAGGCAACACTCCCCACCCTTTGCAAAGTTAGCACGCACAATGGAATAAATAAATACACAACACAATTATTTGTTGGGAAAAGATTGCTGCAGGTTTATTCCATACAAAAGTATGCAACATGGTGGGTTAACTTACGGGCGATCCAAGGGCAGGCAGCGGTGACTGACCTGCGCTGCCCTGCCCGCCGGAAGAGCCAAATTGCACCGTGGCCAATCTAATCGGTGCTACCAGTTATGAGGGGATTCCCCCCTTGAATACCGTGAACCACTGGTCCACCACTTTACTCATGCCCTTTTTAGGGCGGAGCGTTGCAAGGCAAGCCTCCGGTTGCTCAGGCTTCCAACCGCCCGAAGGACTAGCGGGGCGCCGACGGTTCTTTCTCCAGGGTCCTGCCGTAAAGACTCCTGGGGTTTGGCACAGGCACCCCTATTGTGCTCCTGAAGAGGTACCCTTCCGTTCCCTTCCACCTCCGGATCGCCCTGTAACTCGCCAATGTCCAGGATGCGGTCACCGTCATATCCGGGGACCCCCCACCGTGGCATTCTCCTAAACCCCCTGCAACCTGCAGTTAGCCCTTCGAGGTAGCCATTTCCTTATCTACTTCTGACAGGCGTACCCCGTCCCTATCACTCTCATGTGGTGCTCCACGAAGAGGCCATGCCCCATTAACCAGCCATTTTTATTTTAACTTGAATTTGATAGAACCATGCCCTCCCCTAGGTGGGCTTGTCCCTGGCTATATTTCCTTTGCGAGGAAAGTGATGGCCTCCCTGAAAGGAGCTCTACTCTTAACCGCAGCTTTAATACCCTTCAAGCCAATGCAGGCTCCAACCTCCTGCAACCTGTAGTTACCAAACCTTCTAGCACTTTATTGTACCTTAAAACCTTGTTTCCCCGACTTTTGGGACAGCAGCACACTTGCTAGATGTCAGCTTCCACAACCAGCCTATCTACTGCGGCTTTCAGAGCAGGGAGTTTTTGCTTAACTGAAGCAACCTGTAACATGCCCTCGGGTACAGAGTGCACATACTTTGCTGAATTTGACCAGACATTCGCACAGACCTTTTTGATTGCTAAACCATGGCGAACACCTGATGGTGTCAAGATCTGGTTTGAGGGATTGCTCGTATTGTGCACACTATTGCAGTCACAGCACCCTTTTAGGAGTGACAACTTACGCCGCCCACCAGGCTTGTTAACTAAAGCCCGATCGCAGATAGTCACTACCTTCCAACCAGCTGTGACCCTTGGTGCTTAATCCAGCTAAAGACCTAGTTCACTTCCTTATCCCCGGAATAGATTGCCCTCCACAAAATCAAAGCAGAGTGCGGCTTACCTCCTAGTCACCTTGTAATTCAAGCTGGACATTCATACCCCGCATAGCCAGAGAGTCTTGCGTATTTTAAAACAATGATAATGTTGGAATCTAAGATTCCCAATTCTTTGTTTAGCCATCGCCCCCTTCTTTTAGTTGGTCAGCTGGGACCCCTTTGCCTCACTGCAAGTAATCTCGCTACCTAATCCAGTCCCCATAATGCACTTGCCTGTCACTGAAAGACAACTGGCAATAAGTTGACGCACTGCTGCTAGGTGACAATGGTTTTTGAGCCAAACGTACCCCAGTCCGTATTTCCATCATTTATCCTTTATGGGGGCTCCAGTCATATGAAGTGTGAGTCAGTGTCCTGGCAAGACGAACCCAATCGCCTGCTCCATATTGGTGACTATCCTATTATGATGTGTCAAGGTTCAACTATCCAATGAACTTAGAAATAAGTGACATTAAGCAAGGGTGTCCTCATGTACTTGCCCTGTATCCCTCCTTTCTTGCAGGAATTTTGCCTGTTCAGTTTCATCTATGGTGTTAACCCCCAGACTTCCGAGGCTGCCTAACTGCTAGCAATGAGCAGTTGCGACATTAAAGGGGAAAATTCCCGGTATGCGCCCACCTTAATGAGCCACGTTGTAAGCAATTAGGTACCTAACATATCTCTCCCCTTGAAAAGATAAAACAAACCGATGAAGAACACAAGACACAGGCAGGTGACAAATGAGAATGGCTCTCCACAGCCATGAGGCTAGAGATACACATACCTTAAACCACAGATACCCCATTGGGGTATGTTCGCCTGCCTATTCACTGGTTTGCCTCCCCGTACCCATCTACTTGGTGATACGAAACATTTTCAAAGCAAGCTGGCTGTCTAGTGTTGCCATCACATCACCCATCCTCTGCCCATTGTGATCAACTTCCATCCTCATGTTCAGTGGTCCTTTGACTAAAGAACCAGCGGGAACCCTGACTGCTCTTTAATCCACCTCTCCATGGCACTCATGGCAAGCACCACTCACTGGAGAGGGAAGGTTTTGGAGAGGTAACTAACCACACATGGATGGCCTGGAGGCTATTATAGACTTCCTGCAGATACTTTGAGTACCAAGAAACCTTCCTGACAGTGCTGTCCCCGCGACTCGTGGAGACGTTGGATGAGATAGGTTTACGTACAAAACTAATAAGTGGACAATTACACAGTAAAGCGTTCTACCTAGCGATCCAGCGCTTGTGTTGCTATCTCAGCACCGACTCTGACAGATGCTACTAGCGGTGTGTGTTCCTTGACATTACCCAGCAGGGGGAGGGTAGCCAAACAGATGAGCTAGGGGGCAAGCCAGCAAGAATTGAGGTTGACCCTGGCCGTGCCAGCCCTAACGTGTATTTTTGCGCCCATCACCCGAAAGGTATCTTGGCTCTGGATGACAGGTGTCTGTTACCCAGCTTGGTGGTACTTACCTTGGCTGGGTGGACCTACCGGGCTGGCCTGGGACCCTGGGGTCAAACACGGTCCCCTACTGGGGTGCAATAGTCTGCAGCCACTAGACCCCTACCTGAGTTGTTTATCTCGTCTTTTGACGTAAGGGCACCGTGGCATGCATGTGGTTAAGATATCCTCTGTAAGAATCGTACCATTGTGTTTGAATGTTGACCTAATATGTTGTTCATCCTCGTAGTCAAGTTGGGAAAAAATAATACCACTGATGGGGTGAACTGGTGGCTTGCTGTTGACCTATTCCCAACATCTGCCCATGCTCTGTCAGGGTTCCCTAAGCACCAGTTTCACACACCTCATAGTATCCCCTAGGATTTAACAGAATTGACACACCAGCAAACAGATTTGGCTCCACTTTTACCCTCAAATCTGTAGCCCCTTTTGCCCGAACCAGAAAGAAGGTAAACTTCAGCTCACGTCCACCGAGCACTGCATCTCAAAACACATATCGGAGCTATCGGAAGTTCCTACTTTGAAGGATGAAGCCATGTGGCTTCCAAAGGTAACCAGGCTTGGGCATCAGGTAACTGCAACGCATCCTGCAGTTGTTGACCCATGTGTTGAAGACTAAGTTAAAAAACTCACAATCTCTTATGACTGAAAATGAGTCAAATTGATACCAGTGCTGTAGTTCGGACTGGTAGAGTGCTGCTGACCTACTAACACCTGAAATTGCCCCATGCTCCATCTAGGCTTTCCTAAACACGCGGTTCACACATTGTGATGTACCCGTAGTTAACAACTTGCCACACCATATGTTTATTTAGGCCTTATATCTCTTCCCCTTGAAAAGATACAACCGCTTTGGTCTAGAGAACCATAACCATGCACCTACCCCCAAATGTCCCATAGGTGGGGCGACCGAAGAACACAGTGTGCCAACTGGGTGTGTCTCCCCACTGCCATAAGACCAGAGATACACATACATGAAACCCACCAATACCTTTTGAGGTATGCTAACCTGCCCCAAAATCTACTTCCCCTTACTCCTGAACTAGGAACATATTGCATGCAGGTACAACCTCTCAGCCTCTGAAACTCTCAATATCTGCTGTCTGAAGCTGCTTTTAAATGCATTACATTTGTTGAAAGTAAATTTTATTCCACTATTCAAAGTCTGTGTGATCTTGAGGTGGGAGGGGGGACTACTACCTGCCTTTGCAGAGCCAGACTTATTTTAACCGGTATTGTGGGACATAAGCTGCAGAGAATGGCCCTTCCGATCTCTGATTCTAGCCCATTGAAGCATAAACTTGTGGCATTAGCCTACGAAACCTCCAGATTTAAAGCATGCAGCCATATGGCGCCTCTACCGGGGCCTGGAAGAGTAGAAATTGGAGGACCCATGTGCCTCTACTATGCCCGTAGGGACTTATGTATTCTAGGCCAACGTGATCCACCCTGTTATGAAGTCCCCCAAAAGAACAGCCAGCTGCAGATCAACAGACAGGTGAAATTATATTCCAGGCCTGCTGCGTGGAATTGTGTGAATGTGCTGCAGTCAGGTGATCAATGAAAAGTGCCCTTACTTCTGGTGCTTAAACCTTAGGCTTGGACAGACTGTGAGAAATCTTTAAGCCTTTCGCGCTGGGCCCACCTGGCCACAGTGATGTTGCTTTGTTATCTACATTAAGGAACAAGTCCGTCTAGTTGTTTTATTAAAGATGTTGCCCTCGGCGAGCAGAACCACAAAACGTGCGAGCTTGCACAAACATCTATAAAGGCATGCCAATACTCTGACAATCTCCAGCACCCGAGAGTCATCCAGCCACTCCTTGGCCTGATTAGTCGACCCGGTTAAGTTTATGGTGTTGCATAGTATCGAAAAACCCATCTCACGGTGCATGCTTGCAAGAATTCCATAGCATCACCCTAGTCAGTTAAACCAAATGCAGGGTAGCATGCAAGGCTAAGCCGGCAAAGAAATCACCTGCCCATGCGAGCAGGCCAAGCATCCCTTGCTCCACAAGCCATCCGAACTGCCGATGCTGGATATCGGCTGGTAGGCAACTTGCCCCACCCCGTTAAAACAAGCTGTATATGATCCAGTTTGAATCAATGAATGATAGTCAAGGGCATGTCAGAAATAGGCCAATCATCCCTTATAACTGCACCTGTTGCACCCATGGGAACACTTTATTAACAAACGTGCATTCCCCGAATGAACTAGTCCTGGTTCCTGACAGATGTCAGTATGCATATGGCTGCCCACCGGAACATGTTGCGCTCATCTATCAGGGATCATGGGCTCCCCAATTGCGCCAGTAGCCCCGGTTATCGCAACATTCCTCAGCATTTTCACCCCCTCCACATGGAACCAGTGGAATGAAACCGCCACTGCTTCTGCGTGGGGAGGCGCTTATGGTCTTGTTAGTCAGCAAAGCACCTTTAAGTGTGCAACACAGCTCCCCCTTCCAAAGTACTGTTGTCTGGTGGCGTTCATGAAAGGGGACACTTGCAGTCCACGTGGCAAGCCGCAACTCTATTACTGGACACATGCCCACATGCTACCGAGTAATTATCCTCGCAAAACGCCCCGCCCTGTGTTGCGTTCTATAGTTGATTGTGTATCTATATCTAGCTCTATATTGCGCGGCCTAGCCCAGCATGTGCTGGAGCACTCTACATGGGCGAATGTTGCATCATGCAGAGGCATTGGACACCTCGGTTTTGGTCCTCATACAGCACAGTGCACACGATGCAGTCTCTCACTGCACCATGCAGCCAATGCACAGGGAGTCTCCGCTCAATCACATCCTACCACACCGTGCACACTAGGCAGTCTTGCACCGTATTGATTCGACTGGCTTACAAATCCACCTTGGCGGCTCAGAGGCCTGGGCGCCAGTCCTCCTACGGGTATTATGTGCAATGCAGGAAAACAAATTGCACATAGATTCCTATATATGGTGACTTAACGCATTCACAGACATCAGCATTGCACTGTTGGCGCGCCTGCCAGCCACCTTGCGGCGGGTACACCAAGCCAGAGCGCCCCACCGGCTGTTACCAACTGTCCACAGGCCACGCGGCGACGGGATCGCTGACCACGAGCATGAGACCAACATCGCTAGCGGGAGTGGCACCCTTCTAAAAGTACTTCTACCTGCCCATGACCTGATGGCCCCCAGCCTGCCCCACAACACCACTCAGGCCCAGGGTTTTTTTTTTTAAACGTCCCGCATTGCGTACCCCCAGGGCTTGAATTGGGATGAAAAATTGGGGCGGGGGGTTCTCCAAATGGCATATCGATGTAATTATGGGCTTGGCTTAAAACACGTTGCTGAAAATTTATGCTTAGCTTAGTGTTCTGCCAACTGAAATTTTGCAGGTTCTGTCATTGCATCCAGATATATACTACAACATTAACACTACACCTACAAGCCAGTACTATTGCTTTGTCAATGCTTGTTAGTTGCATAAGATAACTAAGCCCCAATTATGGCTTTGTCGCATGGCATACTGATAACAGATGTTTATTGTTACCCAACTCAATGGTACTCATTTTATCGACCTCAGGAGGATGAAAGGCTGAGTGGATCCACCAGGATTTGGACCTGTGACCGGGAGGCCATACACAGGCCCCTACAGTGGACGCATTGGTACACTGAGCCACCAGATCCTGGAAATGCTACCATTTTGACATGGTGAGACTGTGAATTGAAGGCCATACCTGGGCCAGTCCCAAACTCTAGACCCACAAGCCAGTACTATTGGCTTTGGCACTGCTTGTTGGTTGCCTAAGATAACTAAGCCCCAATTGTGGCTACGTTGATAGCATGTTGGAATGCTGCCATTTTGAAATGGTGAGACAGTGAATTGCAGGCCATACCTGGACCAATTCAAAGAATCCCGCTGCCGGCGCGCAGGGCTGTCCCCTCTAAAAGCCAAGCGCTGCGATGACCCGGCGCCCGCACCTTACAAGGCACAAACCATGATCTGGAGCTACAGCTCCTGGACCACGCCACTGTCTGTTCTCCCATGCAACACCGGGCCCGGCATGCCCCAAAATGACCAGGGCAGGACCAATTGGCCCAAAACACCTGATGACCGCGGAGCAAGCCAACGGGGCACTCAAACTGCCCGTATGATAATCGAAGCCAGGTCCTCAGAACCACAGTTGGCAGCTTTCTTCATTGTGCCTCAACAAAATAATTGCTTCGTTAGTAAGGGAAAATTAGCTAGATGACGAGCTGGGCGCTCTGCCAGGCGGTGTCACCGCGGGGGTCCAGCCGGCCTCCCAACAAACATCTGGCCCTCACCCGTAGCACGGTCCCGAAGCCCAAAGTCGGGAACTCTGGGCCGACGGGGCGTCCAGTGGACTGCTGCCCCAGTTTGAACTGACTGGACCAGGGAAGTACGCACTCCCTGCTTACCTCCTCACAACAACGGATGAGCAGAGGCAGCAATTAACATGGTTGTGGCCGAGCGCATCGACAGGACCAAGCGACGCTCTCAATTAATCAAATACAAGACGTGGGCACCGGGCATGGCGCATCCAGGCTACCTCACCCGAACAATGAATGAGCAGTCCCTGCTTACAACCTCACAGCAACGGAGGAGCAGAGGCAGCAATAAACACAGGTATGGCCGAGCGCATGTACAGAACCAAGCGACGCTTTCAATTAATCAATTACAAGACGTGGACACCGGGCACGGCGTGTCCAGGCTACCTCACCCGAACAATGAATGAGCAGTCCCTGCTAACAACCTCACAGCAACAGAGGAGCGGAGGCAGCAATAAACACAGTTATGGCCGAGCGCATGTACAGAACCAAGTGACGCTCTCAATTACTCAAATACAAGACGTGGACACTGGGCACGGTGCATCCAGGCTACCTCACCTGAACAATGAATGAGCTCTCCCTGCTTACAACCTCAAAGTAACGGAGGAGCAGAGGCAGCAATAAACACGGCTATGGCCGAGCGCATGTACAGAACCAAGCGAGGCTCTCCATTGCCAAATCCAAATCAATCAATTAAAAAATGTGAACACCGAGAACGGCATCCAGGCTACCTCACACGAGCAAAATTGGACCCGACGCTTCTCTGCTCTGCACGATGCCTACGGTCAACTCGTCCAGACACGCCCATCTGCCACACAAGTCGGGACCCCGGCCTGGCAAAATGTTTCACCGGCGGGGACCAATCTCCTGCCACAGCAACCAGATCCCACCAACCAACGGGACGCAACTCGCCACACAGTGGGCGCACAATTTGAACGCCTGGGGGCAGGGGCATCCAGCCCCAAAAGACCGTGCCGCGACCAATCTGCTTCCCCCCCCACACCTCGGGTGTCCTGGATTAAGAACGGGGAGGCGGGGGGCAGCAGTGAATGCTGATTACCAACATCTGGCAGAGGCAGGGGCATCCAGCCCCACCACACAGTTTCAGGTGCAAGCCCCCGTGAGAGAAACTGTCCCCAAGGGTCCAGACTCACTGCAGAAAGCCGCCGACTCTGCCTCTCGACCAGAGAAAACGGCGCGGAACCAGGTGCCGACCTATAGACAGTGTGTACGGCAGCAAAGAGGGTGCCCGAAAGGCAGGGGCAGGTATAAATACCTTCCCCCAACCCTCTGCACGCCGGAAATGACGCAGCCCGCGCGTCGGGCTGTGGGACTCCTCCCCAGGGTCCCAAGACTAGAGGGATGTTGGTGTGCCTAAGTGGCACTAAGGTGGCCACCCTTTTAGGTGGCCAACTGCGTGAGTTGCGGGCAGCCGCAGAAAGCACACATATAATTTGTACAACAAAGTGACATCATCAATGCAGCTGCAGACTGTAGGAAATCACTAACGGAGGTGTTCATAGCATAAAGATTGCAAGGAGCGTCACGATCATTTTGCAAAAATACACAGCAACTCTTACAATGCTGCTCATGTTTAATGACTGTACAGAACAGGAAACCCACAAAATCAAAGAATACAAATGCGCAACCCTCGAAGGAAGAAATCAATATCTTGTCAAGATAAAGAGAAGTAGTATCCCGTGCCTCATGGGAACAGACCAGCATGAACTGCCAAGAGATGTCTTCCCTGGACCGGAAACAAGCATCCTGGGACCGGTTTCGGGCTCACAGCCTTCATCAGCCAGGCTATCTTGAATCAAGTGGCAAAGTGAGCAAGGGACAAGTGAACAAGCCCTAAGTTGGCAGGGTATGCCCAGACGTGGGTCCCTTGCTCACTTTGCCACTGGATTCAAGATAGCCTGGCTGATGATGGCTGTAAGCCAGAAACCGGTCCCAGGATGCTTGTTTCCGGTCCAGGGAAGACATGGCTTGGCAGTTCGGGCTGGACTGTTCCCATGAGGCACAGGGTCAGACTGATTTGCATATGGCCATGTCTGAACTGGGGTGGCGGAGTGAGCTAAAGAATGATGATGGATTAAACCCAGATCAGTTGACTGGGGGTGAGTGCTTGCAATGTTCAACACTCCGTACATCATCCCATTTGGTTTTGCTATGTTCGCCCTAAGTTGGCAGGGTATGCCCAGACATGGGTCCCTTGCTCACTTTGCCACTGGATTCAAGATTGCTTGGCTGATGATGGCTGTAAGCCAGAAACCGGTCCCAGGATGCTTGTTTCCGGTCCAGGGAAGACATGGCTTGGCAGTTCGGGCTGGACTGTTCCCATGAGGCACAGGGTCAGACTGATTTGCATATGGCCATGTCTGAACTGGGGTGGCGGAGTGAGCTAAAGAATGATGATGGATTAAACCCAGATCAGTTGGCTGGGGGTGAGTGCTTGCAATGTTCAACACTCCGTCCATCATCCCCTTTGGTTTTGCTATTTTCCCAGATTACACCATGGCGGGCCAGCAGAAGTGGGCCTCCTTCCTTTCAGCCCGGAAAGAACTGTGGGATGCTGGCATACACTATATGCATCTTTACCGCGCATGGCTCAAAGTCATTGTGGACAATTGTGCTGTGTTCTTCAATAGCCATCCTGAATCATGGGATTGGCTTGAGAAATACAAGGCAGGGTTGGATGCAGGACAAGGATTAGGACCACCACTACCGAAGATGCCACCATCAGAGGCATCAAGAAGGGACGCTCACTGTGCAGGCCACTAAAGGGCAAATGGAGCAGGGAAGAGCAGGAGCGATTGACACATCCACCTCCTTATGGGCGATATTGAGGTAAAACTCCACGGACCACTGCACCAAATCTGCCTCTGAGAACTTGGACTCAGATACCGCACCAAGGGGTCTGACACTCGGACCTCAAATAACTCCACAGCTAGCTGATGATCTATAAACACTGGTGGGAGAGTGCTGACCGTACTTGATGGATAACCTTGTGGTGGGGGACCCCCGTCTGTGCCCTAACATGGGCCGGGGAACAATTACAACTAGCCTGTATTGCAGTAAATATTGAGATGAGGCAGACTGGCACCTGCTGAGCGGATCCTCCATTAATCCATTTGAAGGGGAACAGAGGCGAGTATGCCTCTTAAGTGGTTGTCCCAGCAGCTCCCCTCACGAGAAACCCCTTTACGTCACTATGGTTCTGGGATGTTTGATACCTACAGATGTTTTTCGTTCTATGTTTTGGACAGACGGCCATTGCCATTCTGACCTGAGATTGGGAATTAGCTGTTTTGTGCGTTTGTGGCCTGCAAATGTGATGATGTACTTTTGGGCATGTGTCTGGGCTGACAGATCACGATCAGGAGTGTTGCTGGTGGGGGAGGTGGGCAGAAGGGGCACTGCCAAGGGCTTAGAGGTAGGAGGAGGAAGTTAAAAGTTCACCCATCATGATGGGGAGGACAATGAAATACTCCTTCCTCACTTGGAATGTCCTGGGTTGAGGTCCGTTAACAAGCCCTATTTGATCCAGGCCTTCCTGAGATGCATGGGCATGGACATGGCCATCCTTCAGGAGACCCACTTAGTGTAAGTAGAGGTGGCCCGACTACAGAGGAAGTGAAGAGGACAGATACACGCTATGGGGTGCTCTTTGTTTTCCAGGGGGGCATTGATATGGGTGAGACCCGGGATTCCCCCGGAAGCCACAAAGATGCACATTCAAATGAAGACCTCTATGTTGTCTTGGTTGGGATGCTCAGTGGGCTCCAGATAACGATCAGTAGTGTCTATGCACCGAATATAGGGCAGACACACTTCTTTGAGACTCTCACATGCACTCTCTCACAAGAATGTGACACACCGATACTAGGGGGAGACTATAACTGTGCTGGTGAAACTACTATAGACAGCTGTGTCCCCTCCCCTGTGGACTCCCTAATGTTGTGGTTGGTGCAGAGCTTCAGGGACTGGTTGGGTCACTCGGACCTTCACAATATGTGGCAACTGAGGAATATTCCTTTTCCTCCCTGGTGCATGATATACACATCCACCTGGACAAACTTGTGTGGTCCACAATGATCACTGCGCAGGTCATGCATGCAGAATACCTGGGCTGCAAGCTCTCCAACCATAACCCACTGCTTGTGGACATCCAGTGGGGCAGGCTTCTACCACCCATTCCCATCTGGCGACTTTCACCCAATCACCTACATGAACCAACTTTCAGGGACCATATGGAGGGAATGATATAGGTCTATTTCCAGTGGGATGCTTTCAAAATGGTGGATCACAGATACTGCCTAAGCCAATCAGTGGGTGTTGAGCGATCGCTCTGGACTGAACTGTCTATCCTAGAGGATGACATCCGATGACTGGAGAGGGAAATCGCTGACCAGCCTTGGGTCTTACCAACCCTGAGGGAGAAATGGGAGAAACATGCAGTCTTACTACATGGGCTCTGAGTCATGAACAGCCACAGATATCTGGCTTCCACACACATTGAGTGGGGACAGGCAGGTATTCTGCCATCCTGGCTGATTTCTGCTGAGGATAGGTGGTGCTCCATTACATTGATGCTGGGACTTTGGGGGGGGAGATGGTTTACTCTCAACAAGACATCCACGATGGCTTCATGAGCCACTATAAGAAAATGTACAGGAAGCATGATCACATGCATAGACAAGCTTTGGGTACCTTCGTTGCTAGGGCAACATTGCCACAGCTGACTGAGGAAAGCCAGGATGCACTGGGAATGCCCATCTCTGAACCCAAAATCATGAAGATCATCAAGGGACTGGTGTGGGGTAAGACCCCCCTCGACAGATTGCCTGTAGGGCAACTTTTTTCAGACCTATGCCTGAATGTACGTGAATGCATTAGACTATGAGTCTCTGCTGAGTCTGAATAGAGAGACCCTAGTAGTCTCAATATCAATGTCACAGATGTGACGGCTTACCGACCTTTGATATGTTAAATTTAGATTATAAGATCCTCAATAAAGTACTAGCAAACTAGCTGCAGCAACATCTCCATACCCTGGTGCATCATGATTAAAATGGTTTTATGCCTAAAAAAACACCTCCTATAACATACAACGCCTTTACCGTGTCCTTGACGAGACTCCCTGGTCCCCTACCCTGAGGCAGTGGTTTTATCTATAGATATATGAAAGGCTTTTGACACCCTGTGATGGAGTCACTTACAGGCGTTTATGACCCAAACATCGCTGGGAGAGGGATGAAAGACATGTGTCACCCAACTGGTTGTGAATGCGCGGGCCAGAGTGTGTATGGGTCGATGTATTTCAGACCCTGCCATGATCTACTGCACCACCAGGCAGGGTTGCCTTCGCTCACCCATCATATTCGCACTGGCGGTTGAGCCGTTCGCCGGTATACTCCGCAAAGAGAGGCGCAATAGGGGATTCCACTGCATGACAGAGAGCATGTGGTCTCACTCTATGCAGATGATGTATCTGAGATAGGCCAGAATGGAATTACCATGGTGTGTGACCCTACTGAGGGACCTCATGCAGGTGTTGGGAGTGTGCACCAAATGGAAGACGTCATGCATTCCTGGCATCTCTGGGCCTGACAGAAACCCCGGGCCCAGTGCGATGCCTGGTGGTTCAGTGGGAACACAGAGTCTTTAAGTAATTAGGGATTAAGTTGCATCATTCCGATGCCAACATGTGGGACGGTAATCTGGGTGGTGCACTGCACAGCTTGAGTAGTAACGTCGCATGTTGGCAGACGCTTTGACTCTCCATTAAGGGCAAATAGCACTTTGCCCAGGCTTGGGTCCCATGCTCTCCATGCCACTGGAGTCAAGCTAGCCTGGCTGATGAGGGGTGAAACCCCCAAAATCCTGTTCTAGGATGCTTGTTCCCAGTCCACGAAAGACCTGGCTTGGCAGTTCGGGCTGGTCTGTTCCCATGAGGGACAGGGTCAAGACTGATTTGCATATAGCTGGGTCTGAACTGGGGTGGCAAAGTGAGCTAAAGAACGATGATGGATTCAACCCAGATCTGTGACTGGGGGTGAGTGTCTGAAAAGTTTCAGCGCTCCATCCATCATCTCCATGTGTTTACTTTTACAAAGTTGGCATTTTTATGTCCTAACCATTTGGAGCCTGCAGCCAGCATCCTAAGTCACATGACCATGATTAGAGTGACATTTGGCCTTTTTATATTCCTCCCAGACAGTGAAACAAAGGGGTACTAGATATTGGCAGTATATGCCATCCTGATAAAAAATATAACCTTCACACCCCCTCTTCAGTTCTCTCCTGGACATATGGAAGTACACCAGAAGGATTGCCTTGTACTTCAGAGGATTCCCTGCTGCTTGAGGTCTTCCTTGCTGATTGATCCCAGGACCACCAGAGTGACTACAAGGGCTAATTGACTGGCCTGCAGTTTTGAGCTTCAGGGACTTGAAAAAAAGCTCCAACAACTTGAACCCTGATTCTGGGCCCTGGCCTTGAAGTGGTGCCCACCCAAAAAGTGCCCTGAGAACCAAGAGAAGACAGGGACCTACCTGCTCACTGATTCAACCAAAGTTCATTGCTGGTCGGCCTGACTTAATGGTAGCTCATGCTACCTATTCGGATGCTCCACGCAAAAGGGGTATCCCGCCTCGCAGAATCCTCGTCGGTGCCAGTCTGCAGCTTCATCCTGCTGGAGATTTTCAACTTTCACAAAAATTACTGCTACCTTGCCCCACTGTACTTTACCTTCTCAGGCAATTTTCTTCCAAATTCTTTTAAGTCCAAAGGAAAGCAGAGACTGGGCCCAATTAACCTTGTGTATCCGAACTACACTCCATCGCAGTCGTCCATAACTTTTGACTTTGCCTCAGGTTTCACAAGACTAGATGCCCGCGGTTGGTGCTTTGATCTTTTACGTGAAATTTTTTACTAAAAACCTTGACAAAGTTGTTTTGATGTGAAATAGTTTATTACATTTAGTCTATTTTCCTAAATTGTTGTTGGATTTTTCTTGAGTTGTGTTTTCACTTTGTTACTGTTTAGGTGCTGCATAAATACTTTACACATTGCCTTTAAGTTAAGCGATACAAAAGGGGATGATGGACGGAACTTTTGAGCCAATCAAACACTCACCCCCAGTCAACAGATCTGGGTTTAATCCATCATCATTCTTTAGCTCACTCCACCACCCCAGTTCAGACATGGCCATATGCAAATCAGTCTGACCCTGTGCCTCATGGGAACAGTCCAGCCCGAACTGCCAAGCCATGTTTTCCCTGGACCGGAAACAAGCATCCTAGGACCGGTTTCTGGCATTCCAGCCGTCATCAGCCAGGCTTGCTTGAATCCAGTGGCAAAGTGAGCAAGGGACCCACGTCTGGGCATACCCCCGCCAACTTAGGGCGAACAAAGCGATACAAAAGGGGATGATGGACGGAACGTTTGAGCCAATCAAACACTCACCCCCAGTCAACAGATCTGGGTTTAATCCATCATCATTCTTTAGCTCACTCCACCACCCCAGTTCAGACATGGCCATATGCAAATCAGTCTGACCCTGTGCCTCATGGGAACAGTCCAGCCCGAACTGCCAAGCCATGTTTTCCCTGGACCGGAAACAAGCATCCTAGGACCGGTTTCTGGCATTCCAGCCGTCATCAGCCAGGCTTGCTTGAATCCAGTGGCAAAGTGAGCAAGGGACCCACGTCTGGGCATACCCCCGCCAACTTAGGGCGAACAAAGCGATACAAAAGGGGATGATGGACGGAACGTTTGAGCCAATCAAACACTCACCCCCAGTCAACAGATCTGGGTTTAATCCATCATCATTCTTTAGCTCACTCCACCACCCCAGTTCAGACATGGCCATATGCAAATCAGTCTGACCCTGTGCCTCATGGGAACAGTCCAGCCCGAACTGCCAAGCCATGTTTTCCCTGGACCGGAAACAAGCATCCTAGGACCGGTTTCTGGCATTCCAGCCGTCATCAGCCAGGCTTGCTTGAATCCAGTGGCAAAGTGAGCAAGGGACCCACGTCTGGGCATACCCCCGCCAACTTAGGGCGAACAAAGCGATACAAAAGGGGATGATGGACGGAACGTTTGAGCCAATCAAACACTCACCCCCAGTCAACAGATCTGGGTTTAATCCATCATCATTCTTTAGCTCACTCCACCACCCCAGTTCAGACATGGCCATATGCAAATCAGTCTGACCCTGTGCCTCATGGGAACAGTCCAGCCCGAACTGCCAAGCCATGTTTTCCCTGGACCGGAAACAAGCATCCTAGGACCGGTTTCTGGCATTCCAGCCGTCATCAGCCAGGCTTGCTTGAATCCAGTGGCAAAGTGAGCAAGGGACCCACGTCTGGGCATACCCCCGCCAACTTAGGGCGAACAAAGCGATACAAAAGGGGATGATGGACGGAACGTTTGAGCCAATCAAACACTCACCCCCAGTCAACAGATCTGGGTTTAATCCATCATCATTCTTTAGCTCACTCCACCACCCCAGTTCAGACATGGCCATATGCAAATCAGTCTGACCCTGTGCCTCATGGGAACAGTCCAGCCCGAACTGCCAAGCCATGTTTTCCCTGGACCGGAAACAAGCATCCTAGGACCGGTTTCTGGCATTCCAGCCGTCATCAGCCAGGCTTGCTTGAATCCAGTGGCAAAGTGAGCAAGGGACCCACGTCTGGGCATACCCCCGCCAACTTAGGGCGAACAAAGCGATACAAAAGGGGATGATGGACGGAACGTTTGAGCCAATCAAACACTCACCCCCAGTCAACAGATCTGGGTTTAATCCATCATCATTCTTTAGCTCACTCCACCACCCCAGTTCAGACATGGCCATATGCAAATCAGTCTGACCCTGTGCCTCATGGGAACAGTCCAGCCCGAACTGCCAAGCCATGTTTTCCCTGGACCGGAAACAAGCATCCTAGGACCGGTTTCTGGCATTCCAGCCGTCATCAGCCAGGCTTGCTTGAATCCAGTGGCAAAGTGAGCAAGGGACCCACGTCTGGGCATACCCCCGCCAACTTAGGGCGAACAAAGCGATACAAAAGGGGATGATGGACGGAACGTTTGAGCCAATCAAACACTCACCCCCAGTCAACAGATCTGGGTTTAATCCATCATCATTCTTTAGCTCACTCCACCACCCCAGTTCAGACATGGCCATATGCAAATCAGTCTGACCCTGTGCCTCATGGGAACAGTCCAGCCCGAACTGCCAAGCCATGTTTTCCCTGGACCGGAAACAAGCATCCTAGGACCGGTTTCTGGCATTCCAGCCGTCATCAGCCAGGCTTGCTTGAATCCAGTGGCAAAGTGAGCAAGGGACCCACGTCTGGGCATACCCCCGCCAACTTAGGGCGAACAAAGCGATACAAAAGGGGATGATGGACGGAACGTTTGAGCCAATCAAACACTCACCCCCAGTCAACAGATCTGGGTTTAATCCATCATCATTCTTTAGCTCACTCCACCACCCCAGTTCAGACATGGCCATATGCAAATCAGTCTGACCCTGTGCCTCATGGGAACAGTCCAGCCCGAACTGCCAAGCCATGTTTTCCCTGGACCGGAAACAAGCATCCTAGGACCGGTTTCTGGCATTCCAGCCGTCATCAGCCAGGCTTGCTTGAATCCAGTGGCAAAGTGAGCAAGGGACCCACGTCTGGGCATACCCCCGCCAACTTAGGGCGAACAAAGCGATACAAAAGGGGATGATGGACGGAACGTTTGAGCCAATCAAACACTCACCCCCAGTCAACAGATCTGGGTTTAATCCATCATCATTCTTTAGCTCACTCCACCACCCCAGTTCAGACATGGCCATATGCAAATCAGTCTGACCCTGTGCCTCATGGGAACAGTCCAGCCCGAACTGCCAAGCCATGTTTTCCCTGGACCGGAAACAAGCATCCTAGGACCGGTTTCTGGCATTCCAGCCGTCATCAGCCAGGCTTGCTTGAATCCAGTGGCAAAGTGAGCAAGGGACCCACGTCTGGGCATACCCCCGCCAACTTAGGGCGAACAAAGCGATACAAAAGGGGATGATGGACGGAACGTTTGAGCCAATCAAACACTCACCCCCAGTCAACAGATCTGGGTTTAATCCATCATCATTCTTTAGCTCACTCCACCACCCCAGTTCAGACATGGCCATATGCAAATCAGTCTGACCCTGTGCCTCATGGGAACAGTCCAGCCCGAACTGCCAAGCCATGTTTTCCCTGGACCGGAAACAAGCATCCTAGGACCGGTTTCTGGCATTCCAGCCGTCATCAGCCAGGCTTGCTTGAATCCAGTGGCAAAGTGAGCAAGGGACCCACGTCTGGGCATACCCCCGCCAACTTAGGGCGAACAAAGCGATACAAAAGGGGATGATGGACGGAACGTTTGAGCCAATCAAACACTCACCCCCAGTCAACAGATCTGGGTTTAATCCATCATCATTCTTTAGCTCACTCCACCACCCCAGTTCAGACATGGCCATATGCAAATCAGTCTGACCCTGTGCCTCATGGGAACAGTCCAGCCCGAACTGCCAAGCCATGTTTTCCCTGGACCGGAAACAAGCATCCTAGGACCGGTTTCTGGCATTCCAGCCGTCATCAGCCAGGCTTGCTTGAATCCAGTGGCAAAGTGAGCAAGGGACCCACGTCTGGGCATACCCCCGCCAACTTAGGGCGAACAAAGCGATACAAAAGGGGATGATGGACGGAACGTTTGAGCCAATCAAACACTCACCCCCAGTCAACAGATCTGGGTTTAATCCATCATCATTCTTTAGCTCACTCCACCACCCCAGTTCAGACATGGCCATATGCAAATCAGTCTGACCCTGTGCCTCATGGGAACAGTCCAGCCCGAACTGCCAAGCCATGTTTTCCCTGGACCGGAAACAAGCATCCTAGGACCGGTTTCTGGCATTCCAGCCGTCATCAGCCAGGCTTGCTTGAATCCAGTGGCAAAGTGAGCAAGGGACCCACGTCTGGGCATACCCCCGCCAACTTAGGGCGAACAAAGCGATACAAAAGGGGATGATGGACGGAACGTTTGAGCCAATCAAACACTCACCCCCAGTCAACAGATCTGGGTTTAATCCATCATCATTCTTTAGCTCACTCCACCACCCCAGTTCAGACATGGCCATATGCAAATCAGTCTGACCCTGTGCCTCATGGGAACAGTCCAGCCCGAACTGCCAAGCCATGTTTTCCCTGGACCGGAAACAAGCATCCTAGGACCGGTTTCTGGCATTCCAGCCGTCATCAGCCAGGCTTGCTTGAATCCAGTGGCAAAGTGAGCAAGGGACCCACGTCTGGGCATACCCCCGCCAACTTAGGGCTAACAAAGCGATACAAAAGGGGATGATGGACGGAACGTTTGAGCCAATCAAACACTCACCCCCAGTCAACAGATCTGGGTTTAATCCATCATCATTCTTTAGCTCACTCCACCACCCCAGTTCAGACATGGCCATATGCAAATCAGTCTGACCCTGTGCCTCATGGGAACAGTCCAGCCCGAACTGCCAAGCCATGTTTTCCCTGGACCGGAAACAAGCATCCTAGGACCGGTTTCTGGCATTCCAGCCGTCATCAGCCAGGCTTGCTTGAATCCAGTGGCAAAGTGAGCAAGGGACCCACGTCTGGGCATACCCCCGCCAACTTAGGGCGAACAAAGCGATACAAAAGGGGATGATGGACGGAACGTTTGAGCCAATCAAACACTCACCCCCAGTCAACAGATCTGGGTTTAATCCATCATCATTCTTTAGCTCACTCCACCACCCCAGTTCAGACATGGCCATATGCAAATCAGTCTGACCCTGTGCCTCATGGGAACAGTCCAGCCCGAACTGCCAAGCCATGTTTTCCCTGGACCGGAAACAAGCATCCTAGGACCGGTTTCTGGCATTCCAGCCGTCATCAGCCAGGCTTGCTTGAATCCAGTGGCAAAGTGAGCAAGGGACCCACGTCTGGGCATACCCCCGCCAACTTAGGGCTAACAAAGCGATACAAAAGGGGATGATGGACGGAACGTTTGAGCCAATCAAACACTCACCCCCAGTCAACAGATCTGGGTTTAATCCATCATCATTCTTTAGCTCACTCCACCACCCCAGTTCAGACATGGCCATATGCAAATCAGTCTGACCCTGTGCCTCATGGGAACAGTCCAGCCCGAACTGCCAAGCCATGTTTTCCCTGGACCGGAAACAAGCATCCTAGGACCGGTTTCTGGCATTCCAGCCGTCATCAGCCAGGCTTGCTTGAATCCAGTGGCAAAGTGAGCAAGGGACCCACGTCTGGGCATACCCCCGCCAACTTAGGGCGAACAAAGCGATACAAAAGGGGATGATGGACGGAACGTTTGAGCCAATCAAACACTCACCCCCAGTCAACAGATCTGGGTTTAATCCATCATCATTCTTTAGCTCACTCCACCACCCCAGTTCAGACATGGCCATATGCAAATCAGTCTGACCCTGTGCCTCATGGGAACAGTCCAGCCCGAACTGCCAAGCCATGTTTTCCCTGGACCGGAAACAAGCATCCTAGGACCGGTTTCTGGCATTCCAGCCGTCATCAGCCAGGCTTGCTTGAATCCAGTGGCAAAGTGAGCAAGGGACCCACGTCTGGGCATACCCCCGCCAACTTAGGGCGAACAAAGCGATACAAAAGGGGATGATGGACGGAACGTTTGAGCCAATCAAACACTCACCCCCAGTCAACAGATCTGGGTTTAATCCATCATCATTCTTTAGCTCACTCCACCACCCCAGTTCAGACATGGCCATATGCAAATCAGTCTGACCCTGTGCCTCATGGGAACAGTCCAGCCCGAACTGCCAAGCCATGTTTTCCCTGGACCGGAAACAAGCATCCTAGGACCGGTTTCTGGCATTCCAGCCGTCATCAGCCAGGCTTGCTTGAATCCAGTGGCAAAGTGAGCAAGGGACCCACGTCTGGGCATACCCCCGCCAACTTAGGGCGAACAAAGCGATACAAAAGGGGATGATGGACGGAACGTTTGAGCCAATCAAACACTCACCCCCAGTCAACAGATCTGGGTTTAATCCATCATCATTCTTTAGCTCACTCCACCACCCCAGTTCAGACATGGCCATATGCAAATCAGTCTGACCCTGTGCCTCATGGGAACAGTCCAGCCCGAACTGCCAAGCCATGTTTTCCCTGGACCGGAAACAAGCATCCTAGGACCGGTTTCTGGCATTCCAGCCGTCATCAGCCAGGCTTGCTTGAATCCAGTGGCAAAGTGAGCAAGGGACCCACGTCTGGGCATACCCCCGCCAACTTAGGGCGAACAAAGCGATACAAAAGGGGATGATGGACGGAACGTTTGAGCCAATCAAACACTCACCCCCAGTCAACAGATCTGGGTTTAATCCATCATCATTCTTTAGCTCACTCCACCACCCCAGTTCAGACATGGCCATATGCAAATCAGTCTGACCCTGTGCCTCATGGGAACAGTCCAGCCCGAACTGCCAAGCCATGTTTTCCCTGGACCGGAAACAAGCATCCTAGGACCGGTTTCTGGCATTCCAGCCGTCATCAGCCAGGCTTGCTTGAATCCAGTGGCAAAGTGAGCAAGGGACCCACGTCTGGGCATACCCCCGCCAACTTAGGGCGAACAAAGCGATACAAAGGGGATGATGGACGGAACGTTTGAGCCAATCAAACACTCACCCCCAGTCAACAGATCTGGGTTTAATCCATCATCATTCTTTAGCTCACTCCACCACCCCAGTTCAGACATGGCCATATGCAAATCAGTCTGACCCTGTGCCTCATGGGAACAGTCCAGCCCGAACTGCCAAGCCATGTTTTCCCTGGACCGGAAACAAGCATCCTAGGACCGGTTTCTGGCATTCCAGCCGTCATCAGCCAGGCTTGCTTGAATCCAGTGGCAAAGTGAGCAAGGGACCCACGTCTGGGCATACCCCCGCCAACTTAGGGCGAACAAAGCGATACAAAAGGGGATGATGGACGGAACGTTTGAGCCAATCAAACACTCACCCCCAGTCAACAGATCTGGGTTTAATCCATCATCATTCTTTAGCTCACTCCACCACCCCAGTTCAGACATGGCCATATGCAAATCAGTCTGACCCTGTGCCTCATGGGAACAGTCCAGCCCGAACTGCCAAGCCATGTTTTCCCTGGACCGGAAACAAGCATCCTAGGACCGGTTTCTGGCATTCCAGCCGTCATCAGCCAGGCTTGCTTGAATCCAGTGGCCTGACTGCTTTCATACCAAGATACAAGAGGGTTAGCACAGGTTAATTTAGTGACTTTTCAGGCTCAGTCTTCCCGCACTTGGGATATGTTGGTGTGGGAACACCAGATAAGTATTCATCAGACAGAACTGTATCCCACCCTAATTGCAGTGTCAAGAGCCAAATTTACTGCTTCTTAATACAGAACAGTCATGGCATCAACATGCTGTATTTACCTCTCTGCAGTATCATCAAGACCTGCTTAGATATGGGAGGTGTCAGGTCACTATGGGGGATATTACCAAGGAATTGCGATAATTATCGCAAAGCGCGCTTAGCGCTGTTTTTTTTATCGCCGGCTATCGCTGGATTTCATAGCGGAGATAACGCGTTATTATCAACGCTTATCTCCAAGGCGATAAAAAATCCAGCGATAGCGGCGAAACCCAGCAATAGCGCTAGAAATCCAGCGATAAATTCAACGCGCTATTGAAAAGCTTGCTAATAGGCAGGTGAGGACTTAACCTTACAATCCACCTCCCATTGACTAGAATGGTTAAGTCAGGTTTTTAGCAGGTGTTAGATTCCAGCGATAATCGCGGTTAGCGCAAGTTTTTATCGCTTCGCGGGCATTGCTAATAGGGGAAGTTGTGTTTGCGACTGTTTTCAGTCGCTTTACGTTGGGAACGCCTACTTTGCATGTCATTAGCGATATATATCGCTGACATGCAAAGCGGCACCAAAACGGTCGCTTTCGCCATAAAGCTGTCGCTAACAGCTGTTAGCGACAGCTTGCTAATAGGGCGATAGAAATATCGCCGCTTTAGCGGCAAAAAGTGCTGCTAAAGCGGCGATAAGGCCCTTGCTAATATCCCCCTATGTTTTTGACCTAGCGATGTTCCTATATGTACATACTTTTTATAACTTTTGCAACTAAAAACGACTACACGCTTTCTGAGGTAGGAAGGCCAGATCTTCTCATAGCAATAAAATGAGATGGAACAGAAATTGAGCAATGTAAAGACCTTCATTCAGTGGGGCGAATAGATGCAATTAGTAGCACCCTGCCGCATCCCTAATAAAGAACAAGGCACTCTACGAAATGAGTCACTAAATGCCTAGATGTGTACCTTCTCATATCAATAAGAGCTTGAGGAAACTTTGCGTGCGTTGCGGTAATGATAATCAGGAATTAATAAATTAGGGTCTTTGATGAGGCACTTCAATAACGTGCACTTCAAGTAATGGACCAGAGGCGCTCCTTCATTATTGTGAGTACAGTGTCCGTGATTTGTAGCTGGAAAGAATCTAGTTGAATATTTCAAACTTTGAGTCCAAAATACATTTCATTTCAAACATTTCTTTAAAAACAATTAATTTAAAATTGTTACCAGTCAGTGAATTTTAAGTTTTGAAAACATTCAGAGCCTGATTGACAAAGTTAAAGTTACACTTTTGTGTAAGTTTACTCTTTTTTGGCATTCACAAACTACGATTTAATAGTAACTTTATGACTGTGGAGACCCCGCAGTCGGGCGTCGAGGTGTGGGGCAGAGAACTTCACACATAAAAAGATAGGCCTGTCTCAGCAGTCCGAAAGTTACTATTAAATTGTAGTTTGTGAATCCTGAATAAGAGTAAACTTACACAAAAGTATAGCTTGAAAAAAGTAGACAAATAAAAATGTATAAGCAGCTGTTTTTTTACAACTTGCTCAGTACTTTAATTTCAGCATTAAATTATCTTGCGGTTTCTTCAGCTGGACAGATTTACTGGGGAAGTTCCAGTCTTAACCATTTCTGTGCCAAGGACAAGCTGCAGCAATGGTAAATTGAGCTACAGGTCAAAGCTTACATTTACTTTTTTTCAAAGCAAAGGTTTACAAACTTAATGCTTTTAAACTTTCAGTCCCAATATTTCAGACTGCTTTCCGAATACCAGCTGGAAATGATCAGGAATCATACAAATTATACACTGGGAATGAAGTGCAAGGCAAGGATTCAATATGTAGTTCTTAGAATTACATACATTACAGGACAGGTTGTATGCTAATATGGTCACTTTGTGCACTAAACATATTAGAGTTTGTTGTGCAATTGCATGACCTAAGGCTCGTCCAATTGATGCAGGTAATAAAATGTGGGCTTGACTGCAGTGTTTTTCTGAGTTTCATGCTTAACAGGCAGTTAAGAAAATGTATTTATTTATTTATTTATTTATTTAAGAAGTTTTCTATAGCGCTGGCCTGACCCTAGGGTATCGGAGCGCTTTACAGCAGGTACATAGCAGATAATCACCAGATACAAAATAGAAGAGCGACATATTAACAGAAGAACGCAAAATAAAAGAGCGACACATTATAGTGCAGGACAGTGTTAGTCTTCAGGATTCTTCGGAGTCTTAGAGCTGGAGCAGAGCGCGATGTCCGCTAGCTGCCCCGAGTGATCCTATCCACTCCCTAGGGAGCGGTTGAGGAACAGGGTTTTGAGTTGGCTTTTGAATTCTACAAAGGAGGGAATGGTTCTGATGTGAGGGGGAATAGAGTTCCAGATTTTAGGAGCGCTTCCGGCGAAGGATCGGTTTGCAGTTTTTTTTCTTCTAGTTTTTGGTGGGATGAGTAGGAGGGAGTTTGAGCTTCTCAGGTTCCTGGTCTGGCCGGCTTTTTTGAGTTTTTTCGCCAGATATTCGGGTTTGCTGGTGTGAAGGGCTTTATGCGTGAGGCAGGCTGTTCTGAAGCTAATCCGCATTTCGACTGGAAGCCACTTAAGTTCCCTGAGTGCAGGGGAGATATGATCGAATTTCTTGATACCGGTGATCATTCTGGCAGCCGCATGCAGCGTTGTTTTGATGGGAGTCAGATGCGATTTTGGAATTCCTGCGAGGACTGCGTTCCCATAGTCCAGTCTTGACAGTACCAGAGATTGGGTGGCCTGTTTGAGATCACTGGGCGGAATGAAGGGTTTTATTTTGTTCAGTAGTCTGAGGTTAAGGAAAGCACTTTTGGCCGAATTCTTAATGTGTCTCGTCATGTTCAGTTTTGGGTCTAGAGTGATGCCTAGTGATTTGACAGAGTCTGCTAGAGCGAGATTCCCTTTGAGCGCATCGACGGCCTTTAACCATTCGGCAATTTGGGTGTTATCTTCCTTATTCGACATGAGGAGTGTCTCAGTCTTGTCAGGATTTAGTTTAAGGTGGTTGCATGTCAACCAGTGTTGGACATCTCTCAGTACATCATTGAGTCTTTGAATGTCTTTGAGAGAGGTAGTTTCCAAATTAATCTGAGTATCATCAGCGTAGAGATGGAAGCGGATGTTGGCTTTTCTGAGTAGTTTGGAGAGAGGTTCCATGTAGATGTTAAAGAGTTGCGGTGATTGCACCAAGCCTTGAGGGACGCCCTTGTTGACTTGTTGGAGGTCGGAAGTGCAGTTTTTGTTTATTATTATTTGTGTGCGATTGTGTAGAAAGGAGGAGAACCATTGGAGGACTACCTCGCCAAGACCAGCTCTTTCTTGGAGAGCCCTTATGAGGAGTTTGTGATCTACCGTATCAAATGCTGCCGAGAGGTCAAGGAGAACGAGGAGGCAGCATTGGTCAGAGTCTAGTGATCCGTGGATATCGTCGATGATGTTGAGGATCGCGGTTTCTGTGCTACAGCCTTTTCTGAAGCCAGACTGGTGGGGGTCCAGGAGGTTGATGTTGTCCAGGTGTTGGGTTAGTTGTTGTAATACGCATCTTTCTAGGGTTTTTGATAGAAGGGGGAGGTTCGACACAGGTCTAAAGTTGTTCAGCTCCGTAACGTCTAGGCCGGGTTTTTTCAACAGGGGTGTGACTTGTCCCATTTTAAGGCAGTCTGGAACGACTCCATTTTTCAGGGAATTATTTATGATCGTGCACCAGAGCGGAGCTAAGGCGCGCTTCAGTTTTTCGGTCAGTAGGGGAGGAATGGGGTCTAGGACATGAGCTGAGGGTTTGGAGGTGGAGATCAACGTGACTATCTCAGTTTCTTGAATGGGGCGGAAACTTAGCCAGGAATTGGAAGAGGTACCAGGAGAAAGATCAAGCGTCCCAGCCGCGATGCTCTTCATGGGGTGCGTGTTGTTGACGTCGAGTGAGAGTTCGATTTTAGTGATCTTATCATTGAAGAAGTTGGCGAAGTTGGCGCAGAGTTCTTTGGACGCCTGTATAGAGGAGGACACGGGCTTGGAGGTTTGTTGTCTGATGATGCTATAGAGCTCCTTGGGTCTGTTTTTTGCACTGTCCAGCGCCGAACAGAAAAAAGCTGGATTTCTTGTTTTTGATGTGATTCTTGTACTTCCTACGGGCTGATTTGAGTTGATCACGGAGGATGGAGGTAGGGTTATTTCTCCACTTTCTTTCTTTGGCTCTTAGTTTTCTCCTTTCAGAATTGAGGTCGGAGTTGAACCATGATCTGGATGGAATGGCTCGGCTTTTTTTCAGCTTTAGGGGAGCTAGTTGGTCAAGCATGGACACTATCTTTGCGTTGTAACACTCAGTGAGTTCATTTGTGGAGAAGTGGTCGTTGGTGTCGGGAAGAAGCAAGCTTATCCGTTCTTCAAGGACTCCCATGGGAATCTGAGAGAAGTTTCTCAACCATTTGGGGGGGTCTTGCATAGGCGTTTGAAAGAGAGTTAGTTGGTTGATATGAAATAAGATCATGTGGTGGTCTGACCAGTCCACGGGGAGTATGTGGTTGATTGTGATTGTGTTTCATTGAGCGATGATGGCATCCAAGGTGGCTCCTTTGTAGTGCGTCTCCTCCGTGCAGTATTGGGTTAAATTGTTGTCACAGAGGAGACTGGATAGCGAATGGATTAGCGGGTTGTTAGTTTCATTCCACCGCAGGTTAAGGTCGCCAAGAATTAGATTATTGGCATCTCCGAGTGCACCATGAGCTATCAGGTCAGATAAGTGTTCCCCGAATGCGGAGGTGTTGCCTGGTGGATGATAGAGAAGGTGGCAGAGCAAAGTTCCATTATCTTTGGTCTTAATGTTGGTTGAGAGACATTCAAATGTGTTGTAGTTGCATGAATCTATTTCCGTGATGACCATGTTGTCTTTATGGATGATAGCTACCCCTCCCCCTCGCTGGTCTTTCCTGTCTTTGTTAATGATGGAAAAACCTGGGGGTACAAGCATGTCTAAGCATGGTGAGGAGAGTTCGTTGAGCCAGGTCTCCGTGATGAACGCAATGTCGATGTCATGCGAGAGGATGCCTCTGCTAGTTCAGTTGCATGCAAAGAGGCCGACCTGCAGTTGATCAGCAAGCAGTTGGTGAAAAGCTCTTTGTTGCTTGGGGTCTTTTCTTTGGGCGCCCTAGGTAGGGTGGTGAGGAAGGGCGGTCGCGGGGGTTTTGTGCAGGGAAGGTCTTTTCGGAGACCCGTGATCACTTGGATTTTGGATTTAGGGGAGTCAAAGGGAGGTGTGTCATATGAGGAGGCTAGATCGGCTGCTTCATTGTCAGACATAGCTGCTTCTGTCCTAGTGGGTCTTCAGGTCAGGGGTTTGATATCGGTATTTGAGCGTCTCTGAGCCCTAGTGGGAAGGGCTGAGTTACTTCAGGATTTTTGTGGCCAGGGTTCCGTGTCCAATCTTGGGAGTCTCTGAAGCTGAGTTTCGTGGGTTTCTGAGGGCCAGGAAGGGCTCTTGTGGCTGTTGGTGTTGGAAGTAGAGGGAACCCAGGGAGGGGATTGGTGGGGTCTGCACACCTTATCTAGGTTGGTGAGGATTTCGGACAGGCCCCGGGAGATCGAGTCTATCTGGTTTTCTAGTGACGCGAGATGCTGCGCCACAGAGTCGTGGGAGGGGGTGGGGGCATCTTGGGGGGATTCGCCTTGTGTGGTGCAGGTCGGGTTTATGGAGTGTTGTCTATTGCTCATTATGTAGGACAAGTTGTCACCTTTTGGAATCCTGGGAGGGGGGTGAGTAGGGTCATGATATGAATTCGAGTTTCTGAGATCTGTGCAGGAACTAGTGAGGTTAGGGGTCACTGTCGGCGGAGCTCATTCATGGGGTTGCGGTGGGTGGGTCCAATTAGGGAGTGGATTTGTGTTTTCCTTAGAGAGTTGTAGAGCATGCTTAGTAGGGGTACTGTAGTGTGAGGTGACTCGGGGGAGGCGGACAGCGGGGGCGTGTGGTGAGGTGGATTGTGTTTCCTGTTGGGGCCGATTAGCTGTCGGTGGGAGCTGGGTTAAGGCGGGTCGAGGCAGGTGGGGGAGAGCGGGTCGTAGTGTGGGGAAGAGGGAGTCGAAAGCCTCTAGGTTCTCGTTGTTTGCCTGAATGAGGACAGTGCCGTTAGTGTAGATGGTCACGGATGTGATCCCTCTTCTTGACGAGCGATTAGGGAGCAAGGATGTTAATTTGCAGCTGTGTGGTGTGGATGTGGTTTTGGCGATGTAAAGTTGTGCTCTGAGAGTGGAGATCCAGTCTTCTGGTCTCTCCGTGTGGAAAATTAGGTCCATCTTAATCAGACCTTTGGAAGAGGAGTGGTAGATGTCTGTAAATAGGTTTTCTCTAAAAATGTCCATCATCTCATGATCTTTCATAAACCTGGCAGCTGAAATGTGGCCACAAGGAGAAATGATCTTGAGAGTTCTGCCTTGTAGGAAGAAGGAAGAAAAGTAGCAGTAGGTTTCTGAGTACTACTATATTTTGTACATGAAGCATTGTTCACTGTCCTGTGCAACAAAACAGGAGCCGAGGGTGAGCTGACTCCTTCGCGCTCCATAGAATACAATGTATATAAAGGATAGACCAATGCTAAAATATGATATTCCGACTTCAGGCCCATTTAGCATACCGAGAAGCTTTACATGACTTCGCATATTACAAATGACTATTACAACCATGCTATTAGACAGCTGGATATAAATGAGATTGAATTTTAGACTATTTGGATAGGGATGTATGAGAAAATATAATTGGGGCTTATCTCACCTTCAACCTGATATGTATAATAATTGCTGAGTTGTTTATAATATTTACAATAACTTGAATGTACATGATTTGTGGAATAGTGTTTAATAAGTAACTATATGGTGTGTAAGACCAACTTCTCTGTGTGTAGAGATGAGAGAGTCTATGACAGGTTTTGTCTGACTTCTAACACTCTCAACCAGCAGCGTAGCTAGACCCTTGGCCACCTGTGGCGCTCCCTCCGTTTGCCACCCAGCGACGGCCGCAGTGATGAGCAGCGGGATGGGGGGTGTTATCGATTCCTCGGATTGCCCCCCCACGATGGCCGCACTGAAGAGTGGGAGGTGTGTGCTGGTGATTGCCGCCCCGAGACGGCAGGTAGGACCGCCCCCCCTTGCTATGCCACTGCTCTCAGCTACCTAAGCATAACTCTGTAGGGAACCTACTGAAACATATCTAAGTAGGTCTGGGCCTACCCGTCACACTTACGGCATCACACTGAAGTATACAAAGAGTGATGGACGAACTGTGTGTATGCTTCAGTGCAATGCCCTAAGTGTGACGAGTATGCCCAGACTTGGATCCCGTGCTCACTGTGCCACTGGAACCAAGCTGCATTCCGTTGAAGAGCCTCCATCACGGTGGAACCAGTTTTGGGACTGCTTGTGTTCCGGTTCACGGAGGACCTGGCCTGGCAGTTTGGGCTGGACTCTTCCTTTTGGAGGAGGGTCAAGACTGATTTGTATATGTCTGGGTCAAACTGAGGTGACATGGTGAGCAAAATAGTGATGGACTGGGGTGTGGCTCCAAGTAGCTACCAGTTGCTGAGATTAATTCAAGCATTCCAACCATTAACTTTTTGTATGTTTCAGTTTGGGAGGTACCTGTCAGTTTTCCCTTACTTGTAAAAGGTCAGCGTTTCCTTTGGGGGCTCAAAAAAGCTACCCTGTGTGACCCGAATATTTTGACTGTAAAACAACAGGGGCATCTCTTTAAATGACAACCTGTGCAGAGTGGTTGAGAGAGTTGATTGGGACACAGTACTCAGAGGTGGCATACGTTTCATAATATGATGAAAGCATTTTATCAGTTCCTTAATTCTCTCCTCCCACAAAATAATATATTTATTACCAAGTTTTGTATAGTGATTATGCAGCTTTATGGTTATTTTCAGAGAGCTATATAGGGTCAGGAAAGGTACAGAGGGAAGTTAGATTTCAGTCGGCAAAGACGTAGATCCTATTTAGATTTTTTTGGTTTCCACTACAATGTAACTCTACAGGTCTCTAACTCCACGAAACATGCAGTTCGCCTGCCTCATATAGGAGTGGAGAAACAGCTATGTTTCCAATGACCAAACCTCAGCTGGCTCTGTCGTTGGAAATCTCTGACTCAGTGGCCAATCTACTACGTGGTAGACAAATCTATGTACTGGAAAACCTGCCCTACCAACTTAATCTACCATACCTACTATTTCAAACTACCATACCCAACCAACCATACCAACTGTACATAATAGCCACACTTACCACACCTACGTGTTTACCTACCATATCTAACCTACCATGTGTAACGTACCTACCATACTTAACCTATCATATCCACCTATCATACCTTCTATGCCTAAACCACCATACCTATCTATCATACCTAACCTACCATACTATCTGAAATATCTAACCTAACATACTACCCTACCATACCTACCTAACATACCTACCTAACATACACACTCTACTACACCTAATCTACCACAAATGCCTACCATACCTAACCTAGCATACCCAATATACCATTCCTACTATATCTAAACCACCATGCCTATTTATGTAACATTCCTACCATACCTACCCTACCACACTGGCTACTTCTATCCTTCTTCTTCCTTTGCAGTAATTATATTTTACGCTTGTCCATAGGTGGCAGTTGTGTGAAAAATGGAAAGTTATATTTATTTTGTATTTGGCAAAATTGAAAAGGAATCACCGAACTCTTGCCTATCGAATGTGAAAAAGTTTCTTGCATTGACTGCATCCTTGAAATTATTAAACCAGGTATTTAAACTAATATAACCCACACATTATAATCACATATGTCTCACCTTCTAACTTTTTGAACTATAACACATACAAACACGACATACAACAAACAATATTTTATTAAACATACAGACACCAAGTATAACAGTTTATAAACTTGAAAAGTGCAGTTTGCAATAAATAACCCAGAACTAATGGCATAGCAACACTCTCACAATCCACCCTCTACATTAAAACATTAACAATGAACAAGGTAATCTACAGTTCTATCAACTTCAGTAATGCTAACACTGCAAACTTACTTTAGAAGCAACCTAACAGAAAAAAACAGCTGACATATTTCTACTAATGCTAACTCTCTGGCACAACTCTGTTTTTCTTTTAACTTTTAACTTTACACTGCTGTACAATTGCAACATTTTTGATAGTAAACTAAACAAATGCATACCTAAGAAATACTTCCTATTAAATATTACATTTAATTTGCTTTTAATTTCCTTTAAGTCTTACAGTTCAACTTTATTATTTTTGTGCTAATGCAGTCAGTACATATATTTAGCTTTTACATTTCAAATCTATTTCACAATTGTTAGACCTGGCATCCTTGGCGTGGTTTCCCCTGACTTTTTGCCTCTACGTCCAGTATTTTTGACACTGTGCTGGAATTCGTTTTTGCTGGTTTAGGTGCTTTGGGCACTTTGCCAGTGCTGATCAGTGCAAGGGGACACGTGTTAGACCTGGCATCCTTGGCGTGGTTTCCCCTGACTTTTAGCATCTACCTCCTGTATTTTTGACACTGTGCTGGAATTCGTTTTTGCTGGTTTAGGTGCTTTGGGCACTTTGCCACTGCTGATCAGTGCCAAAGTGCAAGTGCTCCCTGGTTAAATTGTGATTATGATTGGTTATCCATGATTGGCATATTTGTTTTACCAGTAAGTCCCTAGTAAAGTGCACTGAGTGTGCCAGGGCTGGTGATTCAAATGCTACTAGTGGGCCTGCAGCACTGATTGTGCCACCCACAGGAGTAGCCCTAAGATGGTGTCTCAGGCCTGCCACTGCAGTGCCTGTGTGCAGTTTGTGAACTGCCATGTTGTCCTGGCCAGTGTACACACTTGCCAGGCCTAACCCTTCCCTTTTCTTACACATTGGACACCCCTATGGTAGGCCCAAGGTATCCCCCTGGGCAGGGTGCAGTGTATGTGAAAGGTAGGACATGTACTAGTGTGGGTAACATGTCCTGATAGTGAAATACTGCCAATTTCGTTTTTCACTATTGAAAGGCTATCTTGCCCATAGGATAACATGGGGAATGCTGTGTGACATGGTTACCTGCATATCTTCCCATAGCAGCAAGATAGAAAGTTGGAATCTGGTACCCCTGAACTCAGAATTTAATTACACATCTTTTAGTGAAGATGGTTTTTAAATTCTAAGTTTGGAAATAGCACTTTTAGAAAGTGGCTATTTTCTTGTTCAACCTTTCTGTGTGCCTCTGCCTGTTTGTGAATTGACTGTCTGGTTTGTGAGTGACAGGGGCTGGGGGTGGCTGCAGGAGGCTGGATGAGTCAGCACTAGGCTGAATAGACCTATCTACATGTAGAGTGGTGGGAGGAGTGGCACCTGGGTCTGAATAGGGCTGTGCCTGCCTTCCACAATGCTGGCTCCACCTCCTGCGGTGTGTCTGATGACCCTGGCCCACACTCACAAAGGAAGGAGAGGTGCCCTGGCAGAATGCACCCTGAACTGGTTTGGACTGGGTCCAGGACCCCTCACACATGGAGAACAAAGACTTTTGGGGTATAAATATCAGAGCTGAAACCCCTGAACTTTAGACTACTTTTGGAATCAAGAGGAATCCCTGCCAAAGAAGATCAGCTGAAGAGACTGAGGAGAAGTACTGCCCTTGCTGTGTGTCTGGGGTTGGCCTGCAGTTTGCTGTTTCCACTGAGGAGAGATCTAAAGGGACTTTGCTGTGTGCTGTGTCCCCCTGCTTGAAAAAGGACTTTGCTGAGTGCTGTGTCCATCTGAAGAAGAGTCTCCAAGGGCCTGAGAAGAGCTGGCCTCCTGTTTCTGAAGTCCAAGGCACAAAAGGACTTCACCCCCAGCCTCCCTGAACTTCCTTGCTGGGAGTTCCAGTCTGCCAGGAGGGCCTGTAACTGTGTGTGAGGCCTCTCTTGCTGTTGGGAGCTGGAAGCACGACACAACGAGAGAAGCGTGATGCTGCTGCAGCAGACGATGTCGCATCATCGAGAAGCGTGTCGCCGCTGCCGCTGTTCGCCGCCGTTCGCCGCCGCAACACCCGAGAAGCGTGTCGCCGTCACCGAGGGTGTCGTCACATCACCGGAGAAGCGTGTCGCAGGGCCGTCGCATCGCTGAGGAAGCGCACCGCCGCATCACCGGAGAAGCATGTCGCCGTCACCGAGGGTGTCGTCGCAACACCGGAGAAGCGTGTCGCAAGGCCTGTCGCGGCTCCGGATTAGCGAAACGCATCAAGGCGCCATTTTGTCGCACCGGAACCGGAGCGCAGGAAGAACCGACGCATCGCCTTCACTGCGCCCCTTTTTGCTTGTTTTGCCTTACGCATCTCAAGTACTTTGAGACTGAAAGTGTCGCATTTGAGATCTACAAGTTTATTTTTACAACAACCCTTTTTAAAGACATTCTACTGCGTTTTGTATGTTGGATTTTTGTCGTTTTGTTCTTGTTTAAGTTTAGTTCTATTTTTCTAAACTGGTGTGGAGTCCATTTGTGGTGTTTTCACTATGTTACTGTGAGTGTTGGTACAAATACTTTACACATTGCCTTTGGGATAAGCCTGTCTGCTCGTGCCAAGCTACCAAGGGGGTGAGCAGGGGTTATCTAAAGTGTGTATCCCCCTTACCCTGACTAGAAGCAAGGGTCCCTATTTGGACAAAGGTACCTACCTCTGCCAACTAGAGACCCCCAGTTCTAACATTGGTGGTCAGCGGTGAGGATTTGAACTTGTATTTGTACTTGACCCACAGTAATTGGTGTACATCACTAGATTAGTGCAGACCACTACGCAGCCACATACTGTGTTTCCTTTTTGGTTCTATTTTTGATCTGGTCCTAAAGTCATCCAAGCATCATGTCTCAGAAGGGGAATGCAGCAAGTGAAAAGGCAGAATTGGAGTTCCACATTGAGGATTTGTATTCCTACAAGGTAGACCAGCTTAAACAATTATGCAAAGATTTGGGATGTCCCACAAGGAGTAGCGCTAAGAAAGATGAGCTACAAAAGGCCTTAAAAGCCTGGTGGGAGGCCAAAGGAGCTGCAGGAGGAGATGATGCAAATGAGGAGGTGGATGACCAGGGAAATGGGTTTGGGCCACAGGATTTGCCTGTGCCAGGAGCAGCCCCCAGGGATGTCAGCATCCATTCCGCAGGAAGTCTCTCCCGGGAAGAGCAGGAAGAGAATCAGAGGATCAGGGAACATGAGCTAGAAGTTTTGAAACTACAGAACCAAAAAGCAGTAATGGAGGAAAAGTGATTGCTTTTGGAGAGTGAGAAGAGGGCAGAAGAGAGCAAGCACGTTCTAGCCCTGGAAGAAAAGAAATTGCTTTTGGCTCACGAATTGAGCATGAGGGAGTCGGATATTAAGGCCAAACAATTGGAGTCCAGCTCAAATGGTGGCAGCGCACAGCCAGTGCAAGGGGGTAAAGTATACATACCCAAGGATCTAGTGCAGAATTTCCAGAAGGGACAGGATATTTTTGCATGGTTTGAGTCATATGAGATGTCTTTGAGGATGCATGAGGTGCCTGAAAAGAGCTGGGGGGCGGGCCTGTGGAAGCATTTTGAGGCGTCAGGGACCGCAGTTTTGACACCTTTAGAAAAGGAAGGTGCCCTGACTTATGCCAAAATGAAGGAGGCTTTATGCCTCAAATATGGGCTCACCCCAGAACAGTATAGAGTGAGGTTCAGGAACTCAAAGAAGAATGACTCAGACACTTGGGTTGAATGTGTGAGAATGTACACCCGCGCATTGGAAGGTTGGATGAAGGGCAGCAAAGTTACTGATTATGAGGGGTTGTGCCATCTAATTAGTTGGGAGCACTTGAGCAGTCTATGTGTTCCAGAGCTGCGCCAGCATCTTTTGGATAGTAAGTTAACTAATCCTAGTGAGCTTGCTAAGGAGGCGGACCGCTGGACCAGCACCAGAGTCCACAAGGAGATTGTGGGTACCACAGCCAAAGGTGGGCAGGGTCCCCAGCAGAAGAGTGGGGGGGACAAAGGTAATCAAAAGGAGTTCTCCAAAGGGCCCCAAAATAATGCAGAGGGAAAGGAGTCCCAGCCCCCCCAGCCTAAGATGTCGCAGCCGCCTAAGGGCGGTCGTAGTAACTTCCCGGGTCCCCCCAGGTGTTACAACTGTAACGAGAAGGGCCACATTGCCCCTAAGTGCCCCAAGAAGTCCCAAGCACCCACTGGTGCTCCGTCACCGGGTTTAGTGAGTGTAGCTTTGGGAGAGGAATTAGTTTCCAGTGGGGAGGAGGAGCAAGCAGTGATGACCCTTGTCTCTTTAGGAGACCGAGAGATGGTCCAGGAGTCCTACTTGCCTGAGAACACTAAAAAGTACAGGCAGTGGGTGACCATCAATGGGAGGAGGGTGGAGGCTCTGAGAGACACAGGAGCCAGCGTGACATCCGTGAGGTGTCAGTGGGTGTCTGAAGAGCAGGACATTCCCAATGCACTTCACCCTGTAGTTGCAGCAGACAACTCCGTGCGCCTCTGCAAAGTGGCGCAGGTTCCCTTTGAGTGGGGGGGTCTCAGGTTCCTTGAAGGTCGTGGTTAGTCCATCCATGCCTGTAGACTGTCTGCTAGGAAATGACCTGGAGAGTTCCCCATGGAGGGAGGTGGAACGCCAGGCTTATTTGGAGATGTTGGGTCTGCCTGAGTGGGTTTGTGTGACCACTCGGTCAATGGCAGCCAGTAGGGGTAACCAAGCGGACCTGGAGCCTGAAACAGTGGCCCAGGTACCTGCCAGGAAGAGGAAGGGCAGGGGGCGTGGGAAACCAGCCCCCACAATTCCCACGGTCCAGGAGGAGGCAGAACCTGAGGGGGATGTCCTGGAACCTACCGGGGGACAGATAGCCGAACTGGGAGACCTGCCTGAGCTGACCCATTGGCAGCAAGAAGGAGGTCCCTCCAGGGAGGAGTTCTGCAAGGCGCAGAGAGAATGCCCTTCTCTCATTGGTATGCGGAAACAGGCTGCAGACCAGGCAGCAGGTGGCGAGTCCAAGAATCATCTCATTTACTGGGAGGATGGGTTACTCTATAGTGAGCCTAAGGTCGCTGAGCCCAGTGCAGCCCGTGTGCTGGTGGTACCTGAGCGCTTCAGGACCTTCCTAATGGGTCTGGCTCATGACGTGCCTCTCGCAGGTCATCTGGGGCATGACAAGACCTACCAAAGGCTTGTCACCCACTTTTACTGGCCCCAGATGAAGACGCACGTTGGTATACACTGTAGGACTTGCCAGACTTGCCAGGCAAGTGGCAAGAGTGGAGGGAAGTGTAAGGCTCCCCTCCAACCCTTTCCCCTGGTGAGCACCCCTTTCGAGCAGGTGGGCATCGACATTGTGGGGCCTCTGGAACCCAAGACAGCCTTAGGCAACAAGTTTATCTTGGTCTTGGTGGACCATGCCACCCGGTACCCGGAAGCTGTCCCTCTCCGGACAATCACTGCCCCCGCGGTGGGCCGTGCATTGATGGGGATCTTTTCCCGTGTGGGGTTCCCCAGAGAGGTGGTCTCCGACTGGGGTACCAACTTCATCTAGAAGTACATGAAGTCTTTGTGGGAGGAGTGTGGGGTAACTTACAAGTTTACCACTCCTTACCATCCTCAAGGGAATGGGTTGGTTGAGAGATTCAACCGAACCCTGAAAGGCATGATAATGGGCCTAACGGAGCCCATGAGACGGAAGTGGGACGTCTTCTTACCATGCCTGTTGTTTGCCTACAGGGAGGTGCCTCAGAAATCCTTAGGGTTCAGTCCCTTTGAACTCCTGTATGGCCACCCTGTTAGAGGACCTCTCAGTCTGGTGAAGGAGGGTTGGGAGAAATCCCCTGGTAAGACCCCCCAGGATATGTTCAGCTATGTGCTGGCCTTCCGCAACCAGACTCAACACTTCAGGAAACTCGCTCAGGCGAACCTGGAAGCTAGCCAGGAAGAAATGAAAAGATGGTACGACCAGAATGCCACTCTGGTCGAATTTCAACCTGGGCAGAAGATGTGGGTGATGGCGCCATTGGAGCCTTGTGCGCTCCAAGACAAGTGGACCCGACCATATGAGGTGGTGGAGCGCAAGAGCGATGTAACCTATCTGGTTGACTTGCAGTCTCCCAGGAACCCTTTGAGGGTCCTACACGTGAACCGCCTCAAGCCACACTTTGAGAGGTCTGATGTGACAATGCTCCTTGCCACAGATGATGGGATGGAGGAGGAAAGTGACCCTCTTCCTGACCTCCTGTCAGCAGAGGAGCAAGATGGGTCAGTGGATGGGGTAAACCTCTCTCCCACACTGACCCCAGAACAGCAGAGGGACTGTCGCCATGTGTTGGGTCAGTTTGCCTCCCTGTTCTCCCTGACACCAGGAGTCACCAATTGGTGCGTCCATGATGTGGACACTGGGGACAGCCTATCTGTGAAGCAGAAATTTTACAGGGTAGCTGACAAGGTCAGGGCCAGCATCAAGGAAGAAGTTTCCAAGATGTTGGCGCTAGGGGTGATTGAGCCCTCAAGCAGCCCGTGGGCTAGCCCAGTGGTCTTAGTACCAAAAGCTGCTGCACCCGGTGCCACTCCAGAACTCAGGTTTTGTGTGGACTACCGTGGGCTCAATGCGGTCACCAAGACTGACGCACACCCCATCCCCAGAGCTGATGAGCTCGTGGATCGGTTAGGCGCTGCCCAGTACCTCAGTACGTTTGATTTAACTTCTGGGTACTGGCAGATTGCCTTAACTGAGGGGGCCAAGGAGAGGTCAGAGTTTTCAACGCCAGAGGGGCACTTCCAGTTCCGTGTCATGCCCTTTGGGTTGAAGAACACCCCAGCCACGTTCCAGAGACTGGTCAACCAGGTACTGTCCGGGCTGGAGGAATTCAGCGCCGCATACCTGGATGACATTGCTGTGTTCAGCTCCAGTTGGGAAGAACATTTGCAACACCTCTGCGAAGTGTTGAAGGCTCTGCAAAGGGAGGGCCTCACTATCAAGGCCAGCAAGTGCCAAATAGGGCAGGGATCTGTGGTGTACTTGGGACACCAGGTAGGGAGCGGCCAGGTGGCGCCCCTCCAAGCGAAGATTGATACCATTCTGGCTTGGGAGCCCCCCAAGACCCAGACAGAGGTGAGAGCCTTTTTAGGACTTACCGGGTATTATCGCCGATTTGTCAAGGGATATGGCACCATTGTTGCCCCCTTGACAGAGCTGACTTCAAGGAAGCAGCCCAGGAAGGTGATCTGGACCGATGCCTGCCAGACCGCGTTTGATGCCCTGAAAGCTGCCATGTGCACAGCACCCGTGCTGAAGGCGCCTGATTTCTCCAAAGAGTTTGTGGTGCAGACAGATGCTTCAGAGCATGGAGTGGGAGCAGTACTCTCACAACTGAAAGACGAGGGCTTGGACCAACCCGTAGCTTTCCTTAGCAGGAGGCTACTTCCCAGGAAACAGAGGTGGAGTGCAATTGAAAGGGAAGCTTTTGCTGTGGTCTGGGCACTAAAGAAGCTAAGGCCCTACTTGTTTGGGACTCACTTCCGGGATCAGATAGACCACAGGCCCCTCAGATGGTTAATGCAGATGAGGGGTGAGAACCCAAAACTGTTGAGGTGTTCCATCTCCCTACAGGTAATGGACTTTACGGTGGAACACCGCCCTGGTACAGAACACGCCAATGCTGATGGTCTGTCCAGGTTCTTCCGCCTTAGTGATGAGAACTCCCCAGGGGATAGGTAGTTCTCCCCACTTTTCAGCTGGAGGGGACACGTGTTAGACCTGGCATCCTTGGCGTGGTTTCCCCTGACTTTTAGCATCTACCTCCTGTATTTTTGACACTGTGCTGGAATTCGTTTTTGCTGGTTTAGGTGCTTTGGGCACTTTGCCACTGCTGATCAGTGCCAAAGTGCAAGTGCTCCCTGGTTAAATTGTGATTATGATTGGTTATCCATGATTGGCATATTTGTTTTACCAGTAAGTCTCTAGTAAAGTGCACTGAGTGTGCCAGGGCTGGTGATTCAAATGCTACTAGTGGGCCTGCAGCACTGATTGTGCCACCCACAAGAGTAGCCCTAAGATGGTGTCTCAGACCTGCCACTGCAGTGCCTGTGTGCAGTTTGTGAACTGCCATGTTGTCCTGGCCAGTGTACACACTTGCCAGGCCTAACCCTTCCCTTTTCTTACACATTGGACACCCCTATGGTAGGCCCAAGGTACCCCCCTGGGCAGGGTGCAGCGTATGTGAAAGGTAGGACATGTACTAGTGTGGGTAACATGTCCTGATAGTGAAATACTGCCAATTTCGTTTTTCACTATTGAAAGGCTATCTTGCCCATAGGATAACATGGGGAATGCTGTGTAACATGGTTACCTGCATATCTTCCCATAGCAGCAAGATAAAAAATTGGAATCTGGTACTCCTGAACTCAGAATTTAATTACACATCTTTTACTGAAGATGGTTTTTAAATTCTAAGTTTAGAAATAGCCCTTTTAGAAAGTGGCTATTTTCTTGTTCAACCTTTCTGTGTGCCTCTGCCTGTTTGTGAATTGACTGTCTGGTTTGTGAGTGACAGGGGCTGCGGGTGGCGGCAGGAGGCTGGATGAGTCAGCACTAGGCTGAATAGACCTATCTACATGTAGAGTTTGGGAGGAGTGGTACCTGGGTCTGAATAGGGCTGTGCCTGCCTTCCACAATGCTGGCTCCACCTCCTGCGGTGTGTCTGATGACCCTGGCCCACACTCACAAAGGAAGGAGAGGTGCCCTGGCAGAATGCACCCTGAACTGGTTTGGACTGGGTCCAGGACCCCTCACACATGGAGAACAAAGACTTTTGGGGTATAAATATCAGAGCTGAAACCCCTGAACTTTAGACTACTTTTGGAATCAAGAGGAATCCCTGCCAAAGAAGATCAGCTGAAGAGACTGAGGAGAAGTACTGCCATTGCTGTGTGTCTGGGGTTGGCCTGCAGTTTGCTGTTTCCACTGAGGAGAGATCTAAAGGGACTTTGCTGTGTGCTGTGTCCCCCTGCTTGAAAAAGGACTTTGCTGAGTGCTGTGTCCATCTGAAGAAGAGTCTCCAAGGGCCTGAGAAGAGCTGGCCTCCTGTTTCTGAAGTCCCAGGCACAAAAGGACTTCACCCCCAGCCTCCCTGAATTTCCTTGCTGGGAGTTCCAGTCTGCCAGGAGGGCCTGTAACTGTGTGTGAGGCCTCTCTTGCTGTTGGGAGCTGGAAGCACGACGCAACGAGAGAAGCGTGCCGCCACCGCAGCAGCCGCTGTCGCATCATCGAGAAGCGTGTCGCTGCTGCCGCTGTTCGCCGCCGCAACACCCAAGAAGCATGTCGCCGTCACCGAGGGTGTCGTCGCATCACCGGAGAAGCGTGTCGCAGGGCCGTCGCATCGCTGAAGAAGCGCCTCGCCGCATCGCCGCCGCATCACCGGAGAAGCGTGTCGCCGTCACCTAGGGAGTCGTCGCAACACCAGAGAAGCATGTCGCAGGGCCTGTTGCGGCTCCAAAGATCACCGAGTTCGCCGCACGGCCGTCGGGCATGCACGCATCGCATCTACAGTGTCGCATTGCAACAAAGACGCCATTTCATCGCATCGCACCGGATCAGCGCAACGCATCAAGGCGCCATTTTGTCACACCGGAACCGGAGCGCAGGAAGACCCGACGCATCGCCTTCACTGCGCCCCTTTTTGCTTGTTTTGCGTTACGCATCCCAGGTACTTTGAGACTGAAAGTGTCGCATTTGAGATCTACAAGTTTATTTTTGCAACAACCCTTTTTAAAGACATTCTACTGAGTTTTGTATGTTGGATTTTTGTCGTTTTGGTCTTGTTTAAGTTTAGTAAAGATATTCTATTTTTCTAAACTGGTGTGGAGTCCATGTGTGGTATTTTCACTATGTTACTGTGAGTGTTGGTACAAATACTTTACACATTGCCTTTGGGATAAGCCTGTCTGCTCGTGCCAAGCTACCAAGGGGGTGAGCAGGGGTTATCTACAGTGTGTATCCCCCTTACCCTGACTAGAAGCAAGGGTCCCTATTTGGACAAAGGTACCTACCTATGCCAACTAGAGACCCCCAGTTCTAACAACAATTAAATAAAAATATATCCAAAGACCATTCTCTTTTGATAATATATTCAGCAAATACTAACAACCATTAAATGCAACATAAATATCAAGCCAGACTGAATGAGGTCCAAAAGGCTCTGCTGCCTTTTGGCTAGGTTCACACTATAGAAATACCAAATACATAAATACATACTTGCGGACTATAGACAAAATGGCAGCATGCACTGTGTTTAGAACCCTGACACAGGTATTCAGAAACTAGACATCACACTCCTCGGTCTTGCTGCCTACTCTGTTTGATGGTCCCCTTAACCTGCTCTGGTCACAATGGCAGATGCTTTGAAAAGGCACAATTTGGTGTTCTTCCTTATATCTACTGTTTTGAACTCTGAATTGCACATTTATGACGACCCTAATGGATGTCTATTAGGCAAACCAAGTGCAACTCATAGCTGCAACTAGTTCTTCCAAAACTTCACTAGTGCTACTTTTGCTGGGAAGACCGTTGCCCCAATTGTCAGGCTGCTAATCTCTTAACAGTATTGGAAACGATCCACAATACATTAGGCACTAGATTGAACACTGCTCCTGGAAGTATACAATACGTTATAATGGGTACCTTTTATAGATTACAAAGATTGCTTGAGCAAATCTGGCCTTCCAGTGCTCCGGCGGGAGGTTCAAAGGGTGAGCTCCTGCCGGAGTCCCCCATCCGATGCAATCCTGCAGGCGATAAGGGCCCGTGGAGCACTGGTGAGCTCCGATGTAGCCCCTCTGGACCCCCCAGTGCTCAGTGCCATGTCCAGAGCAACAAACAGTACTGGTTTTGGCAGTCAGCGTGTGGCCCTCAAGATGGCGGTGGACAGACCCTGGGGTGAGGAGGTCGGGACCCAGTGGCACTGTGGGTGCTTGAGCCCGACGGAGGCCTGACTTTGTGGCACTGATCCACCTGCCCCAACGGCCATCACCAGCTCGTGGATCCCTCCAGGCCCATGATCACCGCCGTGAGTGCTGGCTGAACGAGCACCGCAAGAACCCCAGCAATGGCGAGAAGATCATGCTCTGTAAATATGAAATATATTATTGTCCAACCCTAATCGCTTCAAGTCTTCTTAAAATGTAATTTTGAGTGGATTTACAACTTGTATATATGTAACTCTAACCACAAGTATCTTGCAGTAGACTTATGTACTTACTACCATTCTTATGTGAGTTTAGAGATTATCCGTTTGTATCTGTTATGTAATTCATGTACTCTGAAGTCCTTATGTAATGTAACCGGTTCTATTGTAAAGCGTTCTGACACCTTCGGGTAAAGTTCGCGCTATATGAAAACGCATAAATAAATAAATAAATCGACTTGCATAGATTGCTCGAACATTGTTCACTTGCGTTCTATGTTCAGCATAATCACTGGAAGTATGGGGGCTGGGGTGATGCAACACCCCCAAAATAACCATGCTGGAATTCAGAAGGTAAATGAGCAGAAAAGATGTCTTTACATTTTGTTTACGTCACTTTTGCTGAGGGTTTAACGACAGAGGTCAAATGTCAGGCTTTGCCTTCTGACAAATTGATACTTATTTTTTAACATGGAGATTGGTGTTTACTTTTCTTTCCCTGCAAAGTTAGAGGATTTTGTAAAGTGAACTATCAGACAAGCTTGCTCTGGTACAGGGAGTGTGGAAGGAAAGGCTATAGGATCTTAGTTTTTGTCTAACACAACAGCATGTAAATACTTGTAAATGAACTGTACAAATAAAAATATATCAGCAATTAGGAAAGCACAAATGAAGTGCATTTTTTGTAATTTTGAAGTGTGATGGAAAGCAAGGTTTTATTAGTGATGAAGCAAGGTTTCATAAATGAAACTTGCTTGTACGCAATCCTTCTCATAGTATTAATTTATTAAAATTGTATTGTTAATACTAACCTTTACATACACTACACAAAGGGGAGAGACGCTTGCATATGTGTTTTACTAAAGAATAACGCTTGTCTGTAATCTAAAATGGCCGCTATGCACGGGAAAACTTACTGCGCATGTCGCAACCATATCACATGGTGTGACGTCTTTCTTTGCTTGGTGGGAAACTTTTGCTTCTGCGCAGTGTGCATAAAATGGTTGCTTAATGTTTTAACATGCTTCAGCTTGCTCTTGTGTCATTTTAAGTTATCGTTTTTTTTAACGCTACTAATGCGGGATAGTATATATAATTAAATGGGAATAGAATAGAAATAGTGGGTATACAGTGAAACATTTTATTTGTGATTTTTATATTTTCTTCTTGCACTTTTATTAGTTCATAAACTTGGGCCTGGGTTGGTGACTTGCAACTCGAGAGACGATGGTTCTGCGCATGTATCCTGTGTGCCTGCCAAGTGAAGTCAACTTGGATATCTCCCAAGGCCATGACCCATTGGCCGAAGATGCTGTACTTTATGTTTCATGTGGACAAAATGATACTTTTCCCTGTAAAAGTATAACATTTGTCGTGAGACGGGTGGGAAATAAAGCAAATGTATTAATTTGAAGGGGTGGGAACGTAAAGGACAATAGGCTTTACAATTTAGGACAAATCAATATGGTGCGACAATCCACCCCCTGTCCCTGTCCAATCAGAAGTAGTGGTCCCATATTTTAGCAACATTAAGGGGAGGTACATGGGCGTAGAAGGGTATAATAGATATAGAATTAGCTAATTAGTTAACACAGCGAAGCAGGCGTTCACGAAGAACAGGCGTCCATGCTGCCAGAGGGCTTCTAGCTCCGAGAGAATAGCACAGAGAGTCAGAAGTCTTGAAGCACAGGAGAGCGGAGATGCTGACAGAAGAGCTCCAGACCACCAAGCTGATCGATTGCAGACTGAATCCCTGTCCAGAAAGGTCCTGAGGAGGGCGGCGGAGTCCATTAGAAGGAAGGCACGGGAGAATCGAGGAGAAGCCGAGTATCAGAGAGGGGAACGACGCAGGCGTCGTTGTAGAGAGGTCACTGGTCCTGTCCTGATCCTGGAGGAGGTCTTTGCTCTTCATCCTTCCTGGGTCTTATTCTTTAAACTCCTTGGCTAAGGGGTTTTGGTTCTCGCACTTAGGTAAATATAATGCAACCTTTAGTTGCGCTGCTGTCTCTATCTTCTCCTCTTCTTTAAACACAGTCATTGATTAGCAATAATCATTTCTATACTTAATCTTGGGTATTTCGATTAAGTACCATGGCTTTGTATTTTACTCTGCTAAATCTTTAGATAAACATTTTAAAACTTCCTGACTCAGTGGTTATTTCAGGATTATGTACTATAATGAATGTCACTCATTTTAAATTTCCCAATTAGCAAAGGATTCATCGGTAAGTCATTACTCTTCAATCAGAAGGTAATTGGTAGCAGGGATTTTTTGATAAGAGTAACAACTGATAAACCCAGCGTAAGTATTAGCATAGTGTGTATGTATGGGCCCAAGTGAGTATATGGTGTATGAATGCTGTTTGCTAATATCGCGCTGGATCAGTTTTCTGGTAAGCAGAGGACGGTTATGGTTACTCTTTGTTAATTGGGTAATGAGAATTTTTATTTGTATTTTTATGAACTAACATCCGCTTAAAATTTTGAATTTTGTTTTATGTTGTCCAGAATACCCTGGGGTAATAAGAATAGCGGGTGGCAAGTGGAAGCCATACTGCAGTGAGGTTATCTGTCAGGCAGAATTAAGTACTGAGAAGTTAAGCAGGACTTTCAGTACTCGTTAGGGACTCTATGCATGTGAGTAATAGCAAAAGAGTACGCTGGTGAAAATTTGATGTTATATCACCTAGAAAGGGTAACATTGGAGAAGTAACAGGTACTTCTGGAGCTTGTGTGAAGAGTAGACGGAAGTGTTTTACTCGTAGTGTATGTTTAGTAAACAAAGAGGTTTTACTAAAGTGTGGAAGAAACTATTTTTTCCGAATTTAGAAGAAACTGGCACGATAGCGAATGTTTTATGTTGTTACTGAAAATTAATTAAGATTTATAGAGAAAATAAGTTTGCGTAAATTTTGTAAAGGGAGGGTCAGTTGCTGGAGAGGGAGCTGACATCACAAAATGCCGCATTGAGATTGGTTGAACCCGCGGGTGAGGAAAGACCCTTGTAAAGGAGGGGTTAGTAGTCAGGAGTAATACTGACGTCACAAGTGTCGCGCTGGGATTGGTTAAACCAGCAAGGACAGAAAAGAGCAGATTGTAAAGGAGGGGTTGACAGATAAACGTCACCAAAAGGCCGTGCAAGGATTGGTTCAGAAATAAAAGATAGCAGACATTTGATTGGTCGAGAATTTAGAAGCAAAATTCTTAGTGGATAAAGATTGCATGTTAAAACGCGATCCGACTTTAACAGGAACTCGTCCGGATAGGAGATTCCTAGGTTTTTCAGAATATAATTTTGTACACCAAAGATTAGATAGAATGTACGGAGAAAGAAGAAAAATGTCATTTTTACAAAAGATTAAGAATTATTTTAAAAGGGACAAACCAATCAAAACTAGAGAAGGAATTATTATTCCACCAGCTAAAACGCCCGCTTCATTTATGATGATGGAAAGAGGTTATCATACTTGTGTATGGATGGAGAATTGGATAGAATACACCAAAAATGATGGAGTATTAGATTTCCCGAGAATGGTACCTTCAATGGAAGAATTCTTCAAAACTTGAGATTGAGGATGAATGACTTAGAACCCAGACCTAGATTAACCCAATACGAAGCTCTAGAAGAATGGGAAACCGAGGCATTTGAGCGTGATCGACTTCGGAGTAATAGGAGTTATCCAGGATTTTTCCCCAGATATCAACGTCAGTCTAGGGATGGTCAGATGAAACAATGGAGAAGGGCAATGATTACAGAAGGATTATATCCATTGTTCTCAGCAGAGGAAAAATTAGGAAGTAAGTGCACAGAAAAGACAAAACATTTAGGGCCATCTGTAGGTAATTTCTATTTACCGATTCCTAAATACCGAATTTTACCGATTCGGTATTTAAGAATCGGTAAATAGAATGTAGGTAAACATTCGGTAAATTTTACCGATTTGGTAATATTCGTTATTACCTATTCGGTATTTACCGAATCGGTAATAAGGAATACCTTCCCATTCATTCCTATGGGCCTAGAGGCCCATAGGAATGAATGGGAAGCTATTCACTATTACCGATTCGGTAAATACCGAATCGGTAATAGGGGAGCATATTCAAGGGTGGCAGGGTGTCAAATTGACACCCTGTTGCACCCCTGAATCGTGCATGTGTGCACATGTGGCGCACATACATGCCCTAAGGGCATGTATGTCTGCCACATGGCACTTTAAAAAAGCACAAAATTGCTTTTTAAAGGTATTCGGTATTTACCACCAACTTGTAGTTGGTGGTAAATAACGAATCCTTAAACCAAAAATGCACTCACTTGAGTGCTCCCTACATAGCATTTAAGGAATCGATAATTTACCGATTCCTTAAAATAACGAATTGGTAAATTACCGATTCCTTAAATCCGGCCTCCTACATCGCAAAGGGCTAAATACCGGTCGGTAACGGGAAATTTACCGATTTTCGGCCTTTACCGACCGGTATTAGCCCACCTACATATGGCCCTTAATGAGAAATGAGGAGTCTGAAGACGAATTTATGGAGGAAATGTTAAGAAATCCCCCACCATATCAGGAAGGGACAAGTGGATGCACCCCAAGCGCACCACCAAAAACTCCATTAGTGCCACAGGTAATGCATGAATTCACCACGAGTAGAATACTTCATGACAAAGAAAAAGAACCCCTAGAAAAGACCAGAGCAGAATTAATACAGAAAATAACCCAGATAAAAGTACATCCTGATTCGTTGACCATACCAGTAACAATTGGTCCAGTAGTTCCATTATATGGTACTCAGGGAAGCTGTCCTCCACCGATACTTACACCTACTGCTGTGAATAATCCCAAACCTGAAGCTCCAGTTATAATTGAGGATCAATTTAGTGACTGTGAATCCACAATATCACTCATGGACTTGCCTATTCAAGGTTCTGTAAATAGTACTCCCAGAAAAGAGGTACCTGGAGGTTCAAAAGATGTAAGTTTGGTGACTTCATCGGGAACAAAAAGTGCTACCATAGTAACACCTGAAGATCTGGAAAGATGGGTGCAAGGCTCAGTTAAACAGTGTACGCCTCCGAAAATAATGGACATTCATAAATTGAAAGTCGAATTAGAAGAAATAATAGCAGGAAATATAGGACCAGAACGCTTAAATACCTATGATGAAGAAGAATTATTATTCCTGTGCAGGAGTATCACCAGAAATGTAAAGATATTCCATGAAAAATTGTCCAATTTAGCACTACAGATGGGCATAGAAATAGAGAGATCAAAAGTATTACAGAAACCCTATAGATCAGAATTTTCAGACAAAGATTTAGAAAATATGAATGCCTCTGGAAGAAGATTACAAATAAGAGAATTAATGTTAGTTTTGCAAAAATGGGGAGACGTAGATAAATGGAAAACTAGGTGGGCCAAGAAAAAGGAAGAAGCACGAACAAGTAGAACAGCATTGGAATATGTGATGAAGGAATCAGGGAAAACAGACCAAATGTATCCAATGCGAGAAGTTGCGGGAGGAGGATATGTACATGTCCCATGGAGCAGACAGGATATTTTGTCATTTACGAATGACTTTCCAAAATTGAGAGAAAAACCTATTGAATGGTACAAGCAGGTTGACAGGTTTGTGAAGGTGTCGAAGGTATTGTTGAAGGATTTGGATGGTTTGTTTGACATAGTGGTACCTGCCGATTTATGGACAGATTGCAAAATCACAGTGGATTGGCCAAGTGATGAATATCCCAGAGATCCGAAAACAGGTGCCCCGTCAAATGATGTAATGAAAAAGTATCATCAAGTGATAACTTACCTGAAAGGGAAAATACCACCGAAAGAAACAGATTGGGTAAAAATAGAACGAACTACTCAAGAAGTTAATGAATCAGTGCATTCCTACTATGAGCGTTTATTGCAGGTATTTAAACAGTATAGTGGATTTGAGGACATTGGAGACAAGAATATGAGTCAGTTTGTGTATCGGCTTGTTTACGGTTTGAAACCAGAGATTTGTCAGATGATTAAACAACACATGCTGTGTTGGCAGGGAAAGCCCATAGATGAGATTTTGAAGTATGCAAAATATTGTGGAGATGATATTGAGGATAGACACAAGAAATTGCAGGAAAAAGTAATGTGGGCTCAGGTGAAAATGGCTGAGAAACAGGGAATCAATTTGGAAAATCCAAGTAAAAATCCAGGAAAAGATTCTGGAACGAATGGTGATACTGGGAATGGTGGAAAATTTAGAGGACGAATGAGTAGAGAAGAAGCTAAAAAGAAATTTCCTTGTCATGGATGCGGAAAATTGGGGCATTGGAAGGATGAATGTAAAAAGATTCGAAATAATAATGGCCCAAATCAAAATTTAAATCCACAGATGCAGAATGACTCACAGCAGGGTGCAAATCCTCAGAGTCAGTTGCCACCTGCTCCTATTCAGGGTAATGTAAGCAGAGCAAAGCATGGTACCGACATCGGATATCAGGGAGGAAGTGGTAGGAATGATTATATGACATCACAATTTCTTTTGCAGGACGATTTCTGTCAATTCAGTCCATGACGGTGCCTAGGAGAGGGGAAGAAGGAGTGCATACTTGGCGCATCCTTACAGGTAGATCAGTCAGGTCCATATGTTGAAGGGAATGTGAAAGGTAATAATATTACTTTCCTTTTGGACACTGGTGCTACCCGGTCTACTGTGAGAACAGCAGACATTCCAGACCTTCCTCTCTCTGGTGAAGATATCCAAGTAGTAGGGGTAGCTAATCAAAGGATTAGAACACCTCTTACCGAGCTCATGGAAGTTAAAATCGGAAATTTTAGAGAAATGCATCAATTCGTAGTGTGTGATTCTAGCCCAGTAAACTTATTAGGTAGGGATTTATTGTGCAAGATGAATTGTACAATTTTCTGCACACCGGATGGTGTAGCAGTTCAGACACCAGATGAAGACCATGTATATAAAATTATGATTGCAAAACAAGGTACAGAAGTGGATGAAATGTTTTCGTTAATAACAAAAGATGAGTTGCCAGAAGAATTAAAAGGTACAGTGAACCCCATAGTATGGGATTTCACCGTAAAGGAAGTAGGACTTATGGCTAAAATAGATCCAGTCAAAATTACTGTAAAAGAAGGTGCAATTTTCCCAAATACCAGACAGTACAAAATGAGTGCTGAAGTAAAAGCAGGAGTCATTGAAGAAATAAATAGAATGGTAGAACAAAATATGTTAAAAGAAGTAATGAGTAGCCCATGTAATTCACCTATAATGGGGTTGAAGAAACCTAGTGGAAAATATAGGATTGTTCAGGACCTGAGGAAAATAAATAAGATTGTAGAACCATGTTGTCCCATAGTACCAAATCCTGCAGTAATTCTATACCAGATCCCTTGGAGTGCAGGATGGTTCACAGTAATTGATTTGTGTCAAGCATTCTTTTCTATACCATTACATCCAGACAGCCAGTATCTTTTCTCATTTAAATTCGAGAACAAGGTTTATGTGTGGAATCGTGTTCCTCAGGGTTACACAGAAAGTCCTTCTATTTTCAACCAGATACTGAAAAAGTGCCTTGAAAAACTAGTGATGCCAGGAAGCTCAGTCTTAGTCCAATATATCGACGACTAATTGGTGGCATCGAACACCAGAGAGGACTGTGTTGTTGATTCTATAGCATTATTAAATCTTTTGGCAGAAGAAGGGCATAAGGTCTCACCTGAAAAATTGCAATTCTGTACAACAGCTGTTAAGTATCTGGGACACCAAATTGAGAGAGGAAAAAGAAAAGTTACAGCTGAAAGAGTAGCTTTAATAAAGAAAATGCAAATGCCTGTAACACAAAGACAAGTGAGAATGTTCCTAGGAATAGTAGGTTACTGTCGACAATGGATACCAGGATTTTCCATGTTAGCTAAGCCCTTAATTAACATGACAAAAAAGAAAGCAAAGGGCCCTGTGGAGTGGGAGGACGAAAGTGTAGAAGCTTTTGTAAAATTGAGAAATGCCCTATGTTCAGCACCTGCCTTAGGCATGCCGGATTATAAAAGAGAATTTGCATTGTTCTGTCATGAGAGAGAAAATTGTGCACTTTCTGTCCTAACTCAAAGACATGGACTGGAAAGACGTCCTATAGCATTTTTTTCTGCTACATTGGACCCAGTAGCAGCCGCGTTGCCAGGATGCTTAAAAGCAGTAGCGGCAAAGTGAGTCAATTGTGATGGGACACCCTGTAAAAGTGTATGTTCCACATGCAGTTGTCATTCTGTTGACAAGAACCCGAACTCAGCATCTTACTCCTAGTCGGCTGACTAAATATGAAAGAATAATAATGGGTGCTGAAAATGTGAACATGGTAAGGTGTACTATAATAAATCCAGCAACCTTACTACCAGACCCATGTCATGAAAGAATAAAAGACGATGAAGAAGATGAACATGATTGTATACAAATTACAGAATTATGCACAAAACCACGTCCAGATATAGAGGAACAGCCTCTTAAAAACCCAGACAGGGAGCTATTTGTTGATGGTTCATGTCAAAGACATGAAGACGGCAAATTGACTGCTTCCTATGCGGTATGTGAATTAACTGGAATAGTTGAAGCATCCTATTTACCAGGAGTCAAATCTGCACAAGTAGCTGAATTGATTGCGTTGATAAGAGCATGCAAAATTGGGAGGAATCAAAAAGTGACCATATTTACAGATAGTCAATATGGTTACGGGGTCGTGCATGATTTTGGCCAACTGTGGATGCAGAGGGATTTCATGACTTCTTCAGGATCCCCCATTAAAAATGGACAATTTGTAAGGGAATTGCTAGAAGCAATACAATCACCAAAAGAATTGGCTGTGGTGAAATGTGCCGCACACCAGTCAGGAGATGACTGGGTGGTAGTCGGCAACAGATATGCGGATCTGGTGGCTCAACATTGTGCCAAAACCAGAATGTCAGTCAATAAGAGGGTGGAAAGAATGGGAATCAGCTGTCAACTTATGCTGTATATGCCACCTGAAACTTGGAATGAGGTGAAGAAATTGCAAGATGAGGTTGATGAAAGTGAGAAGAATTTGTGGATCAAAGTGGGTTGTTCTCAAAGAGAAGATGATGAAGTGTGGATCAGTGCTGATGGCAGACCAGTCATGCCAGACTGTTTACTCTCACAAATGGCTAGAATGCATCATGGAGACACACACATAGGGAGAGGTGCAATGATTAGGCTGTTCAGACAAAATTGGTACAATCCCAAATTCAGAGCTGTTGCAGAGAGTCTTTGCCAGAGATGTCTAACTTGCCAAATGCATAATCCAGGGAGGAAGACAGTAATTGGATTTGGAAAAATTGGAAAGGCAGAGGGTCCATTTATGAGACTTCAGTTTGATTTCATACAGTTACCACCATGTAGAGGGCTGAAATATGTACTAGTCATAGTGTGTCTGATTTCAAAGTGGGTGGAGGCTTACCCTACTAGGAGAAATGACAGCATTACAGTTGCAAAACTGTTGTTACGAGAACTCATTCCTAGATTTGGTTTTCCAGTAACTTTGGAATCAGATAGAGGAAAACATTTTAACAGCGAAGTGATTCAAATAATCTGTGAAGCATTTCAAATCAAACAGAAATTGCACTGTGCATATCGCCCAGAGGCTTCTGGAGTGGTTGAACAATTGAATGGCACTATAAAGTCAAGACTGGGAAAAATGTGTGCATCAACATCATTAGAGTGGCCAGATGCATTACCACTCATTTTAATGGGACTCAGAAGTATACCTGACAGAACCACAGGATTGAGCCCCCACGAAATGATGATGGGAAGAGCAATGAGACAAACACATGTTCCCACAACCAAACTGGTGAATATATCTGATGATATGGTTCTGGACTATTGTAAAGGATTGGCTGATCTAGTGCGTTCTGTCTCTCATCAGGTTGGAGAAGACGCAGTTTCCAGGCAGCCCGAGCAAGAACATGATCTGAATCCTGGTGACTGGGTGGTAGTGAAGAATCACACCAGAGAAACGTGTCTATCACCTAGATGGGGCAGACCATGTCAAGTCATACTGACAACGAATACAGCAGTGAAGTGTGCCGGATTTCCTAATTGGATTCACGTAAGCCACACCAAAAGAGTGCCAGATCCTGAAAAAGAAAATCTTCAGACAACGCCAATCACTGAAGAAGCTGAAGGTTGCCCAGCGGAGGAATCTCAAGCTCGAGATTCAAGAGAAGCTGAAGAAGAACAACCGAGCACAAGTCAGGATTGGATACCCGTGGTAGAGGTTCCTGAAATATACCACAGAACAAGAAGTCAAACAAAATTGGAAGAAATTGAAGAAGATCAGATAGGTGAAGAAGAAGAAGTTCAGGAACAAGAAGAAAAGACATTAAGAAATCCTGAACAAGGTCAGATAGGGAAAGGAAACTGGACTCAAAACAGTGAAGACCTAATAGACTTTGATCAGGGACAGACAGATTTAGAAGAATCCGGTCAGGCTGCAGAAGTTCACAGTGCAATAAGCCCTGATCAGAACAAGTTAGAAAAACATGAACTTGAAGAAATAAATAAAGAACAAGGTCAGTTATTGGAAACTCACAGCGGAGCTGTTACAGAGAAACCAATTAGACCTGAAGAGGAGCAAACAAGAAACACAGTAATTGAAGAACACGAAACAGTGCTAAGCAGTGAAATTAACAAGATCTCTGAAGACAAAAACAAGGAAGCAGTGCCAATAAAGAAAACAAGAAAAGGAGATCATTGGCCGAGTGTCATTAAAAGAGTAAAATACCACATAACAACCAGAAGTGAAGATCCAGATCAAGTGAATGAAGTAACAAGTCAGACTGAACAAGAAAATAAAACTGAGAAAAGAAGAAGTAAAAGACTGAAACTTGTGAATAACAAATTCAAGACTCCTGACTGGACTTATATCATCCTTGAAGATTTTGAAAGCTCAGAGTCAAGTGACAGTGGTGGCGAAGGAACAAGTGCAGAATTAACGTACGAAGAAGAAACAAGACCACCCTGACTAAGCAAAAGAATAAGCTAAAGAAAAGACGAAAAGATAAGAAGAGCAATCTTCATTGTCGAAAAATGCCTGATGATAGAGTTACTGGGAGACCAAAACAGAAATGTTGTAGAAGATGCTGTGCAATATGCATATGTAGTCTAGTAATGGTGCTTATAGTATGGTTAGTCCTGATTGTAGCAATTCCTTACCTTATGATAGTAGATAAAAAGATTAATAATGAAACTAAAGAAAGGACAGCAAACATGAAGGGCAATAGAGCAGAACTAATGGCAGAGAATGAACTAGAAATTCATCATGAAAAGCTGATAACGACACTAGTTTAAACGTTTTCACAAAATTATTATTTCAATATGTAGACACAATGGAAGTTAGTAATTGTTACGTCTGTATGAAGTTACCTGAATCAGTAGCAGAAGGATTAACATACCATCACTTACCACTGACATATGGCATATCATGTAGTGTTTTGTCTAGTTTATTTTATAGAACAGGGAGTCTTCAGTATTATTATTCAAACTTAGATGTGATATTTTCTGAGGTTCCGATTCGTAAGAGTATGAACCCAGTGCTTAGTAATAAAGACGCACAGTTTATGGGAGAATTTTTCTTAACAATGAAATCGATAGACATAACACATGCACATAGACACAATCTAACATGTTCCTTACATGAAGAAGAAAAGATCTTTTTGAATTTAGTAGAAGATAGAAGACAAGATTTTCAAAAGAAAGCTTCTGAGCATAAGGCTCATTTACCACCTTGGGCAGAGAAAGAAGGGAGTTACACACCTGGAAAGGCTCAAGCTGCTATGGCTCTGGATTTCGTAAAGACAGGGAAAATTTGTCTTCATAGGTTAAAGACTGATTATAACAATGTTTTCATCGGTACCAGTGAATGCGAACACAATTTTTTAATTCTTGGAGGTTGGGGACTCAAAGGAGGAACAGATTCAGGGGCATATTAGCAAGACCCACGTTAAAATTATCGCCGTTTTAGCGGCAGGATACTGCCGCTAAAACGGCGATAATGGGCTTGATAATATGCATTATGGAATTCCAATAGAAGCCCAGGTTAGATGTCCTGCACATCTAACCTGGGCTTCTATTGGAATTCTATAACGCATATTAGCAAGCCCATTATCACCGTTTTAGCGGCAGTTTCCTGCCGCTAAAACGGCGATAATTTTAACGTGGGTCTTGCTAATATGCCCCTCAGTTTTTCCTGGAATCTATTATGTATGTGGGAATAAGGCTTACTTTAGGCTTCCTGCACGGTGGTATGGAAGTTGTTATTTTGGAATAGTATTTCCAAAAATATACCACGTAAAAAGAAACACTGGAAGTAATGAAAACAATAATGAATTAATACGTAGTAAAAGAGCTAGTTTTTCAGAAATTGTAGGTGATATATTTGGTGCATTGATACCTTCAGTGGGAATAATTCTGAACTCAAGGAAAATATGTAAATTGTCTACAGCAGTCGATCGTTTATCAACGGATACTGCTGGAGGTTTTCTAATGATTAATGCGGAAATGGTTGCGATTAGATCTATGGTGATGCAAAATCGACTTGCTCTTGATATTATATTAGCAAAAGAGGGCGGAGTCTGTAAATTATTGAAGAAGAAACATTGTTGCACTTATATTCCTGATAAGAGTGCAGAAATTGGAACGTATATACAGAATATAACGAAACTTGAGAAGGAACTTAAACCACTGGAAGTTGATAGTGTATGGGAAAGATTGACAAATAGTATATCGTCAATTGGAACCTGGTTTGCTAATGTAGGAAAAGAACTTATAGGTCAAATATTAGTACCCTTAGCAGGGATAGCAATAATAATATTGGCGATAACGATATGGTGCAAATGCTGTAGAAAGAATGGAACATACAAAGTGACAGAAAAAGGAAAGAAGAGAAAACTAGATGAAATAGAACTTGAAGAGTGGAGGAGTGAATTATACAAGAAATTAAAAGGAGAATGTAAAAATGGAAAGTGTAAAGATGAGAATGAAGTAATTTGCAAAAAGTTGGCATCTGATTGAGGGTAGTGTTTTTGATGGCTCAGAAACGCCATCAGAGAGGGGATTGATGAAGCAAGGTTTCATAAATGAAACTTGCTTGAACGCAATCCTTCTCATAGTATTAATTTATTAAAATTGTATTGTTAATACTAACCTTTGCATACACTACACAAAGGGGAGAGATGCTTGCATATGTGTTTTACTAAAGAATAACGCTTGTCTGTAATCTAAAATGGCCGCTATGCGCGGGAAAACTCACTGCGCATGTCGCAACCATATCACATGGTGTGACGTCTTTCTTTGCTTGGTGGGAAACTTTTGCTTCTGCGCAGTGTGCATAAAATGGCTGCTTAATGTTTTAACATGCTTCAGCTTGCTCTTGTGTCATTTTAAGTTATCGGTTTTTTTAACGCTACTAATGCGGGATAATATATATAATTAAATGGGAATAGAATAGAAATAGTGGGTATACAGTGAAACATTTTATTTGTGATTTTAATATTTTCTTCTTGCACTTTTATTAGTTCATAAACTTGGGCCTGGGTTGGTGACTTGCAACTCGAGAGACGATGGTTCTGCGCCTGTATCCTGTGTGCCTGCCAAGTGAAGTCAACTTGGACGTCTCCCAAGGCCATGACCCATTGGCCGAAGATGCTGTACTTTATGTTTCCTGTGGACAAAATGATACTTTTCCCCTGTAAAAAGTATAACATTTGTCGTGAGACGGGTGGGAAATAAAGCAAATGTATTAATTTGAAGGGGTGGGAACGTAAAGGACAATAGGCTTTACAATTTAGGACAAATCAATATGGTGCGACAATCCACCCCCTGTCTCTGTCCAATCAGAAGTAGTGGTCCCATATTTTAGCAACATTAAGGGGAGGTACATGGGCGTAGAAGGGTATAATAGATATAGAATTAGCTAATTAGTTAACACAGCGAAGCAGGCGTTCACGAAGAACAGGCGTCCATGCTGCCAGAGGGCTTCTAGCTCCGAGAGAATAGCACAGAGAGTCAGAAGTCTTGAAGCACAGGAGAGCGGAGATGCTGACAGAAGAGCTCCAGACCGCCAAGCTGATCGATTGCAGACTGAATCCCTGTCCAGAAAGGTCCTGAGGAGGGGGCGGCGGAGTCCATTAGAAGGAAGGCACGGGAGAATCGAGGAGAAGCCGAGTATCAGAGAGGGGAACGACGCAGGCGTCGTTGTAGAGAGGTCACCGGTCCTGTCCTGATCCTGGAGGAGGTCTTTGCTCTTCATCCTTCCTGGGTCTTATTCTTTAAACTCCTTGGCTAAGGGGTTTTGGTTCTCGCACTTAGGTAAATATAATGCAACCTTTAGTTGCGCTGCTGTCTCTATCTTCTCCTCTTCTTTAAACACAGTCATTGATTAGCAATAATCATTTCTATGCTTAATCTTGGGTATTTCGATTAAGTACCATGTGGCTTTGTATTTTAGTCTGCTAAATCTTTAGATAAACATTTTAAAACTTCCTGACTCAGTGGTTATTTCAGGATTATGTACTATAATGAATGTCACTCATTTTAAATTTCCCAATTAGCAAAGGATTCATCGGTAAGTCATTACTCTTCAATCAGAAGGTAATTGGTAGCAGGGATTTTTTGATAAGAGTAACAACTGATAAACCCAGCGTAAGTATTAGCGTATTGTGTATGTATGGGCCCAAGTGAGTATATGGTGTATGAATGCTGTTTGCTAATATCACGCTGGATCATTAGGATCAAAACAATCAAGACACTTAACTTAGTGTTCTGCAAATAATAAGTAAGTATTTGCTGAAATTAGATTTCCACACATTATCGTTCATTTACTATATAATTTTAGCAGTAAAACTGCATGTCAGTGCACATTCTGTGGCCATTTCAATGAAAAATATGCTGTCTGGAATGACAGTGTGCTAACATATTATATTTTAGTAACATTTGCAACAGTGTACTCCAAAATACACAATTGACTGCAAACCACACCTTTACACTCTCCTGCTAAATGAGCATTGCTCATTGGCTGCACTTGCTCTTTGTGTGAAACTGGGATTTTTCACAGTCCCTATGACTTCCGTGATTTAACAATGAAGGTGGCACCCCCACTCTGAAAATTGTTCCAGCACCACTGGCGTTCAATGACAAAGATATGAAGCTAAAAGTGAATGTGCGTATTTCCCTATGTTTCTTTTGAAATGAAAAAAAAACAGCTGTGGATGCAATTATTGTCCACATACAGTAGGGTGTTAATCACTCTTAATAGCCCTTGCCCTCATTTTTTACCCTCACCTTCTGTTTTGGCCCATAGATATGGGGTGTACAATGAAAAATGATTAACACCCTCTCAAGAGGTCTTTAAACACTGTTCATGCGCTGGATGAAGGGCTATTTTTTATGCCTAAGGAATTTAGGGCCAGATGTACAAAGCACTGGTCGCAAAATACTGGTCACAATGTACAAAAAGTACTTTTATGAATAGTATTGTATTTTGTGAATCGGCCTATGCCATAATAGGCTGGTCTCTAAAATATTGATTCCTAGTGGGTCGCAATTCAATGTACCTCATGAATATTAATGAGTTAAGTCATAAATTGCGGCCCACTACGAATCAATGCCATCACAGGGATGATGGACTGCTGAGGTCAGCAGACCACCATGTCTGTGATTACTTTTAAGTAAATCATTTTTTTTACATGAAGCCCGTTTTCCTTAAAGGAAAACGGTATGCATTTAAAATAAAAATACAAATGTACTAATATTTTTAAGATTAGCTAGTCAGTCATGACACCACTGTCTACTCTTAAAAATATTTTTATCCGCATTCTTCCGTTAGCGAATGGCTCACCATTACATGTTTGTAGTCAGTAAAGTAACAATGTTTTGTAACCAGAATTCAGTTGCAAAACATTAATGCATACCAATCTGAATCTGTATTTGGAAGGAACCCCTTGTCCAAACACTGAGTCAGTCTTCGGTTGCAAACCCAAAGTGTGATTTGATAACATGCTACCGAATTGCAAATTGAGTTTTGTACATAAGAAGGACGTTTTGTGGCTGCAAACGACCTGATTCTGAGAAGCGGACCCTTTGCTGATGCAAAAAGGCTGCATACATCTGACACTGAATGCCTGATTTTTGTTAGATGTTTGCACAAACCATAGATCACCAAGTCTTGCCACTGATGGTGATCAATAGTACTTCACTGTTAACACTGCAAGCCCAGTTAAGGGCGTTACCGAAGACTACCTATGGTGATAGTGCAAATACGGGGACAAATATAGCAATCAGGACAGACTCATACTTTTAACATTTCTGCAACTCCCTTTTTCTTCAATATTTAATTGACCGTGCAGGAAAAACACACAGATGGTGTTTGGAGGTAGAAACTTCTTTATTCTTTTGCAGTTGCCAAAACACTCAGGAGGAAAGAAAAGTAAACAAACAACCTGTTCTCTGCTCGTCTGTGAAGGGAGGTAAAGTCTGCAGCCTAGAGGAATAATAGCTGACGTGCTGAAATTGCAAAGATTTATATCAAAGTCTTCCCTCGCCTGAACATCTTGGAGGTTTTCAGACGCACACGGTGGCACATCTATGGACAAAAATCACATTTATAGGGCAGGGAAGAGCTGTGTTTTGAATCAGCAATGATGACTTTTTCCTAGGGGACATTCAAGGTGATGGTATGTGTAGTGCATTTCTTTAGTGATGAGAACTCCTTAGGGCAACCAAGTGCTAAGGTGAGTTTGCCAGACTAAGGGGCATATTTTATGAGCCCCTTTGCATCGCTCTTGCACCACGCAACGTGGTACAAGAGCGACGCAAATTAAAAATGAGATTTATGAAGCCACACAAGGCCACCTTGCGTGGCCCTGAATGGTCTCATAAATCTTGAGTAATGTAATGCATTACAAATCAGTGTGTTGCATTATTCTGCCGCAGGGAAGCTTTTCCATTGGTATTGCGTGAGTGTTCAAATGCAATATCCATGGATTTTAATGCATTCCCAGATTTACCAGAAGTGGTAGACCTGGGAATGCGCCAAAAACCCACGCCTCCCCAGGTGAGGCATAAGGAAGAGAAATATGTTTATTTTTTCTTTGTTTATTTTTCTTCCTAGCCTCAGGGGATTGTTTTTGTCCAGGAAGGTGCTGCTTTCTGTACAAAAACAATCCTCCTTGGAACGTAGTCACCCTTGCACCATGGTTCAAGGGTGCATGCGTGGGGATAGGCAGGCCAAAGGGTGCCATCGCAGGGAAAAAGGCAGGAATCCGCTGTATTGACTTAAATACGGCGCCTTCCTGCCCTTTCCTTGTCATGCAGTGCAGCACAGCAAGATGACTTGCTGTGCTGCGCTGCACTGCATGACTTGGCCCTAATTGTCTTGTGCTCTTGAGAGCTGAGAAGAGAAATTGAAAGAGAGGTTTATTAAAGTCTGTGTGTGCCAATTGTTTCTAGCAGCTTAAGAAGAGGCTTTGACAATTTGCAGAGATGTTGTGCACCAATGATCATCCCCATCAATGAACCCACTCCGGTGGAGTTGTAGATGTCTCTGCAAAATTGTTAAAAAAGTTTATATAGGTCGAAGTTATTTTCTTTTTTAAAGTTTAAAGCCCTGGTATGGCTTTTATAAATGTGGTCAATGCATCTGTTGCAAATATACACACTCCAGGCAAGAAACATTTCATAAGTTTTCAGGAACTAACACTAATAGGATAAGTGATTAGGGGGCATATGTATGAAGCCCATTTCCCGTTCGCAAACGGGCCGATTCTCAGAATCGGCCCGTTTGCGAACGGGAAAAAGCCTTTTGGGATGTATCATCCCAAAAGGCCCTCGCAAAATAGGGAATCGCAAAATTTGCGATTCCTTAAATGCGATGTAGAAAGCACCCAAGTTGTGCGATTTCTCCTTAAGAACTCGCAAATTATCACCAACTTCAAGTTGGTGGTAATTTGCGATTTCCTTGAAAAATGCACTTTTTTGCATTTTTCAAAGTGCCATGTGGCACGCATACATGCCCTTAGGGCATGTATGTGCGCCACATGTGCACACATGCTCATTTCAGGGGTGCAACAGGGTGTCCTTATGACACCCTTGCACCCTTGAAATTGCATTCGCAATTTGCGACTACCTAATGGGTACTCGCAAATTGCGAATGTCTTCCCATTCATTTCTATGGGCCTCTAGGCCCATAGGAATGAATGAGAAGGTATTGCTTAATTGCGATTCGCAATTTGCGAGTCGCAATTAAGGAATGCCAAGGAATCGCAAAACATTTGTGAATTTTTTATTACATCCCGTTTTGCGATTCTCAAATAGCGATTCTCTAAAAGCGCTATTTGAGAATCGCAATAACGGTATTTGATACATATGCCCTTAATCAGTTGTAAAATACCAATTGATCACCTGTATTTGTAATAAAAAGTATGCAGGCCCGATGATTAGAACACTGAAAGAACAAATCGAGAATACATCCACGCTTTAAAATTTTAAGGACTGATGATAAAATGTATCCAAGGGCAGTTAATTTTAAACAGAAGAACTTGAAAAAAGAATTAAAAGATGTAAGTGGATATGTGTTAAACAGCGTATCAATGAAAAAGGTAGGGAACAGGATTTCAAATTAAGAAAAAGAAAAAAAAACTATTGGATTTTTGCTCTTAGAACAGTACTGTTAGAAATGGGGGTTTCTAGTTGGCAGAGGTAGGTACCTTTGACCAAGTACAGGCCCTTGCTTCTAGTCAGGGTAAGGGGGCTACACTCCTAAAATAACCCCTGCTCACCCCCTTGGTAGCTTGGCACGAGCAGGCAGGCTTATCTCAGAGGCAGTGTGTAAAGCATTTGTGAACACATACAGTAATACAGTGAAAACTCTACAAATGGACACCACACCAGTTTAGAAAAATAAGTAATCTTTATCTAGACTTAACACAAGACCAAACGACAAAAATCCACAATACAGTATTCAAAAATATGACTTTCAGATGGTAGAAATAGCTTAGTTCAATGTAGATGGTAAATGCGACACTTTACTCTCAAAGTACCTTGGATGCGTAACGCAACATAAACAAAAGGGTCGCAGGGAAGGTGATGCATCGGTTCCTTGCTTCGGGGGAGGTGATGCGTCGGTTCCTTACTGCAGCGCAGGGGAGGTAATGCGTCGGTTCCTTACCGGAGAGGAGGTGATGCGTCGGTTTCTTACTGTGATCCGGTGCGATGCAACAAGATGGCGCCGCGATGCGACGATCCGGTGCGATGCGACAAAATGGCGTCTTTGATGCGATAACTTGGATGCGATGTGTGCACGCCCGGCTGCCGTGCGACGAGCTCAATGGTTTCTTGAGCCGCGACAGGCGATGCGACGGGGACCTCTGCGGCGGCGGCATGCTTCTCCGGTAATGCGACGTGCTTCTTTGGTGATGCGACGACAAACTGCTGCGGCAGCGACACGCTTCTTTGGCGATGCGATGGCAACAGCTGCGGCGGCGACACACTTCATCCACGTTGCGTCGCGCTTCCAGCTCCCAGCGACACGCAGTCTCCAGAGGGCCCAAAACAACAGCAGGCACCTCTCTGCAGGTAGAATTCCCAGCAAGGAAATTCAGGGGGAGCTTGGGGTGAAGTCTTTGTGTCCCTGAGACTTCAGAACAGGAGGCAAGCTCAGCTTCAAGCCCTTGGAGATCTTCCTCAAGATGATTAAAGTACACACAAAGTTCCTTTTCTCCTTTCCTTGGCAATAAGTAACCACTGCAGGCCAACCCCAAACAGCAAACCGAACAGGGGCAGTCTCCTCCTTCAGCTTCCTTGGTTCCTCTCCTTGGCAAAGGTTTGTCTTGATTCCCAGAAGTGATCTAAAATTCTGGGGTCTGGGCCCCAATATTTATACTACTAAATCCTTTGTTCTCTGAAGGCAGAGAGTGTCTGTACCTAGTCAAAACCATTTCTGTCCTCCCTGGTGCAGCTTCCTGGCAGGAGGTGGAGACAGCATTGTTGAAAGCAGACCTGGCCCAGGTAGCTGAAAGGAAAACTCCTCCCCCTACTCTCAATTCTATGAAGGCTCAGGCAAGTGAAAGGAAATCTCCTCCCCCTACTCTCTATTCAATGTAGGCTCTATTCAGCCCAGCCCTGACTCATCAGACTGCTGGAGCCAAGGCCCTCTCCAGCCCCCTGTCACTCACAAACCAGACATGGAATACACAAACCTAGCAGAGGCATACTGGATGGTTAGGCAAGAAAATACCTACTTTCTATAAGTGGTATTTTCAAACACAGAATGTAAACATCACCCACACTAAAAGATGTATTTTAACATTCTGAGTTCAGGCATACTAAACTTTATTTTCCATCTTGTTCCCTGGGTCAGTTATAGTTATAAGATGTTATAATCAAACTGCCCATTCTGGCCTATGGGAACAGATAGCCTTGCAATAGTGAAAAACGAAATTGGCTGTAATTCACTATCAGGACATGCCACACACATCAGGGCATGTCCTACCTTTCACATACAATGCACCCTGCCCATAGGGTTACCTTGGGCCTACCTTAGGGGTGACTAACATGCAGAAAAGGGAAGGTTTAGGGACTGGCAAGTGTGTGCACTTGCCAAGTCGACATGGCAGTCCCAGACTGCACACAGGCTTTGATTTACAGGCCCTGGGCACACATGGTGCACTGTACTAGGGTCTGACAAGTAAATCAAATAAGCCAATCATGGAGTCACTAATCCATTACAACAATTTACAATAGAGAGCATATGCACTTTAGCACTGATCAGCAGTGAAAAAGTGCCCAGAGTCATAAAACCACCAACAACAGGTCAGAAAATAGGCTAGGAGGAAGGCAAAAAGTTCAAGGATGACCCTGCAAAAAGGGCCAAGTCAAACAAGTACATAATGGTTTTATACAGACAACAGTTAACTTCATAAGGGAGACACAGTCTCCTTGATGATAGTAAGGAATAATGAGAGAAGCTTCCAGATGATATTTTGGAATCAGCAGGTGTCATTTGGTGCTGGTTGGATGCCAAATGGTTGCTATCATTGATAGCAAGTAATCATTGCTTCCGGTTACCTAGTAGGGGCTGCTTTAATGACTGATAGAAATTGGATCTCTAGTTGGCGAGGTATGCACCCTGTCCCAGTAGGGATCAAAATCCAACTCAGGATAAGCTAAACACACATTAAAAGATAACCTGTACTCACCCTCTGGTAGCTTGGCACAGAGCAGTCAGGCTTATCTAAAGAGATAATGTATAAAGTATTTTTGCAACACAACACACAGTAACACAATAAAAACACCACAAAAAGACTCCACACAGGGTTAGAAAATAGACAATAACTTTATGAATAAATCAAGACAAAAATGACAACAATCCAATAAGTTGAACCAGAGTTATGAATTTATGAAATAAAGCGCCAACTAGGGATATCCGGTTGCGCTTGACCGGGGTAAATCTAAAAGTTCAGGCCGACCGCAATGGAGCGCGGGTCGATACAGGGACCAGCCTTGGCCTGCTGAAACAGTCCCTTTCGATTGGGGCTGCGTCGACATCGAGGACAAGATGCGAGAAGCAGTGAGGCGATGCGTCATCATCGATCCGAGGGATTCATAGGCGATTCATCATTGTCGAGCCACGCACTTGGGGAAAGCTTCGTCGTTGAGCAGCACAGAAGATGGCAATGCGTCGTCAAAGAGCCACGCACTCGGGGAAGCTTTGGCATCGAGCAGCTCTGAAGATGGGCGATGCGTCATCGTAGGGTGAAATTAGACGGTTCCGATCAGAGTAACGGTGCCAATGAGTCGTAGGCGAGAGTTGCAGCACAGTAAACGTCACTTCCAAGGGCCCAGGACTGGATTTCTACAACTTGGCCGGACTCACAGATGGCACAGTCCGGGTGCTGTTGCAGGGTTGTAGGAAGTCTTTGATGTCCCTGATTCTTCAGAGCAGGGGGCAAGCCAGCATGCGCTAGGAGTCACTCTTGGTTCGAGTGAGATGGGTCCAGTACTCTCCTCAAAAGGGCAGAGTGTAGAAGAGCAGCAGAGCAGAAAAGCAGTTCTTCCAGAGCACGAGTCCAGCAGAGTGGCAGTCCTGATAGCAGCACAGCAGTCCTTCCTCCTGCCAGAGTTCTTCACTGATCCAGTAGTGTCTGGTTTGGTGGGTTTAGAGACCCAGTACTTATACCCAGTTTTGCCTTTGAAGTGGGTGTGACTTCAAAGAAGGGTCTTTGAAGTGCACAGAGGTCCTGCAGGCCCACTAGTAGTATTTAATTTACAGGCCCTTGGTATATGGTAAAACTGAAACACGACAAGCTCCTAACAATGTGATTGTCATGAAGTATGGGGTAAATGATGTAGTTGGAAATTCAACTAGAGGTGGGATGTCAATATTGATGTTGATGTACGCAATGATACTCGTATGTACAAAAATGAAATCAAATTACTGTTGTCAAAATCTGCCAATATGACCTCTCCATCAATCCCGAGTAAGAAATGCGTGGTCAGGCAGGCCCTGCGCCCTAGGCCTGAGGCTACTGATTGACAGATCACAGGTGGGATGGCAAGTAACCAGCAGGACAAATGAGTGAACAAGAAAAACCTATATTAGTCCCACCGATAGGCAGCGACACTACAATGGTCCTGGGAGATTGGCTCCAATAAAATGAACAAGGCTGGAGGGGTTTGCATTCCCAAAACACCATAAAGTTAGATGCCACATCAAGCTAGGAACACTCAGCCAATCAGGACACAGCACACACAACACACGTAGTGATCGCCCACTCCCCATACCGGACATCCAAACATGTTACCCACTGGCCCTCATTGTGTCCACACAAGGTCGAGATCCACCTGCATTTGTCATTAGATGGGAGGCATTTATGGCTTCATAACTAGGGCCACATTCCACTCCCAAAATAGAATCCATTAATTGTTTTATGATGCTTTGAGAAATGTATAATAAGATGTTCAAAACAATTGTACTTTGAGTCAGTCTTCTGATCCGTTTCTGTATGCTGTACTCCCGGCCGCAGTATTTAATTCAACCAACTGTTCCTGTTTTGCCAAACGCCTCTGTCTTTGTTTTTTCAAGGTAAATTCATATTCAAGCAGCATCACTCCCATCTCCATCCTTTTGGAAACCTTCTCCTTAATGCTGGCTCTCACTTTGTCAGACAACCTGTAAGATATGTTCTTGTCAGGAAGGTTGTCTCATTTGTGCCCATCATGAGTAAACAGGTGGGTAGTCCCAGGGATGAGGGAAAACAGAGAGGTGTACTGCCTCAACACTTGGTGGCAGTCCCTCTGCTGTTCAGGAGTCTGACTGGGGAAAGGATTACTCCCTCCACAGATCCATCTTTCTCCTTGGAGGCTAAGAGGTCAGAGAGAGGTTCATTCTTTTCTTCCTCTTCTCCATCTGTCACCAACAGCATAGCGAGTTCAGACTTCTCAAAGTGGGGTTTGAGGCAGTTTACATGGAGCACCCTGTGGCAGTGCCTAGGGGTCTGGAGGTCAACCAGATTTGTGGCCTCACCCTTCCTTTCAACCACCTCATAGGGCCCAGACCATGGGCCCTAAAGGGCCCTGGGCTCCACACATTCCATCACCTACAGTTTCTGTCTAGGTTGCATTTCCACAGTGGTAGAACTTTGGTCGTACCACTGCTTCATCACTTTCTGACTGGCTTCTAAGTTGACTGAAACTTGCTTCCACAACTTAGCCATTTGGCATCTGAAGGCCAGCATGTAGCTTACTACATCCTGGGGAATCTTGCTGGGAGCTTGCTCCTACCCTTCTTTCACCAAACTCAGAGGTCCTCTGACAGGGTATCCACACAGAAGCTCAAAGGGGCTGATGCACACTCCCATCTGAGGTACCTTCCTGTAGGCAAAGAGAAGGCATGGCAAAAGGACGTCCCACTTACATCTCAAGGCCTCAGGCAGGGTTTTAATCATACCCTTCATGGTCTTGTTGAACTTCTCAACAAGCCCATTTGTGTGTGGGTGGTAAGGGGTGGAGAACTCATAGGCTACCCCACACTCCTTCCACATTGACTGCATATAAGCAGACATGAAGTTGGTGCCCCTGTCAGACACCATTTCCTTGGGGAAAACCAGTCGGGTAAAAATCCCCATCAGGGCCTCTGCCACTGCAGGTGCAGTAATGGTCCTCAGAGGGATCACCTCTGGGTACCTAGTGGCATGGTCTACCAGAACCAGGATAAACCTGGTGCCTTAAGCAGTCTGGGGATCAATAGGCCCAACAATGCCAATGCCCACCCTCTCAAAGGGTGTGCCAATGACAAGCAAGGGATTAAAGGGGACTTTTAGTCTCTGCCCTGTCTTCCCACTTGCCTTGCAGGTCACACCAGTCCTACAGAATGCATCAGAGGAAGTCTTAATCCTAGGCCAATAGAAGCGGGGAATAAGCCTTGAAAAAGGTCTTGTCTTGGCCCAGGTGTCCTGCCAGGGGAATTTTGTGAGACAGCTCCAGTAGGAAGGACCTGTAGTATTGGGGGACCATCAGAGCCGTAGGCTCACTGCAAAGGAAGTTGTCCTCCCAGTAAATGTGATGATTTCCAGTGGCATCACCTGCTGCTTGGACTTCAGCCTGTTACCTCATGCCCTCAAGGGTTCTTCTTGTTGGGTCCTCCTTCCACATGCTATCCAGCAAGCTCAGCCAGGTCATCAAGGGGAGCAATGCCCTCCTCAGTGGGCTCCAGGGCGGCTATCACATGTGCTCCATCTGGGAAGACATTCAGGTTCTGGTTTCTCAAACCCTCTGCCTTTTCCCTTCATAGCAGCCGGATGGGCAATTGTTTGAGGCTCCAGCTCTTTTTTACTCTTATTCTGGGCAGCCATGGACTTTATGGATGCACAAATCCAATCAGGTAACTGCCAAATCACCACATGAGCCTTCAGCTCCACCTCCTTTCAGTAAGTGTGCTAAAGGTCATTACCAAGCAAACAGTGCACAGGCATGGCAGGGCTCACTGCAAATTTCAGAAGACCTGACTGACTTCCCCCCCACTTAAAATGAACAAGGGCCACTGGGTAGTGGCCCTCTCTGTTCTCAGCTACCACAACCTGGTGGAATGCATTGGGGATCACCTGCTCTGGTGACACTAGCTGACTCCTTACCTTTGTCATGCTGGCACCTGTATCCCTCAGAGCCTCAACACCTTGCCCATTGATGGTGACCATTTGCCTATATTAATAGTATTAGAGGGCACATGGATCTTAGGAACCATCTCACTGTCAATCAGGGACACTAGGAAAGCTCCACTAAACTCACCCCGATTAACAAATCCTCCCCCATCACTATACTCACCGCCTCTGGAACCTTTCCTACAGAGGGAGGTGCCGATCTTTTTGGACACGTGGGATCCCCCTTATAGTGTCCACTCTCGAAGCATTCATAGCACTTGGGAGTTTTAGGCTGATGACTTTTGTCAGGGTTGTTTTTCTCCTGGTGGCCAGATTGGAAATCAGAGCCTTTCTCTTGTGAGGTGTTTTGAGAGCCTTGCAAGAACTCCTTCTTTTTATCTCCCCCCTCTTTCTTCTGTTGGGACCCCTGACCACCCTTTTGGGAGCCCTCCCAAGATACTTTCTTGGACACTCTGATGCTGGCCTAGATGTCTGCCTCCTCAGCTAGCTTCCTGGGGTCAGAAAGCTTACTATCAACCAGGAGTTGGTGCATCTCTGGAAAACAAGTATGAATCATGCACTCCTTTAAAAATAAGTTGCACAGCTCTGAATAATCATCAGCTTTGCAGCCCCTCACCCAGCCCTTCAGTGCCTTGCTAGCATAATCTAAGAAATCCACCCATGTCTGTGATGAGATCTTGTGGCCTGCCCTTAACCGTTGCCTATACTTTTTAGGGGTCAGCGCAAACGTACTAACAAAGATGGCCTTCATTGCAGTGTAGCATGTCTGGTCCTCCACCTCTAGTGTGAGAAGTGTGTCCCTCCCCACTGTGGGCATGTGCCTCGATAAACTACCACCCCAGGACTCATCTGGGTCCTTGTGCACTCTTAGAGCCACTTCATAGGCTGCACACCAGTCATCTATGTCATCCCCCACCACATACCTGGCCACTAAATCCTTTGGTGTCTGGACTCTTACTTCAGTAGTAGACACTGCAGGTATGCTGCCATCATTACTGCTGCTGAACCCCATTTGTAGGGCTCTAATGTCCAGCTCTGTGAGGCTCAGCTCATCGGCCATCTTCCTCTACTCCATGGCCAGCCTCTTCTCTTTCTAAGCTTGTTTTCTCTCAGCCAGAGCCTGCTCTTTCTCAAGTTGGGCACATTTCTGCTCCTGCTGTAACTTAGCAGGATCTAGCTTGAGCTTTCTTTCCTCCCTCCTGTCTGCCAGCCTCTCTAGGGACAGGTTCCTTAATGAGGTGCTGCTCCCTGCTCTGGGAACCACTGTTGCTTACAGCAAGTTGTTGCCCCCTCACAGGCAGTCTCAGATCCACAGCAGATCCCAAGATTAGCCCCCCATCCTCCACCTCAGTTTCTTGCTCCACCTTCTCTGAGACCTCAGCCTCTGCATCACGGGCCCCTGCCCAGGCTATCTAAGTGTTCTGCAGCTCCACCTTCCGGGTGAAGAATTTATTAGATACTTGAAACTCCTTGCGAGAGTCCTTAAGCTGGACCACAGTGTAGGATTCTAACTTGCCCAGCTCAAAATCAATTACTGCAGGTACAGCTGCAGGTGGATATGCTGCTTCTCCAGAGAGAGACATGGTTTAGTAACTTGTTCCATAACTTTGCTGCTTTAACAGTAAAGTCGCATCCTCCTTGCTGCACTTTGCTGAATCTCTGTTCTGGGACAAAATTGAGTGTGGTTGAACGAAGTGACCTTCCAGTGGTGTATTTCCTCAATCTAGCCTGCAGTGGCTTTGGTCCTTTGTTATTCAGTGCCACAAAAACAATACAGAGTGTTTTGAAAATAATCCTCTGCTTAATGGGTAGCCAGTAGAGATCTCTGAGAGCACCCAAGGCAGAGGAATTCTGAGGTCTGTTTAGTGGTAATTTGGCTGTGACTATCTGGACGCGTTCCAATTTTCTTTAACAAGTAGTTAGGGGCTCCCAGAAGGAGGGCATTACAATAGTCCAACCTACTAAGTAATTCGCATCTATAAATCAGGATTCTTGCTTGGACAGGTAACATTGGATACAATTTCCTAAGACCTCAGACAAAGGTGAAACAGACCCCATCAACTCCATTCACGTGCTTCTCAAGTGAGAGGTCCTCATCCAGCACTACTCCCAGAATCCGAACCATCGTTGAGTTACCAGGAGGGGTCTCTGTAGGCAGAGGCCAGAAATTGGAGGGTACAGATCCTGGGATTTTACTGGGGGGACAGCTGAGGAGCTCCGTTATACCTCCATTTAGCTTGAGGGAGTTTACACTCATACAATTAGACATGTCTACTATCCAAGCCTGAAAATTACTGATCAAATCCATCTGATTATTGTTGAGTTAAAGAATCAGTTGTGTGTCATCTGCACAATTGATAACCTTGATCTTGTAGGATTTGATAAGAAAGATTAGTGGCTTGATGTAGACGTTAAACAAAATTGGACTAAGGGAGGATCCCTGAGGAAGGCCATTTTGAATTGTTCTGAATTTAGAGCAGAATGGGGGCATAGCTACAGCCTGACAACGATCATGTAGATATGAGTTTAGCCACTTTTACACAGGACCACCAACACCCACTGAGGATAGTCTGGACAGTAGAGTGTGGTGAATCACCGTGTCAAAAGCTGCCGACAGGTCAAGGAGGATCAGCACCACCAAGTGCCCGCTGTCTGTCATCCTATGCATTTCATCAGTAGCACAAAGCAATGCAGTCTCAGTTACATAGCAGGGTCAAAAGCCAAATTGCTCTTCCTCTAACCATGAGTGGTCCTCCAAGAATTGGGACAGAATTTGCTAATGTGTCGTTCGAATATTTTTATTGGAAAAGGGAGGAGGGAGATTGGTCTATTGTCGGCCAGGATCGTAGGATCCGCTGAAGCGTTCTTTAATAGTGGCTTAACTATAGCCCTTTTCCAACACTATATACAATTCAATAAGTAGAACTTGAGTTCCGAATTTCTAAAGCTTAAATGAAAATACAGTGCTTAGAGTCATAAAAGCGCCAACCGGGGACATCTGGTCGTGCTTGACCGAGGTAAATCCAAATGTTCAGGCTGACTGCGATGGAGAGCGGGCCGGATACAGGATCCAGCCTTGGCCCGCTGAAACAGAACCTTTAGATGGGGGCTGTGTTGACATCGAGGACAAGATGTGAGGAGGGAGCAGGGAGGCGAGGAATTCATAGGCGATGCGTCATCATATGCCGCGCACTCGGGGAAAGCTTTATCGTTGAGCAGTACTGAAGATGGCGATGCGTAGTCGACGATCCGTGCATTTAGGGAAGTTCTGGCGTCGAGCAGCGCTGAAGATGGGTGATGCATCGTCATCGGGTGAAATGCACCAGTTCCGATCAGTGCAACAGCGGTGATGCATCAGTGTCGAGAGTTGCAGAACAGAAAACCTCACTTCCAAGGGCCCAGCACTGGATTGGCACCACTTGGCAAGGCAGGACTCACCGATGGCACAGTCCAGGTGCTGTTGCAGGGTGTAGGAAGTCTTTGATGTCCCTGAGACTTCAGAACAGGGGGCAAGCTAGCATGCCCTTGGAGTCACTCTGGGTTCAAGTGAGATGTGTCCAATCCTTTCCTCAGCAGGGCAGAGGGTAGCAGGCAGCAAGGCAGCACAGCAGAGCAGAAAAGCAGTTCTTCCAGAGCAACAGTTGAGTGGCATGGCAGTCCTTGTAGCAGCACAGAGTTCTTCACAGGTCCAGTAGTGTCTGGTTTGGTGGAGTCAGAGAGCCAGTACTTAAACCCAGTTGTGTTTTTGAAGTGGGGGTGACTTCAAAGAGGGGTCTTTGAAGTACACAGAGGTCCTTCCTACAAAGCCCTGACTCCAGTCTATCAGTAGGGGGTAATCAGCCCTCTGTGTGGGGATAGGGCACTGCCTAATCAGTTGTAAGTGTCAGACCCTCCTTCCCTTCCTGCCCAGGAAGAGCCATCAGAATGTAGGTCAGTACTCAGACACACGTAACCTTCTTGTGTTTGTGGCTGTCTAGAGGGAATGCACAAGTTGTAGCTGTCACCCGCCCTAGACGTGTATTGGAGACAGGGTGCAGGTACACAGAGCTGTAAGAGCAAATAAATGTCCATTTTCTAAAAGTGTCATTTGTAAAATAGTAATGTTCAATCCAACTTTACCAGTAAAGAGGATTTTTCATTACCATTCCAAAGATATGAAACATGACATAGCTACTCCTTTCTAATAAAGACTTACAACTTAAAAGTGTATTAACAAATTCCCAATGTTAACCTATGAAAGTAGTAGGCCTTACAGTAGTGAAAAACTAATTTAGGTAGTAGTAGTAGTAGTAATAACTTTATTCGGTAGCCAGGTACCATCAAAGTATACAAACACATAACATTGCAATAAATTCATCAGGGTGCATTTTAAAATATCTTCCATCACAGTTCAATTTCCCTTTTTTGAAAAAAGCAAATAGAGGCTGTTCAAAATTTCTTCCCTTTCATTATTACTAGCACGTAAAAACAGAAGCTGTGGGCAGGCTAGACTATGTGCAAATAGGGCAAACACTATAAAACATGTAAAATGTACCTTTCTACTTGATACATAGGATACATAAAATACATAAAATTGACACAATTAAAATCAGACAATGATTAAAGGAGAATTAATCTAAGAACTAGAAATCAAATTCAGCAATCTGCTACGTTTATGCCAGACTGCCTGTAAAATTTTGCTCACAGCAATAACAATAACAGGAGTAGTATCACTTTTTAAAATTCTAAAAGCCACTAAATATTTGTTCACCTTCAAATTATGACACAAGGGAATAATCCATTTTTGGCGTGGGCCATGGTAATGAGGGCAGAAAAATAGTATATGTACCTCATTCTCATCTCCCAGGCCACACGCTGGACAGGTACTGAGACTTGAAACCTTATGCCATTTATTAGTTAAAGATCTTAAGGGTAGAGTACCAAATCGGAAGCGAACATAAAGGCTTTTAGCTAAAGGAGAGGAAACAAAATCTAAGAATTCCTCAAAACGGGAAAAAGGTTTGATGTCAAAAAATCTGTTTGTCAGTGTGCCTACTTGCTGATTATTAAGATAACTGTCTTGGATATAGACCCAGTAGCTAGATTTCATAATATTAAGATCGATTTTGCTCATATTTTCCGGGTTAGCCCATAATCTTGTTAAACCCAGTTTATTGAACCAATTGGAGACATGTTTGACCCAGGATATCGACTTGGCACCCCTAATAGAGAGCCCTTCAACAATGTAATCTCTAAATTCCTTTAGCTCAGGGGTGACCCAAAGCCGAATCCAGTAAACAAGTGGTCTTAGAGCGGCTAGATCTGCAATTCTTTTGAGTCCTAAATCCAAGAACAGGGGAGTTAGCGGTGTACTGTTGGGAACAGAGACCAGACGTCTTACAAATCTATTTTCTACTGCAGTGAGTAAAGAAACATCAGCACATCCCCATATCTCAGCTCTGTATAGAGCAGCCCCTTGTGCCTTGCCGCGGCAAACTTCTATAGCCGGCGAGACAGCACGAGAGCTTGTTTGTCTATGCAATCTACTAATAGCATTTGCTCTATGCTCGAGTAGTAACATGCTTTTCCTGAGCTGATCATTCCACTTCAAGCTCTCCATTACCTTGACTCCTAAATAATCAAAGCTCCTCACCCTCTCCAGTGTTTCCTCCCCGGCACGTACGACTACGTTTTTGGCCACTCCCTTCCCAAACACCATGAACTAATTTAGGTTTTTTTCACTACCAGGATAGGCAAAATTTAAAAGTTCATGTCCTACCTTTTACTTACACAGCATTCTTCCCTTAGGGCTACCTAGGGCCTCCCTTAGGAGTGACCTATGTGTAATAAAAGGGGTGTTCACGGCTTGGCAAAAGGTTTTAAATGCCAAGTCAAAGTGGCAGTAAAACTGCACACACAGGCTCTGCAGTAGCAGGCCTGAGATATGTTTAAAGGTCTACTTGTGTGGGTGACACAATTAGTGCTGCAGGCCCACTAGTAGCATTTAATGTACAGGCCCTGGGTATGTGGTATACCAATTTATAAGGGACTTACAAGTACATTGAATATGCCAATTGTGTATACACCAATGTTACCATGTTTAGTGGAGAAGCACATGAACTTAGCATTGGTCAGCAGTGGTAAAGTGCTCAGAGTCCTAAGGCCAACAACACGAGGAAGTAAGCAGGAAAAAAGTTTGGGGGGGGCACCCTAAGGCTGACTATATTGTTTTTCCTGACATGATGCTCTACCTTTTAGTCTCCAACCCTTCCTCCTACATCTTGAACTAGCAACCTTTAAGAGAAGTCCACTTGAATCATTCTCTGCAATGCACCTAGCTAGACCTAATATTATGATGTTGCCTTAGATTCAGAACCTTGGGGCCTGATTTAGAGTTTGGGGGATATGATACTCCATCACAGATGTGACGGTTATCCCGTTCACCATATTACAAGTGCATTATATGCTACGGCTGCCCACCAAACTCCAAATCGGGATCTTAGTTCTGTTTACCAATGTGTATTTCTTTAAAAGATAGCCCCTAATCATTCCTCGATAGAAACTAGCGGGGGCCATATTTATGTATGGGTTGCACTGCTTTTGCACCATGCAACAGGGTGCATGCGTTACGCAACTCTAAAATGCGGTGTATCAAGCTACACAAGGCCACCTTGTGTGGCCCTAAGTGGCTTGATGAATGCAGAGTAATGCAACACATCTGCATTGCATTACCCTGCCCCAAGGATGCGTTCCATGGGGGGAGCATGGGTGTTCCCATGCAACACCCATGGATTTTGATGCATTCCCAGATTTACCATTACTGGTAGACTTGGAAATGCGCCAAAATGCTAAGCTTTCCATGTGGAGGTGTAACGAGGAGCAATATCTTTATTTCTCCTCGGTTGTTCCTCTTTCTTCATGTGCTGCATTCTGCAGCACACATAGAAGAATTAAAATGCCTCAGGGGATTGTTTTTGTGCAGGAAAGTTCCCGTTCCTGCACAAAAACAATCCTTCTTACAACGCAGGCACCTTTGCACCCTGGTGCACGAGGGCCTGCGTTGCTGCTAGCGTTGTGGGAATGCAGGAAAGTGCCATATTTTGTTAACTACGGCACCTTACTGCTCTTTCCCTGTCACGGAGTGCAGCAAGGTGACTTGCTGGGGTGCTCTGTGTGACTCCTACATAAATATGCCCCTAGTTTCTTACATATGTCTAATATGGTTGTACTTCTCATCTCTTCTATTCCTATTTTCATTCCATTGTGTCTAGTAGCGCTCTCATAAGTAAATTAGGTTTCCTACCATTGTGGCTCTGTCTATGAAGATATTCATTTAAATTATATTTTATGGAGTTACATCTAATCAACGTTCTCCCATACCGATAGTAGTCTATACATGTGGATTCATCCACTGCCACCCACTTTCTTCTGCTACAATGCTATCATGACACCCAAAGATCTAGATAAAATAATCCCACCAAACTCATTTAAACAGGAAAGAACACCCCCAAAATGGTATTCACCCTGACCTAACCAAAATGCCTGAAACACAATGGACTAAATAACCCATCCCGAAACACTAATTGTGGATTTATATCATAGCCTTCGATATAAATGCGGTAGCAGTGTAGTCTATCACTTCCTGCAACTTATTCATAACATTCAACAGATCAAACATCCCTTAAGGAGGAATAGTCCCAGTCACAGGCTTAACAATTCAACCAAGTAAATTATACATCAGAGTATATAATTGTGCAAACTTTACTTTTAGCTCCCTGAAACACACTAAGGCATTGGATATGCCATTTAGCACACCTTGAACACAGTCCCCCTCTAGCTTATGACTCTCTGATTCCATTGATTGTGGTCTCTCCCACGATGATGAAGAAGCATATCAAAACTTACAGGATCCCCCGTTCCCACCAACAGCTCACATTTCACATTGAAATTCATTGCATTATTAAATACCCCCAAAACAATTGTACACCTGAGGACTAGCATTACTGCAATCCATCATTTCAATTAACCAAAAAGCCCTCAATACCTTAATCTGGATTTATCTCGGTTTTCGCGAATCAACTCAGAAACAGCAAACCATAGAAATGCCAATCCAATGTTGAAGAATACATGAAGAACTTTGACACGAACCCTTCCATAAAGTGGGTGTTTACTGCTTAAAAGTACAAATACATGAGGCTGATGCAAGGGGTGGGGGTGGGGTGGAGGGATTCCACAATGTGTGTTAGAGACTTGTTTACATTTTCCTGCAAGGGCCACTATGAAGTTAGGGCTGGGAGAAATATTAATTACGGCGGAGAAATCGGAGCAATTTCAGTAATTACGCCTTACTCTTGTGACGCAAAATTACGGAACTTACGTCAGCTGGAGTAATTGGGAGTAATTTAGGGCAAAAAATCTTACTGCAGGAGCACAGGAACAAAGAACTAAGGGCCATATGTATGAAAATCTTCTTTTGCGATTCTCAAATAGCGATTTTTTGCGAATCGCAATTTGAGAATCGCAAAACGCTATGTATGTAGGATCTGCAAATAATTTTGCGAATCCTACATATTCCTTAATTGCGAATCGCAAATTGCGATTCGCAATTAAGGAATACCTCCCCATTCATTCCTATGGGCCTAGAGGCCCATAGGAATGAATGGGAAGACATTTTCAATTTGCGATTCTCAATTAGAGAATCGCAAATTGAGAATGCAATTACAAGGGTGCCAGGGTGTCAAAAGGACACCCTGTTGCACCCTGAAATGTGCATGTGTGCACATGTGGCACACATACATGCCCTAAGGGCATGTATGTGCGCCATATAGCACTTTGAAAAATGCAAAAATGCATTTTTCAAAGAAATGCAAATTACCACCAACTTGAAGTTGGTGGTAATTTCACGATTCCTAAGGCCAAATAGCACTTTTTCGGTGCTTCTTACATTGCATTTAAGGAATCGCAATTTGCGATTCCTTAAATGCTATCATAAAATAGAGAATCGCAAATTTTGCGATTCCTTATTTTGCGAGGCAGTTTTTCTTTAATACATAACACTGAGCCCAATTGCGATCGCAAATGCCGAAATTCTGCGAATTTCGGCGTTTGCGATCATAATTTTGAATGATACATATGGCCCTAAGAGAGTGCGAGTGACTGCTGACTCCTGCTGTTCATGTCCTGTAGCATTTAGTCCTAGTTTCTTAGCCCAAAGCCATTTTGGACGCAGGGTGCCTTTTTGCACTAAGAAATTAGGGGCGTATTTACAAGCCAATTGTGCCACCAGTGCGTCATTTTTTTTGACGCACTGGTGGCACAGATTGCAGACCCATATCTACGAGGTCACGTAAAGCCACTTCCATGCAAAGCCACTTTGCGTGGCTTTTCATGGCCTGGTAGATATGGAGTAAGGCAAAGCAGCACAAGTCGCTGAGTTGTCTTACTCTGCGTTAAAGAGATGTATCATGGGGGTTGCGGTGGGTGTTCCCACGCAACATCCATGGATTCTGACGCATTCACAGATTTAAAAGGACGTGTACATCTGTGACCATTGGAGGCTTAGTGAGGAGAAATAACTTTATTTCTCTTTGTTTTTTCCTCTTTCTATGTGTGCTGCATTCTGCAGCGCACTTAAAAGGAGGAAAATACCTCCATTGATTGTTTTCGTGCAAGAAGGTGTTCCTTCCTGCACAAAAGCAATCATTTCTACAAGACAGACAGCTTTGCACCATGGTGCAAGGGGGCCTGCATTGGCGCAAGGCAACCAATTGTGCACCAGCACAGTGAAAGAGGACGGGAATGCGCCATATCCCATAGATACGGTGCATTCCTGCCATTTGTTTTTGACGCAGAGCAGCACAGCAAAGTAACGTGCCGCACTGCCCTGCGCCAAAAACTAGCAAATAAGCCTCTTAGTGTTAAATGCTGAATTATTCTTTTCACATAATTAGAAGTAATTTTGCGGTGATTGCAAGTAAATACGCTGGGGAGAATCTTTACCCACCTCTAGTAAAGATCTCATGACAAATGTTGGAAATCTTAAACCGTATTTCAAGAAATTTGATCAATGACAGAAGATAATGAGAAGATGATAACTAGAATCTTCCAGAATAAATTAAAGGGGTAATAAAGAATACTGAAAATGTGAAAGATGCATCCTTGATGGGACTTAATGAGGCAGTGAATGTGATTTGGGCAGAGTGAGAACCTCAGGTGAACTACCGCATTGTGTTCCGAGTTCTGAGTGCGGGAACACAGGGTTCCAATTTTACTGGCCAGAAGACGATCTGAATCTAGGAAGATCTCAAAATTAGCCATTAACAAGGAGCTGTTTCTTTTATGTCTTGCCTAAGACAGCACATGCGCTGTCTGTTGCGAAACATATTGTTATCTGGCAGTGGGCTAAGAGACCGCTTACCATTGGCTTCCGTAGGCTTTCCTGACTCTTTGTGTGTTTGTTCCTCCGCTAGACCATGGACACATTTCTTGTATCCTTCCACTGCTCACTTTTCAGATGCTACTGTTTTCGTTTTGTTTAAGTGCTCTCCAAGAGAGTGTGTGTGTGTTTTCCAACTGCCTCACTTTTGTACTTCTCCCCCTTAGTGTTTCTCTTTCTCCTCCCTCACTATTCCTCTGTCTATTGCCTCTTCAGTTCCTGTTCTTGCTTCCGTTAATTCCACTTTCCCTTGCAGATATTGTTTCCCCTTGTCCATTTGGTCGGCCAGCACCACCTGCTAATCCTCTATTGTCTGTGTGCTTCTCCAGCCCCGCCCACCCAACCTCCATTGTCAGCTTTCTTCCCCGGCTCCCATCACAACCACTGTTATAAGCTTGCATTTCAACCCTCAATTTTCTGTTTGCTTCCCCAGTCCCTCCAGCTCACCCTCCATTGTCTCTTGCATGTCCTCTCCCCCACCTACATCCTTCTCACCCACCATCTCTCCCTCCCTCCTTCCCTCCATGTTGTCTGGGTACTCTACACTCCCTCCACACTCCTCTACACTCTCTCTGTTTTGTTTCAAGAAAAACAAAGTTCACTAGAGCTGGCTGCATTATAGCACCTTAAAAAAATATTTTTAACCATGCTGAGCATGCAGCTGCGCTCCTGTACAGCATGGCTAAAAATCATTGCCAAAGACCATAGCTCTAATCGGTGACAACTATTGACTTTGCCAATGCTTGTTCATTCTGAACACTGTTTGTGCTAGATTTTTCTTGCCTCTGTTGTGGGGGGGGGTTGCTGCATTTCATAATTCGGCACCATGAACTGCTGTGATTGTGCCCTCTAGAAATACTTATAACATCACATAAAAACATGATTAAAGCCATGCTCAATTTAACTTTCAATTTAGATAGAATCCTATCATAAAATTAAGGAATAATTTGCACATTTGCCAAGGTTAAAAATGAACTCAAACAATGTGGATTTTGTTGCTAAATATACACTCACATATATATTCAAAAGTACTAGACAGTAGACTTGAAATGTATCTGTTTCCATACATGCCATCTTAATAAGTAGGATGGAAGTCAAACATATAACTTGTGTCCTAACACCTCTCCATTGAGACTCTTGTTACTGCGTCATGTGTGTACTGCTCGTGGGTCTGCTGTAACTTATGCTCCTGGTAAGAAATTGGGTTGTTGGTTGAATAGGTGGCCTGGGGGGAGACTTGATCAAGCAACAACCAGGGACATCTTAATGATTTTGGGGGCCCTGGACCAAACATATTTTAGGGGCCCCGTTCGGAACACCTTTGAATTTATGATCCAATTTCAGCTCTATCATGCCATCTTTGGCCCGGTCAGTGACAGTTCACAGGCACACTAGTCCAAATTCTAAATGTGTTTACATCTAATATTCAGGGATTGTGCGTGATGTGTGTTTTTAATACTGTAACACAGCAACTTGTTTATAGATATTGCATGAAATATAAACACAACATTTCTCTGCAAAATGTCTGTAATAGACTCTCACACATCACCCATATTAACAATAAGTTATAGGAAAATGGTGTTTAAAACAATCTGTTTAATAATTATTAAAGGTCATCAGGGCTAGACTCTCTGCAGAACAGAGCTGGCTCTATCAGGGGCCCCCCTAAAAGGCCGGTGCCCTTGGCCACAGCCCACTTTGTCCATGCCTTAAAATGTCTGTGGCAATAACCACAAACCTTGTCAGGTTTTGGCACAAGCCATCCCTAAATTAACCTGTGCTCAACCCTGTGGCAGCTTGGCACAGAGCAGGATTAGTCATAAGGCAATATGTAAAGTATTCGTGCAACACTTCAAACCGAAATAAGGTGAAAATACCACACAAAAATTATCCCACACCAGGTTCGAAAAATAGAGTAAATTGTAATACATAAAACAAGACCAAATTGATAAAAATCCAATCAGTAAAACCGGAGAAATGCAGCTTAAAACATTTTAGTGAAAATAGCACTTGAAAGCACAAAGTGCCAACTGTGGATATCTAGTCGTGCCAAACTGAGACAAAGTCATAAGTTCAGGCTGACCGCGATGGAGGGTGGGCCGGCTACAGGGACCCCATTTGGGCTGCTGAGCAAAGTACCTGGTTTGCAGAGGGTTGCAAGGATCCACATCGAAGATGCTCTGCGCAGCCGGACTAATGCGCCCGTTTTGAGATGCGGCGAGGCTGCTATGCGAGGGCCTCTGTCATCGTCGAGGGTCCCATCGACGGGGCTTGCGATGCAAAGTCCGGTGTTGAGGATGCGGTGGGCAGTCAGGACGACGCCTCTGTTCCGAGGAGCTGCGAGGCTCCGATGTGGGTCCGGCATCAATGCTGAGGTTGCCATCGGCGAGAGATGAGAGGATGTGTCACACAGTGGTGGTTCTGATGTGGGTGAGGCAGCTGTGTGGGTCTTTGCGACAGGTCCAATCCACAGAGCAGCGGCAATCTGTCTTGCGGCGCAGGTTTGACGAGCGCAGCAGGGGGTATGCACCAGTTTTTCTGGATCCGCAGAGGCTGGCAGAGCACCTTAAGCCCACTTCCAAGGGCCCAGGCCTGGGGTGGCTCCACTTGTCAGGGTAGACTCACAGATGGCAGAGTCCAGGTGCAGATGCAAGGTTGATGGAAGCATGTTGTCTCCCTGATACTTCAGATCAGGCTTAGAACCAACTGGCCCTTGGAGGTACTCTGGATTCTGGGTTACAGAGATGAAGGTCCAGTCCTCCTCAACCAGGCAAGAGGACACTGGGCAGCAGGTCAGCACAGCAGGTCAGCAGTCCTTCAGAGGAGCAATCCAGCAGAGTTGCACTCCTTTCAGCAGCACAGCAGTCCTTCTTCCTGATAGAGTATCCACAGGTCCAAAATTGTACTGAATTTCAGTATTCATACCCACTTGTGCCTTTGAAGTAGGGAGAAGCTTCTAGAGGCATGCCTTTGATGTGCATAGGTGCCCTGCCTTCCTGGCTCCAGGATAACTACAGGGGTATGCAACCTTTTGTGTGGAGTCATAGCACAGCCTATTCAAGTGTAAGTGGGGCTGGGTCCAGCTTCTCCCATCTGATCCCGTCAGTAATAGCCCATCCAGTCCCACCTAAGCTCCCCATTGAGTGTGGCTGTCTAAGAGGAATACACAAACCCAACTGTCAAGTACACCCAGTCATGTGACCAAGAGACAGGTTGCAGACAAGAAAAAGCCAACTTTCTAGAAGTGACATTTTCAAAATTGTAATTTAAAATCCGACCTCACCATCAGTTAGGATTTTTCATTACAATTCCAGAGACACCAAACATGAACTGATCATCTGTTCTCATTACAGTTATAATATGGTAACTCCAATGTTATCCTATGGGAGAGGTAAGCCTTGCAGTAGTGAAAAACGAATTTAAGAGTTTTTCACTACTAGGACATGTAAAACTTAAATTTACATGTAAAACTTTTTAAATACGCTGCCCTCTGGGCTGTCCAGGGCCTACCCTGGGGGTGACTTATATGCATTAAAAAGGAAGGCTTGAGCCTGGCAAAGGATGTAATTTGCCAGGTCGAAATGACAGTTTAAACTGCACAAACACATGCTGCCTTGGCAGGTCTGAGATGTTTAAAGTGCTACTTAAGTGGGTGGCACACGCAGGCCCACTAGTAGCATTTAATTTACAGGCCCTGGGCACATGTAGTACCACTTTACTAGGGACTTACACGTGAAATAAATATGCCAATTGGGTATAAGCAAATCGAACATGTTTTAAGGAGGGAGCACAAGCACTTATGCATTGGTTAGCATAGGTAAAGTGTACAGAGTATTAAAGTCAGTAAAACGAACCCAGCAAAACAGAAGGTCTGAAGGCAAATAGTTAGGGGGGAACCATACCAAGGATGTCAGGTCTAAAACTGCTTATATCAGTAACAGGGCCAGATTCACAAAGGTAAACTTACACTTTTTGGTATTCACAAACTATGGGGGTTATTACGATGGCGGTCGGAAAAGCAACCCGACCGCCATGGTAGCGGAAACTTACCGCCCGCCGCTACCGCGGGAAAACCGACGGCTCGATTAGGATCCTCGGCGGTAAAAATCCAACCGCGGCGGAAAGGAGACCCGAGAAACCGCCCGTCGCGTGCGGAGAAGCCCGAAACCCGTCCGCGGCGTTCGGATTCGCTGCGGAAACAGCCCAAACCACTGCAACCACAGCGGAGACACCGCCATGGAAATTATGATATCCCCGACATGACTGCGGTGCAGAGCGCTGTTTACGACCGCCGCGGTCGACAATAGTGAGGAATGAGAGAGCCCGCGGAAGCGCCGTAGCATAGCCACCGCTGCGTACGCTCCGTGAAAAAAATGGAGGTCGGAAAAAATACGCACAACATTCCCACAAAGTGCATCAAGCAAACAAGTTATGCACCCAAAAACACCTAATACAGCCCAAAGACACACCCCCATGGTAAACTCAAAAACTACAAATCCCAGGACGACACACACACCACACCTGCAACCAATACCCACATAGCCCAGTATAAATCCAGCCCCCTACCAGACCACAATCCTTTGCAAAACTCCAGAACTGAAGGGACATACACCACAGCTGACAGGAGAGGCAAATCTGCACAACACACACACACATCACCACCACCACCACTTCTACACCTGCACCTCTAACCCCTTTGCACATCACACACCATACACATCACCACCACCACCACGCCTCAACACTTGCACCTCAAACACCTTGGCACATCACACACCATGTCACCACAGAAAATGCCCAAATTCACTGACAGTGAGTTGAGGGTCCTGGTAGATGAGATAATCAGGGTAGAACCCCAATTGTTTGGTAACCTGGTACAACAGACACCAGTAGCCACAAGAACGCTAATGTGGAGAAGGATAGTAGATAAGGTAAATGCAGTAGGGACCGTGCCACGCAATAGAAATGAAATTATGAGGCGCTGGCACGATCTGAAGGCAGTGGTCAAGAAAAAGAGAGCCAAGAACCATGAGCTGGCTCACAGGACAGGCAGTGGCCCTCCCGTTCCACTCAAGACATTCACCGAATTGGAGGAGAAGGTGCTTGGCATACTGCATCCAGAGAGTCTCACGGAATACCCGGGGGAGTGGAGGCTGGTAAGTACAAACAAATGCCTAACATCACACTGATATGTACTGTCTTGCACCACTACTAAGCTATACCTCCCAGGTACAAATGCAGTCATGTGCACCACACTCTCACCAACACATCTCTCACACAATCCAACAGTCCCTCAGGTTCACCTCAAAGGTAGCTACAAACATCACCATGGGTACATGTCTACATGCTGCCAGCACTACAACTCCCACCAGGCCCCCTTGTCTTACAACTGCGCAAGATGGAGCCCTGACCCCCCCCGTGGCAGCCATTGCATTGTTCACCTTAACCTAACAGGTAGTTAGCCATCCTCACAGGGAGGTGTGTGTGTGGTTTGGAAGTCTGCACTACAACTCCCACCAGGCCCCCTTGTCCTACAGATGCGCAAGATGGAGCCCTGACCCCCCCATGTGGCAGCCATTGCATTGCTCACCTTAACCTAACAGGTAGGTAGCCATCCTCACAGGGAGGTGTGTGTGTGGTTTGGAAGTCTGCACTACAACTCCCACCAGGCCCCCTTGTCCTACAGATGCGCAAGATGGAGCCCTGACCCCACCCCCATGTGGCAGCCATTGCATTGTTCACCTCAACCTAACAGGTAGGTAGCCATCCTCACAGGGAGTGTGTGTGTGGTTTGGAAGTCTGCACTACAACTCCCACCAGGCCCCCTTGTCCTACAGATGCGCAAGATGGAGCCCTGACCCCCCAGCCCCCCATGTGGCAGCCATTGCATTGTTCACCTTAACCTAACAGGTAGGTAGCCATCCTCACAGGGAGGTGTGTGTGTGGTTTGGAAGTCTGCACTACAACTCCCACCAGGCCCCCTTGTCCTACAGCTGCGCAAGATGGAGCACTCCCCACAACCACAACCATGTGGCAGATATTGAATGTGACTCATCAAACTTACTGGTAGGTAACCATTTCAACTGGGAGTGGTGTGTGTAATTGGTGACACTGCAGTACAACCCACAACAGGCCCACTTCTTCAACATATCAGCATGATGGAGCACTTGTCCCACTCATAGGCATGTGACGTTTGTTCCCCCGCACATCACACCATACAACTTTGTCCACAGTCATCTACACAAATTATGCTAAACAGTCGTATTGTACTCAGCATGCACAAGTCTCACTGCAAAAAGTTCACACATTGTGTCTACTGTGCCAGGCATCACACACTGCAACACTAACAACTATCATGCTTCCCTCCAGCAGTGTCTGGCAGGTTGGCTGTCAATGTGCTAATCACCCATGTCATACCACAGTGTTGCAATGTAAACAGTGGAAGTGCAGATTAGCAAAAAACTCCACTGGACCTGGGACTCACACTGCTAAACTATGCACATCCCAACTGTCTTGCAACAGACCCAGCTGCCACAGTGCTGCACTGAATTGCATAACAAGAGTACTTTGTCTGACTAAAATGCACAAATGTGTCTGCTTGGGACCAGCAATGTGTGTATGCATTGACAATGTTCACATCTCACACTGTCTGTCCGAACAGTGCTGGTATAGTCTGACCCCAAAAGCACACATTGTCTGCACATGGATGACTGTATCTTACACACACACCACTGTTGATGACAACATGTAAGTGTATGGATGCCCCAAACAACTGCATCACCAGTACTTTGCTCATGTTCTCAGGTCCACAAATACCATGTAACCATGATAGTGTGGAAATGTTTGCTGGGTGAGATGTTCAACCTGCTGTATGTCACCACAGTGATAGGAGCCTATACCACATGCCCCATTGTGCCTTCAAATGTTGGGGGAGTGGACCCCACAGCCATATACTTGGGAGAACAGTGATGGGGTGGATATACCCCATGCCCTATTTTGCCTGCAAATGTTGGGGGAGTGAACCCCACACCCAGATAGTTGGGACAACAGTGATGGTGGGGCCACACCCCATGCCCTAATGTGATGTGAAAAGTTTGGGTACTGAAACCCACACATACCTTCTGCTCACCACAGGCACGTTCCTCCCAAGAATGACTCTTAAGTCACATAGCCATGTCATTGCTCACCTTCACCTCAACCGGTAGGTAGCCATCTTCACACGGAGACGGTGTTGTGGGGTTGGCAAATTGTCTCACAAATCCCACTATGCATGCTGTCCCACCCCTGAGTAGGATGGGCCACTCCACCCCCAATCAGAATCATGTGGCAGGCATTGTATGCCACCCACTCAACTAACAGGTAGCTAACCGCATCTCACAGGTCGGGGTGTGTGGGGGTGGGAAGCTTGCACAACAACTCACACAAGCCCACATGAGCTCCAGCCCCCAAGACTGATAACACCCTCGCACTAAGATGCATGTGTCAGTCATTGCAATGTCCACTTCCAAATCACTGGTAGGTAGACATATCATGCTGACTTGTCCCACACTGGATCAAGATGGAAGCCTCCTCACACACACACAGAGAGGTCTTACAAATACAAGCCAAAAACAGCAAACAGAACATATCACCAGCCACTACATGCAGCCAGATATGCCTCACGACAAGCATGGTGGCATAGGACACCAGGCCTCACATTGCACAACTGCACACCCAGATAGCATTGGCCCCTATAGTGTGCACACACCTAAGCAAATGAAACCATGACAGCAACCAAAGTGTGACATTCAGATCCACATGTAGATGTAAATCAGTGCACAACCCTGCACACCACTCCATGCCATCTGAGAATGGCAGGGGTCCAGACCAGCAAGGACCAAATGAAAGCAAAGAAAGCATGGCTGGAAGTGCAAATACAGATATGTACACCACATGCCAAAGGTATGGCTGCAACTACAATGTTCCCCCAATGTGCAGAGAAAACGGCTGCAAGGGCACAACAAGTGACATACATGCGTAACTGGATCACATATGATTAAACACTCACTAGATGCCAACATGAACCTGTCAATGTAAAAAATGTAAATTGTGCATGTCATGTCTTGCCAACTCCCAATATGGACGACTAATGCATGTACCTCAACAGCTTGTAATGCATCACTGGATGTCGGTAACTGCAAATTAGATCAGTGAACAACTGCTGGATGTACAAACAGTTGATGTAACAGTGCGAACAGAAGCTTTGCTGGTTGCAACACAATGACCATTTCTCATCTGACCCACAGGTGACCAAGAACTCACTGCAGAGGACGACACCACCAACCTGCAGAGCCAGTACCCCACCCCGGAACAGAGACTACTGGATGAAGACTCCCTGGATTCCTTGGATGAGGAGCCCCAAGCCAGCACATCTGTTGTGGCAGGCCACAACCAGGCCCAGGCACCCATTGTTCCCACAACCACATCTGCTGCAACCCATAACCTTCCCCAGACAGCTGTTGTCACGGCCTGTGTGGCAACCACTACCACCACCACCACCACCCCCACCACAGCTGCCCGCAACACCCTCCCTGCCCCAGGTGATGAGCACGCCACGACATCTACTGAGGAGGCCAGGGAAAGGATGCAGCGGAGCAATGTGGGGAGCCAACAGGCCCGTGGCAGCAGTGTAGGTGGGAGGGGCAGGGTCATGCAGAGGGGAACTGAGCCTGGGACGGAAGCCCTGTCCCACATCAACAGAGTCCTTGGGGCATACGAACAGGCCCAGGGACGAATGGGCCAGTCTGAGGAAGATTCTCGGGAGCTCCTCCTGCTGATGAGGTCCATGGACACCCGCATGGGACAAACTGTGGACCTCTTTGGGCAGCTAGTGGCCATTCTGAGGGACAGGCCAGCGCAACATTCAACATCTCCGCCTCCCCCTGATGGGCAGCAGGATGACAGTTCGTCATCCTCCCCTGCGTCCACAGAGGGGGGTGAGTCCTCAGACACCACTGCCCCTGCAGCACAGGCCCCTCCAGTCAAGCGCAAAAGGGGCTGTCCAAGGAAAGGCCAGGAGGCATCACGTGCCAAAGAACCTGCCAAAGGCAAGTCCAGGAGCCAGCCATGATGGCAGACCACTGCACCACTGCATTTACCTTTTGGACTATCCTTCCCCACACTGCCATGTGAATGGCATCTGTCTGTTGGACTGGGTCTCCACATCACTGTGGTGACTACTCAATTATCTCATCTACCAATCACCGTCAACTCATTTCTTCAAATTTCCCCACCCCTGTACATTTTCTCGACCCTCACATGTCACAATTGTAAATAAATACACCTTACACACATGTTGTTGTGTCTGCTCCGTCTTTAATACAGGATGTGCAACCTTCACCGTGATGTAAATGTCCCAGGGAAATGGAATGTAGGTAGGCAAGGAGAGGCTGAAGGGACCTAGGAAAAACATTAGAACAAGAGTCACTTGTTTTGGTGTCGCATCACACACATCACACAACACTTGTCAACAAGGTACTCCAATCTTCACACATTACACAGAGCAACAGTCGCCATGGAGACATCCTGTATCTGTGTCAAACTACCCTATCCCCCAAACATTGCCAACCAGCAATGAGTGAACACAAGGCTGCAGTCACCAAGCTCACATACACCCTCACAGCAACTGCAACACCATCAGACCATGTGTCCCTCCTACATCGTCACTCACCTTCAAGTGAAGTAGCGGTTGATGAGCTGTTGACGCATGTTGACACCTTCCTCCTCTCCACTGTCCTCGTCACTGGACCCGGGTTGGTTTGCAGGTGGGGCCCTTGGCTGCTCATCATCATCCAGGATCAGGGGTATTGCCTTGCGAATGGCCAGGTTGTGGAGCATGCAGCATGCCACGACTATCTGACACACCTTCCTTGGCGAGTACATCAGGGCACCTCCGGTACGGTCCAGGCAGCGAAATCGTGACTTTAGGAGACCAAATGTACGCTCTATTACATGCCGTGTCCTCCCATGGGCATCATTATATCGCACATCAGCTGCTGTCACAGGATTCCGCAGTGGGCTCAGCAACCACGGACGGTTAGGATATGCAGAGTCACCTGGGTGTGAGAAACACAGATTAACCTTGATGTTCCACAATGCCACAGGACAGCATGTCACACACACACCACGCTACTCCACTAGGCATACTCACCCACAAGCCATGCACGCTCAGGAAGCAGATTGGCCATCAGCTGCGGGACTATGCTGCTGCGCATGATGTGCGAATTATGGGCTGACCCGGGATACCTGGCACACACGTGGGAGATGATCATGTCCGCCCGGCACACCACTTGAACATTTACTGAGTGGTAATGCTTCCGATTTCTGTAAACTTGCTCACGTGCCTGTGGTGGCACAAGCCCAACATGTGTGCAATCAATGGCACCAACAACATGGGGGATAAGGGCATAAAAATCTCCCTTCACAGCCACCAACTCTGGCCCCCTGGGGAATTGAATGTATCTGTCCTTGTAGTTCATCATAGCTGACAGTACATCCCTCAGCACCATGCTGATTATCGGTTGTGACATCCCACCTGCGCTTGCTACCGTGTGCTGGAATGAGCCTGTCGCAAAGAAATGCAGGCACGCCATCACCTTTGAAGTCGCAATGAAAGCTATTGGATATGTGCGACGTGGCTGCAGGTGGGGCTCCAACATGGCACATAGGTTTTGTAGGGAAACTCTATCCAGCCTGAATTTGCGGATGATCTCTTCATTCTCCATGTCAGCCAGCACTGTGAATGGACGATGGATATTGGGCCTCCTCCTAGGTCAGATGAAAGTGCACATATGTCAATGAAACACACCATGAGATGTACAGGACATTTCACATTTCTACAGACACATTGCCAAATGTTACAGACTGCACCATCAACCAACAGAGCACTGCACAAGTCGGTACACATCAGGCACACTACTCGTACACTTGTCCCCTTACCCGCAGCAATGATCTGTGCACACCTCCTGCTCATTGGCATGCACAGTGGGATATGGCACCACATGTGTGCGCACACCTGTGAGTATTACCCCCAGCATATGTGTCAAACTACAATACTACCCTAGCACATCGTGCTGCTGTCTATTATACACCTCCCAACACATGTTGCACATGGCACACATCAAGTACACACTGACCACAGGCTGAGCATGGTGAACATGTTTGTGCATGTGCAGTAGACAATGTGACAGTCAATGATGCCCCTAGTTCACACAATGAGACAGCATTGTGCGTTACATTGCACCTGCACACATTCACCATTAGCTACATATGCTATGCAACACAAAAACTGTACAGTCTATATGCCCTTACACATCACATGTGACATGTGCGTGTGTATGTGTCAATGCTATTTATCACATACACATATATGGCATGTGTAGGTGACATGGAGTTAAATGTCCCATTCGTAATGTTGGCCTCATGAGGGTCCTTCAATGTTGGAGACACTGGGCACTGTTCATGTTGGGCTATGGATAGAGATGGATGATTCCATATGTGCAGCAAACCTGCTCCGCAAGTCCACGGACGGTCACTACAGGCACTGTATGGCACCCATATGGTGGTGCCTACCGCCTGGCTCCTGCGGACTGTCCCCGCCAATACCACAGACATGATTGCAGTAGTCTCAGCCATATCTACATGTGGATATGGCGGTTGGCATGCACCGCTACCCAGCTCACGGTCACTACAGGCACTGTATGGCACCCATATGGCGGTGCCTGGCACCCATATGGCGGTGCCTACCGCCTGGCCCCTGCGGACTGTCCCCGCCAATACCCCAGACACGATCGCGGTAGTCTCAGCCATATCTACATGTGGATATGGCAGTTGGCATGCACCGCTACCCAGCTCACGGTCACTACAGGCACTGTATGGCACCCATATGGTGGTGCCTACCGCCTGGCCCCTGCGGACTGTCCCCGCCAATACCCCAGACATGATCGGGGTAGTCTTAGCCATATCTACATGTGGATATGGCGGTTGGCATGCACCGCTACCCAGCTCATGGTCACTACAGGCACTGTATGGCACCCATATGGCGGTGCCTACCGCCTGGCCCCTGCGGACTGTCCCCGCCAATACCCCAGACACGATTGCGGTAGTCTCAGCCATATCTACATGTGGATATGGCGGTTGGCATGCACCGCTACCCAGCTCATGGTCACTACAGGCACAATATGGCACCCATATGGCGGTGCCTACCGCCTGGCCCCTGTGGACTGTCCCCGCCAATACCCCAGACATGATCGCGGTAGTCTCAGCCATATCTACATGTGGATATGGTGGTTGGCATGCACCGCTACCCAGCTCACGGTCACTACAGCCACTGTATGGCACCCATATGACGGTGCCTACCGCCTGGCCCCTGCGGACTGTCACCGCCATGGACCATGCCCTGGCAGCCACTGGGAAGCACCCTCGCGGTAGCCTGATGCAATTTTGAAAATAGCGGTAGGCGTGTTCCGCAACCGCTTAGCCGGTCATTGGAAGCATTCAAAAGATGCACCACCGCGGTAGCGCGCGCCTGGCCCCTGCGGTGTGTCACCGCCATGGTCCATGCCCTTGCAGCCAATGGAACGCACACTAGTGGTTGCTTCATATGGCTTTGAAAATCGCGGTAGGCGTGCACCGCCACCGCGGAGGCGGACATTGGATGATTTTAAAAATAGCAGACCTGGTACACCAATTGCAGCGGCGTGGGACCACTGACACAGCCCCAGGGGCCTATATATGTGTGGGAGGGTGCCCCACATTTCCACTGCTACCAGGGACTGCTGCCTGCCAACCTCTACCTGCTGCTGCTGCCTCCAGGGACTGCTGCCTGCCACCCTCCACCTGCTGCTTCTGCCTCCAGGGACTGCTGCCTGCCACCCTCCACCTGCTGCTGCTGCCTCCAGGGACTGCTGCCTGCCGCCCCTGAACTCCACCTGCTGCTGCTGCCACCTGTCCATGATGATGTCTAGGACACAGAAGATCCGGGCCAGTCCCTTCACCAGCGAGGAGCTGGAGGTCCTGGTGGACGGGGTGCTTGCACAGTACCCAAGGCTCTATGGTGCCCCTAATGTCGTGGTAAGTCTACAACAGTGTGAGTGAGAGTGCAGGGGGGGCACACATGAGGTGGAGGTGCTGCAGTATGTGTCAGTGAGTGTGGGGCTCTGACATGCACTGCCTAGCATGTTTTCTCCAGGGGGAAGGGCTGTGTAGCCTCTTTCACACGTTTCCCTGCATGCCCATCCAGATTTGAGGGACATGTATTGTCCTGTCAGCCATACAGTGAAGCAGCAACTTGGTAATGCAGTAGTCCGGCCAGTGATTGCTTGTGTGAATGGCTGTGTGGGTCCCAAATGTCCCTCTCAGTGTCAGCCCACCTGGCCTGCACAGTCGCCGCCCAATCCCACAAGTACACATCACTGCATGTACAGTGTGTTCCATGTGTCTTTTGTTCACACATCTTCATCAAAGAGCCATCTCAGCCCTGTAGATTGCACATGACAAGCCTTGTGACAAGGGTGTGTGTATGAGAGTTGATGTGACTGTATGTGAGCTCCATGACACAGTGAGCCATTCACAGGGCTAGGACATTGGGGGCTGCGCAGTGTTGGACACAGTGAGTCCACCAACAACCATGTGTTGCTATCTGATCTATGTGTTGCTCTAGCTAACAGCGGGCAGTAGATGTGGGCAGACTACACATTGCTTGATGTGCTGGCATCCTGCATGTGAATGGGATGTAGAGGTACTGTGTCCACCCTCCCACCTTCATGGATTCACGTGTGGTTCTCCAATGCAGTTGTACCATGTGCCATGCATTCTTGGCTCTGTTCCACATATCTGTTGATTTGGGATGAGTGAGTATCGTGCCACTGTATTGAGAAATTTTGGTAGTATACACTGTGTAACTGATGAATTACCCCTCTTGTCTCCCATGCCTGCAGCTGAAAGTCCACCAGCGTAAAGCCGTGTGGAGGGCCATTGCCTCCAAGGTCTGTGATCTGGGTGTGTCAAACCGACGACACAGCCACTGTCATAAAAGGTGGGATGACATCTGCCGGCTGAGCAAGAACGTGGCCGAGATGACGCTGGGGCTGATCCCGCGGAGCGGCAGGTTGTCCCGACGCAGCATGACCCCACTAATGGCCCGCATCTTGGCCGTTACACAGCCTGAGTTGGATGCATAATTGAAGGAGCATCAGCAGCAAGCTAGGGGTGAGTATTTGTTGACGGGTGGCTTTGGCAGGGAGTGGCTGCATGTGTCCACAGATTGGACAAACTCTGAGCCATCTGACGTTGGTAGTGTGATGCAGTGGATTGTAAGTGGCGTCTGTGCTGGGTGCATCTGACATGCATTTGTCCCACCTGTACTCAATGATGTGATCTGCGCAATGTGCATTGCCATTGCATTCAAAGTTGGGGCATTCAGGTAGCTTGTGCAGTGGGGTACTGTGTGAATTCATATTGATGTTGACGGCAGTGTGCATAATCTGAGTGTGTTTCAATGAATGCGTGCAATGCCTGACAGCAGAGGACAATGTGCTACAGTACTTGTGCCCGTGCAAGCAACATGGTAGCTGGCATGCACTAATGACCATTGTGGGCTACTATGTTATGGTCTGTGTGTGTGTGCTCCCCTACTGCTCCATCCATGTACGTAATTGACACCATGTTGTGGTGTTCATCCTTGCCATCCTCGGCACCCTGTGTGGTCATAGAGATTTTTGTGCCTGTGTCTGAAGTGGGCCACAGGCAGGATGGTGTGCTGTGTGAGTCACCGGGATCACTTATGGCTAGATTTGTTCTTTACATGCACTGTTGGGTTGATGATTGAGGTGGCAATGTATATTTAGTCAGGGTAATGTGCAACGCGGATGACACATCTTCTTGAATGGTTATTTACTTGCACATGTTACTTCAGTTGGTGCCACTCCACTAACACTACCTCTCTCTCCCATGTAGCATCTCCCGTGTGCGTTGAGGGACAGGGGACGGACACCAGCGGTGAGGCATCCAGTGCAACAGCCGCACCGGAGCAGAGTGACACAGATGTGACCAGCGCCGAGGAGGGGGACAGGAGTCTGCTGGTGGAATCACAACCTGAGACGCAAAGCTCTACGTCATCTGATGCCAGCGGTGACGCATCCATGTTGGGGGCCACAGGGAACATGGACTCTGCCTCCTCTTCCACCACACAGCGTCCAGTGCCCAGCCTCCCATCTACTTCCACTGGTGCTGCCCGTGTTCGCACAAGTCGAAAGGGAAGAGTGTCCTTCATCCCAGGCACTGCTGCCCCGGTCCATGTCAGCCCTGCAGCCCTCAGTGCTGAGTCAGTAGAGCTATTGCGCCAGCTTTGTGTGGGGCGGACAGCTCTCCTCAATGCCTTCCTAGACCACGATAAAAAGTTGGGCCAGGTGATAGCTTTCATGGAGGGCATATATTCGGATGTGGGTGGGCTACACCGGACTGGGCAGTCATTGTCCTCAACAGTGATGGCAGCCCTGCAACAGGCACATTCTCAGGGAGCAGCTCCTGTCCCTTTGTCCACCCCCCTGTCACTGTGCACCTCTGACGACAGTGACAATGCTCAACAGACCCCAAAGTCCAGATACAGCACACGCAGCACACAGCAGCAGCAACAGCCCAAACGGTCCAGGCCGCAGACACCATCCCCACAGAAAACTAAGACCAGCCCAGAGCACAGAGATAAAAGCCCATCAGGCGACACCAAGGGCCAGAGGGGCAAGAAACAGGCCTCAGGGTCACAGGCCTCAGAGTCATCCCCCGCCAAGGACTCTCCTGTCTCAAGGACCGCTCGCAAAGCAAAGAAGGCAGTTTCCCTGCCCACTGAGGAGGTGTTACCTGCAAGGCTTACACTGGATGTGGGCTCTATGGCTGATCCACCCACAACCTCCACTCCCATCCCGAGCCCTGTGAAGCAGGCACAAGGGGGCACTGTAGGGGCTAAACATAGTAGAAAGTGTTTGGAAGGGTGTAGGCAAGCCCCAGGGAAGCGCACAGCTGGATCCAGCATGTCCCCAGAGGGGGCCCCAGAGTCAGCACCAGGAGCAGGTTTGGTGGTGGGGTTACCTGTTGTGGCCACACCAGATCCCATTAGTCCCCAGACAGTGAAGCCTTTCAGGATCCCCAAAAAGTGGAAAGGCACCCCTCCACAATCTCCTGCACACGCTGTGTCTCACCACAGCATCAGTCCACCTCCCCGTGCCACCACCCCACCTGGTCCAAGCAGCCCTCCAGCTTACCAAGCCAGAGATGTCTCTTCCACAGATGTTCCTCACACTCCCTGGGGCAGTCCTCCTACTGACCGAGACACACAGTCACCTCCAAGTCCGACAGACAGCCACATCTGAGTGGTAGTCACCCTCACACACCTGTCTGTCCACAGCGGTGTCTGTGATGCCCATTGTTATCCCCATGACTCTGTTGCTGAGCATGGCATGGTATATTCGCACACATTCGCTGTGCAGCTTCTGATGTAACTACTCTGCACATTGTACTTGCCTTGTTGTTCACTGCTGTTTGCCCCCTGCCTGTGCAGCTTCTCGTGGACTTCATCTGCACATTAGACTGGCTACTGGCCTTGTTGCTCACTGCTGTTTGCCCCTTGCCTGTGCAGCTTCTCATGTACCTCACCTGCACTTTGGACTGGCCACTGGCCTTGTTGTTCACTGCTGTTTGCCCCTTGCCTGTGCAGCTTCTCATGTACCTCAACTGCACTTTGGACTGGCCACTGGCCTTGCTGTTCACTGCTGTTTGCCCCTGGCCTGTGCAGCTTCTCATGTACCTCACCTGCACTGTGTCCTGGCCACTGGCCTTGTTGTTCACTGCTGTTTGCCCCTTGCCTGTGCAGCTTCTCATGTACCTCACCTGCACTTTGGACTGGCGACTGGCCTTGTTGTTCACTGTTGTTTGCCCCTTGCCTGTGCAGCTTCTCATGTACCTCACCTGCACTTTGGACTGGCCACTGGCCTTGTTGTTCACTGCTGTTTGCCCCTTGCCTGTGCAGCTTCTCATGTACCTCACCTGCACTTTGGACTGGCCACTGGCCTTGTTGTTCACTGCTGTTTGCCCCTTGCCTGTGCAGCTTCTCATGTACCTCACATGCACTTTGGACTGGCCACTGGCCTTGTTGTTCACTGCTGTTTGCCCCTTCCCTGTGCAGCTTCTCATGTACCTCACCTGCAGTTTGGACTGGCCACTGGCCTTGTTGTTCACTGCTGTTTGCCCTTTGCCTGTGCAGCTTCTCATGTACCTCACCTGCACTGTGTCCTGGCCACTGGCCTTGTTGTTCACTGCTGTTTGCCCCCTGCCTGTGCAGCTTCTGATGTAACTACTCTGTACATTGTAGTGGCCACTGGCCCTGCAGTTGCCCACATTTGTTGTCTATCTATGCACAAGTGTGAATAAAGTCAGTTGTTCCTGTTGTCAGTTCTGTCAGTGTAATTTCTCAATAAAACTGTTTCTGTGTGTGCATGGTTTACTGTGTCACATGCTCAGTATGGCACTTCAACATTGGCAATGGGTTGTCTCACGGTTCCATGTTTTTGCTGGGGTGACAGGGACTTCAATTCTTCCTGACTCTTATACTTGTGGGTGCAGTGAAGGTGGTTTTTGAAGATTTCTTGTTGTCCTCATCCTTCTTGGTCCATGTTGTCTATGGTGTAGACATGTCATGTTTGGAGGCAATGTCAGCACAGGGTGGGAGTTTATGCACAGGCTTTCATGCAGGTTGGCACGGGTCATGGTGTCTGTGTGAGCTTACTTACTGTGTGCCCAGCAGTGTATGTGTACGGTCCTCTTGTGGTGGTCAGTAATCCTGGCCCCATGCCTTACTTCCAAAGTGTACACTTTGGTGGTGGAGAAGTGTGTGGTGTGAAGGGGGTGACTTTGTGGTGACTGTTGATGTGTGTGCACCTGCATTGTCAACTACACCCATGTGTCACCCTGGAGTGGTGTGCGTGTATGTGTACATGTTGTGCCCTGCAATTGTGATTTGGTGCACATGGGAGTGTTGTGTGCTGTTGATGTGAGAGGGGGGATGTGTGACGAATCCTACTTGTGCTTCTCAATCATGGAGTGTGTGAATGGGGCCTGTGTGTTGTGGTGCAGAGATGCTCTTGTCAGGTAATTGCATACCTATGTGTGTCTGTTCAGTATTTAACTTCATGGCCTTCCTCTCATCCCTGTGCATTGACATGGGTGGCCTTGCTGTCTCCCTGCGTTGTTGAATTGGGGTGCTTGTGTTTTGGGTTGACTCACTGTGGCAGCCATGTGTGATTTGATGGGCTGTGGGTGTTCTCAGATGTCTGTTGTCTTGCATGTGATGTACACATGCTTGATAGTTGTGTCCTTGTCCTTCCATTTGTGGGCACATCACTTTAGCTTTCATGTATGTTGTCCTCCATTGCTGCTAGCATGTGGTCTGTGTATGTGGCTGTGAGGCAGGGTAGGTTGTGTCTGTGTAAGTTGGTAGGCTGTGTGTGCAGTGAATTATTTGATCATCAATATGTGTGTGTGTGTACATTTTGTGCTGGGGCTCAGTGTTCTTGGCATGTGTGTGGTGTTGTTGTGGTGTGTGTGTTGGCTGGGGCCTGGCCTTCTGTGGTATGTGTTCCTGTGCAACAACTCCTGCTGTGGCTATCTCTGCAGTTGTTAGGGATGTGGGGCAGGGTGTGTATTCACCTGTGTTGTTGTTGTGTAGAAGTGGCACATGGCAGGCACATGATATGTCCCTTCAGGGAGAGGGCTAGTGTGTTGTGTTTTGAGTAGTGGTTTTGTGTTGTTTGTACAGTGGCCATGGCTGGCGCTGGCACTGGCCTCTGCGTTGTGTGCATGTTTTCCTGCACACTGACCACGTTGGTGATGACACCGGGACATTTGTTCATTATCGCGGAACATGGGTAGCCAGGATGTGGCGAGGTGTTTTTGTGACATGTGGGACATGTGTGGATGCAGTGATGGCTGTGTGCCTGTCCCCACAGGGGTGTCTGGTGTGGACATGCACCGTTTTCAAACCCTTGACTTGTGTATTGTGTTGCATGCACAGTTGTGTGTATACGTACCTGCGGCGGGGTCCGCGCCGGTCAATGACTTGCAGGTGGTGTATCATATACAGCACCGGAAAGGCGTGTACAGCTGGATCCATCGCGGTGTGGGCCGGGTGTCTATTTTCTTGCTCCTCTGTGGTGTCTCCGCCGTCTTTGACTATACGGTTGCTCCTCCGCGGTGTGCTGTCCTTTTTCCGGCATCATGATTTGTTCGGCGGACGGGACGTCATTCCGCACGGCGGTGAGTGCTCATTGGCTCACACCGCCGCGCTGGTGGGCGCACTTTGATGGCGGTCGGCGTCACACCGCAGCGGATGGGAAATGAGCTCTGTCTAGACATGCTAATATGGCGGTGTGAGGACCGCTGCCGGTGCGCGGTAAATGGCGTTTTCTCCCACCGCCAGCATCGCGGAGGTGCATCCGCCAGTCATTGTAATGGACCCCTATGTGCGTTGTTTTATGACTCCATACACCCTATACTTTTGTGTGAGAAGTTCTCCACACCTGGAGACTCCACAATCTAGACAGAGAACTCCACACGCATAAGCACATAAGCATATGGAGCGTGAAGTCGTAAAACTCTGCACGTAGTTTGAGATATCTAAAAGTAGTACTTTTACACAAGAGTGTAAGTTTGCCTTTGTGAATGAAGACCACAGTGTCAAAAACGCTCTCATCTAATGGCAATGAAGGATTTACTCCCCTTTATCTCCAACCTAACCTCCTCCCTATTTCCTGTGATGAATGAGAGTATGGGCTAGGTCACTGCCATCACACCAGGGAAGAGATGTCACATGGTACTTTTTTGAACCCACATATGTATACTGGGTTATGACAGTCAAAATAGAGAAAATAAGAGTGAAAGCAAGATCAGACAAGTAAAGTGCAGGAAAGAAAGCGCAATGAGAAGATGAGGAGGGCGGTAGAGTGTGGTTTGAGAGAGGGAGAAAGAAGTGGAGAGTGAGAGATAGAAGAGAGAGAGAGGCAGATGATATATAAACAGAGATAACGATAGAGGTAAAGAGCCGATAAGAGGAAGAGGAGAGGCTGAGAGATAGAGGCAAAGAGAGGTGGGGTAAATGAAAGAGCCGCCAAGGGAAGAGAACGAAGATAGGACATGTGGGTCAGAGGGAAGGAGAGAATAAACAACTGAATGATGAGGGAGGGAGGAGAGGCAGAAGCTGGAATTTATACGTCTAAAGAAGGAAATCCTGAGGAGAGAGTGGCAAATAAAACAGAGGCAATTAGAAGAAGCAAAAACCTTTGAGTACAAACGAGACTGCGGAGGAGAGGGGTATAAGCAGTTGGAGAGAAGACTGGAAGTGAAAGGAAGCCATTGTGATTGAATCGTATCTTCTTTGATAGGAATAAACAACCCTCAGTGGCTTTGAACCCTGGTGGTCATTATATATTGTGGAACAAAATGTAAATCTGCCTCTCTTTCCACAGGGTTTATGATGAAATATTTCAGCAGAGGCAGAAGGTGTCCTATACTACTGGTGATACCTTGGTACTATAGAGGATATATTTTCTGTTGGGTCTATAAAAGTTTTTTTTTCTGATAGAGAGGAAGAACACACATAGACATCCATCGTATGTTTGTAAGTGGTATTACTATAGCGCAAACCTAGCCAACACCCAGCAGAGCAATTCACCGGGTAAAAGACAAGCACAATGTAGCGTAAAGGTAACTGATTTGTGGATGGTTAATGAACTGTGATGCAATGATCTAGATGTGAGTCTTCAACCCTTTCCTAAATTGAAGCAACGTTGGAGCAGTTCAGATGGATACTGAGATTTGTTCCAGATCCCAGGTGCATGCATAGGCGGAAAAGGCCTGTTGCCTTGTTTTTTTTTCTACACTTCTTAGTTTGCAGACTGATGGCGTCCTTGCTACGGGTGTACTGAGTCCCACCAGAGATGGTGAGTTTTTCTGCAAGATCAGCTGGTCGTGATGGCTTTGCAAATGATGCAGCTGGTTTTAAAAATGGTTCAGGCCAGTAAGGGGAGCCAATGGAATTCCGTCAGGAGGAGGATGACAGAATCATATTTCTTCTGGTCCTGGATGAGAGGTGATGCAGAGTATAGAATGCCCTCAAGAGCTGCCATTGTGGAGTCTGTGATGCCACGGAGAAGGGTCTTATCCCCATCCAGACGCAAGAGTACAAGAGCTTGAACTGCAGTTCTGAAGTTGATTTCTGGAGGAAACGGTTTCACTTTCTTTACAAGAGAGAGCTGGTACCAGGCTGTCTTTGTTTTTCTGATACTGAGGGGCATATTCACAAGGAGCTATCGCCGAATTAACGGCACTTTATCGCAGCCAAAGTCGTGATAAATTTACCTCCCCATTCACAAGCCGGTGTTAACAGCCCACAGCACCAGTTTACCTGCGATAGCAGCCGCAAAAAACATCGCCACAGAGGACCCCCGCAAATATCGCTAATGAGATGCAGAGTAGGCGTTCCCGTGCCAAAAGTCGAGACAACATCACACCTCAACATTCACAACGACAAGCCACATCGGCGATAAGAACACAAAACAGGCGATAAGGCGCGTTAGCACCAGGAAATTTACACCTGCTCTGACCTGGTGTAAACGGCAGCCAGCACCACAAAAGGGAGCACAGCCCAGGGCCACATCCGAAGGGGAACAGATGCCATGGAGCCACTCATCATGCGGCCCGGACACCCAAGGGGGCCACAACACCCGCCGCCACCACCCCAGTACCCCAACCCACACCCGGAACACCCCCCCCCCGGACCACCACAGATGCAGCGCAGACAAAGACAGCGGACCCCCAGGAAGCGTACCAGCCGCACAGACCCAGCATCTGACAATATCACCGTCCACTACAGGCTGAAAGTGACAAACATCCTACGCATCCTGACCATCATCGCCTAACAGGCCTACGGCACCAACACAGTGGACAACCAACATCCCACCCCACACAAAGCTGCTGGCTTGGCTGCACCTGTTGGCCCCTGGTACCCCCCAACCAACACCCGCCAGAGTCGGAGGTGTCTCACACCCAGCCACATCCAAGTCCCCCACACCTGTCCTGGACATCACCATCACCCTGGTACCCCAGTCCCCATACGTACAACACAATGCACAGGATCCGCTGGAGACCAAGCAAGGACCATATGCCCAAGCAGGATGCACGCACGTGTTGGGGGCAATACACAGCACACATGCTACCTGTGCCCCCTGGTGACACAGCACACAATCACCGCAACAGGAAGCACACGTCTCACATCAATGTGCAGGCAACAACAGAACACCGTGGAACCCCCAACAATGTCGCCTTCAAATACACAGCCAGTGTGCATGATACCTTCATCCTCCGACAGTCCATCATCAACCAGCGTTCCCAGGATGGCAACAAGGGAAATGCACAGCCCCTTGGCAACATCCAAATGAACACTCCACACACCTCAACTCCACAACCATGCAACTCACAACTCTGGCAATGCACACGTCACAAAATCACATACAACAGGCACAACAACATGCCCACCCACCAGACACGACAGAACAACTTACAATGTTCACATGGGCAAGCCCTGAACATGAGCCAGCAACGGCATGGCACCTCAGCCACATAATAGCCGAATGTGTTGAGAGGTGGCAACCAGGCATGTGTGAAGGATGCAGTAGAACCATGATTGGGAAAGTACACAATGCCAAGAGTGGCGGAGATGTGCTGGACACACCGCAGTATGCAGAACACACCCATATCCATGGCGACATACACCGCTGGTGTATGGAGTGTAGTGGACAGTGGACGCCACCATGTCACCCCAGCCAGTGGGGGACCTCACGGAAATGTTGCCTGTTACGCCCCCCCCTAAGCGTCACCAGAGTGGCATGGCCCGGCGTACGCCACGCCAGCGTAGGGGTGTGAATAAAAAGCACGTAGGCCTGGGCGTGGTCCTCTTCCGGAAAGACCCACGTCTCTGCCAGGGCAGCACCTCCCACCCCACCACGAGGCCGATACCGTCCTCGTGAGTGGAGTTGCCTGCGATGCTGTGCGCCTGCTGGACCCCGGCACGCTGGACCACGAACCCGTCAGGCCCGCCCCTGTGCAGCCAGGCCACACTGATCACCTGCCGACACCGGCATGTGTCAAGGAGGGCCCACCACGTGCCGGCGCAAGCTCCAAGCCCGAAGCCCGCGACCTTGGGAGCCTCCTCAGACCATCACGGCCTCCACAACACAGGCCCGCCTTACTCCTTTCTCGTTGACGCACTCTACTGCCGCCTTCGGCCCACTCGTCGGACCAGTAGGTCCCATGTGTGAAACTGTGTCCTGAGTCATGAATGGCAGTAACCAGATGTCTACTGCAGGGGTGATATCACTAAACTCCCTGCTATCAGTGAAGCAAACAAATGCATCACAAGCACACGACACGTGTCTGTGGGCCCATGCTGACCGCTGCCTCCGGCCTACACTGCGGTCCAGTAGGTCACAGAGTCTTGATTTGGCAATGTTGGAGTTCACATCTGTGTACCGGCATCATCGCAGACTGCATCCCCTCTCAGCACCTGTGCCACTAAGTGTGTTCCCCGATATTCATGGACACTCACTGGTCGTACATTGGTGGCGTTTGAGTCTATGGAATAGGGGCTAGTTTTCATCCTCATGTAGCTGATACCGAATTGTTGGTGAAAACGAGGGTTGCGCTTTCCACTCCTCCATTTGCTGCTTCCAGATAACATCAGACCTTCCGCATCCCTGGAGGACACCTTCCACTGTCCCCTGCAAGCCTCCGCATCATACACCTCGGACATTGATGGGGACCCGCTCAGGTCGCATGGCCCATCTGACTGCACCGCAAGTCACAGACCCGTGGCTGGGTGCCTGTGCCGGCCGCAGTGCATCCGGGGACACTAACTCTGTGCTGCTCAGGCCTGGGACCCCTTCTTCTGAGACATTGAATGGCCTCTGTAGCGATGGTCTTGGGGTCATCAACGCCATGTGTCTGTGGCTCTGCGCTGTCCGCATCCTCCGGCCTCAACTGCGGGCCACCAGGGCCCACACATAGCATCGAGTCTTGACCGGCCTGGATGTCGCATCACCGCAGGAGGCACACGCCAAAACCGCAAGGACCACCTCCAACCGCCATCTGCCAGAGTCGAAACGGTGGTCCTGACAGACATACGGAGTTGCTCAGACCTGTCGTGGATGCCATCATTGGCCTGATACCCTGCTCAGCACTCCAGGTGCCAGTGACTCAGTGCACCGCAAGCCATTGTCCGTTACGGATTGAGTTTTGTGTTGTTGTGAGGTTGTGCAGCAATGTCACCTCATGCAGTGGGGAAGACCTGGGACTATGATGAGGGAGATGTGTCAAGTGTGTGGACGGGAGAAGGCACAGACAATGGGAGGGCAGGAGGCAACAGCCCCAAGGCAGGAATGCAGACTGGTGGTGGTAGTCAAGCTACACACCCGGATCTATTACTGGGTATTGCGCTGTGGACTGCGGATGCAACTGTCACCTCAGGCAGTGTGGGAGACCTGGGACGTTGATGAGGAAGTTGATGCAGGTGTAACACACCCCACTGCATCTGCATCAGGACTAACCTGAAGGGACACAATCCTAGCAATTTCTTCACATGAGCGCGCTCTTCTCTAGTGCCCCTACCTCAGTGCACTGCAACTCACGGAACCTCCTGACTGAATATTGGGTGACCTCTGTCCTTACTCCGGATCCCTCCATGTTGCTCTGCAGTTGACTCTGTTATGCTGGTGTTTTCTGTTTCCATTACACTGGTGTCCACTGTTCAGGTTGTTGCCAGCACCAAGCACTCCGTGCGGGCTGGCTTATACTCACCCCACACACATCCAGCACAGGCGTCACTGTACATGTGGCCCTGCCAATAAAGGGGCCGGGTGCACGTGCCCGTAGCCAGTTCAACATGATATGTGCATGTGTCCCTGTGGTCTTGTTGTATGCATGGGGGCCCTGGGCCCTACGACATTACATTGTGCTGTGTACAGCGGACGCAGACATGTCACCGCAGGCAGCGGGCTAGAACCTGGACATGTAACTTTGTCGTCACCCACTCAATTCGTAAGGGGAGTGGACTGTGCCGTCGTACGCAGAGCCAACGTGGGTGTGTGACTGATATGTGCGTGCCCCTGGGCGTGGTTCTGTACTGGGTATGTGCATCTGCATGTGTCTGTACGGCAGTGTGGGTCTCCTTTGTGGGGTGTAGGTGGTCCCTGAAGGGTATTGGACACCCACGTATGTGTTCTAGTTCGCATTCCATGGGTTCGGCAACACCCGCACCTGTTGGGCCACCTCCTTTTGGCGTTCTGGCACCTGGCATTGGGGTGCCATGTGTGGGTCGGTGAAGTGTTGTGAGCCAGCCGTGATTGCGGGTGCTTCATGCTGTGTGGTCTGTTGCAGGGGCTGGGTTCTCCTCTGAGTAGCTTGTCTGCCCTGGTCCTGGTGGTGGGTTGTGTGGGATGTCCATGGGCTGTTGTAGGGCGTCGGTATCGAAGGTGTGGTGTTCGTCTCCGGCATCACTGATGGGTTGTCTGTTCTGACCTGCTGGAGGTGTTTATTTGTCCCTCTGCATTGTGAAGGGGAGATGCATGTTGGCATTGTGTTGGCGCCTTGTTCTTGTCGACATGCAGACTGTGTGACAATGCACATTGTGACTGTTTGGGCGGTGGTGGCTATTTGAGTTGGGACAGTGGACATTTGGCCTACATGGCTGATGTGGGGTTGTAGCCGTAGATATGCATCTCACAGTTCCCTGCTCTGTCCAATGTGATTGTTCTGTTTCTGCGCCTGGGCAGACCCAGTTGTGTCCCCTGTTCTGCAGTATGGGTGTTGCACTTTGTGCCACATTGTCATGGTATGTGCTGTGATTGCTATGTGTGTGTGCTTCAGTGTGCCACGGGGATGGGGGACATGTCCCTGGGTAATTGTGGGTGTGTAGTGTGCTACCTTTCGTTGTGCATGTGTGCCATTGTGCCCATCACCCCCCGTGCCCCCAGTCCCTGTTGGATCCTCACCCTGTTGTTGTTGTGTCGGGTCCTATCGAGCTGTGTCCGTACTCCCACCTCCTTGCACCGTCTCCACACTGATGACTGTGCCTGGGTTTCCTCCAGCTCCTCCTGTGGCGCTGGACTGCCACCTCCTGTCGACGTTGCTGCCTTCCTGTTGGCAGCGGGTTTGTGCCTGGTTTAGGTTGTCACGTCCTGGCGGCGCCTCTTGGCCTCCTGGATTGGCCTCCTCGGCACTCCGACTGCATTCCAGGTGGTCTGCTTGTGGGTCAGTTGCTGGTAGTGTTCTGTGACTCCGTGGCGCTGGTCTTGTTTTCCTGCGGTCTGCACCCCGTCTTTCTCTCCCTTTTCTCCTTGGCCTTCCCCGACCCCGTTGTTCCTTGCTGGTGGTCTGTGGGGGTTGTGGGGTTCGCGTTGACCTCTGCGCTGGGTCAGGGTGCATCCATGTTGCTACGTGCTTTGGCTTGTTTCTGGTGTGTTGTTTCTGTGGTTTTTATGGTGCAATTTCCCACCAGACGCGTGGGATTTGCAGGCCTGTGGCTGCTTTTCGCTACTTTTTGTACCGAGATTGGCCTCATCGCATGATTTCTCGTGTTCGTGTTTCGCATTTTTTCGGCGTGGCATTGATTTTCACGCTGAAATTTGACACGTTATCTGGTGACTATCGCATGCTACCGCCTTGTTGTGAATTCCACGTTGACACAGGGTTATTTTCCCGCGATAGGCTGCGATATTGAAAGTTGCGTTACGCTACTCTTGCGGTAGTTAT